>CM077163.1:193495427-194077632 GCA_039583875.1 Platanthera guangdongensis | reverse complement strand
TTACCATGTACATGTTCTTTATTCATGAAAATATATTTACATGAGATTTTCGTAGCATGATGCTATCTAGTGATGATATATGCACACAATATAAGACTCCTTGTTGCTTTTGTAGATATGTAGTTTAATTAATGCTTAATGATCACAGGGGAACTTAGTTATCTCCAGCTGACATTGAGATACAGTAAATATTTACAATTTAAAGTATTCTTACCGTCTATTCTAATTTTCTATCTTTTTACTGAGCAACATATTTGACTTTCATCATTCACTGCTTGAATTTGCAGGATCAGTTGCATGTTTCTTCTAATGTTTTACTGCTATAGTCTTCTGCACTACAGATTATGTGAATATTTCAGATCTGTAGGCCAAGGCTTATTTTATATTTAGTGAATACTTGCTTATTTGTTAGTAATTTTGTAGGTCGATATGATCGTGGTAACAGATGGAAGTAGGATACTGGGTCTTGGTGATCTTGGTGTACAGGGTATTGGCATTGCTATTGGTAAATTGGATTTGTATGTTGCAGCTGCCGGTATTAATCCTCAAAGAGTTAAGTTCATAATTTTATTTTAGTCTTTTATGACAGGCCTTTTGAATAACGAACAATCTAGTGTATGACGCTGTTATTAGGACCTAATTCCTGATAGTTTCTTTATACATGCTAATTAACTTCAGGAATTGGCATACTGTCCAACATATATGCAAACATTTTTTCTATGATGTTACACTTTTAGGTTTTATATATATGAGTTATAGGCACGGGGCTTCGCCCCTAAGGCCAACCACGACCGTACCTCGATCAAGACAGTTCACTGAGCGGGTCCCCAATGCCCCGCACGATAATACTTCCAGCCACATTACCCGGCATGACGCCGCTCGCGCCACTCGCAAACCCCCAAACACTATACTCCACCCATTGCTCTTTTTTTCCTTATGCACGGGGGTTTGTGAGCGACAGTGAAAACACATTTTTTATTGTTGGTAAGAGTTTTGCCTATATGAGAGCACATATTTTAAAGTAAAAAAAATACATAAATTAATGAGATTGAAATTTTTATAGTAAGGAGGGGTAAAAACGAAAAGTTGAATGTTTAACCAAAGGGTGTTTTTCCCTTTTAATATAGTAAAGATAAGAATTGGCTTGTTTTTTTGAAACCTTGAAATTCCAATTTTCAGAATTAAGGGTGTTCCTATAATTGTTACACATACTCTAACAAAATCACTATACACTTTATACCTGTATGGATGGTGTTTTCAGATATTAATCATATCCTTTGGAAATTATTTGATACCTTAACATGGAAAATTTATTCTTTTCAGTGTCCTTCGATGATTTTTTGGTTTGTTTGAGCAACAAGATTGCCTCATTTATTTTCAGATTTATGTGATTCCTAAGTTGGCATCCTAATGTGCCTTTACATTGAGAAAGCTGCATATGGAAGACACTTTTGGTCCATTCGTTTGGACAGAATTGGGGCTTCCAATTTCAATCCTGTTTTTTGATTGTGCACTTCCAGCTAGAATTGGAATTCAAAATGTATTTGAACTACTTCCATTCTTTCCAATCTATATAAGAATTTGATTACTCTATCCGTTGTTCACACTCACTAATATATGTGTTAAGAAGAAATGATAAAAGCCCAAATATAAATAGCCCACTTTAGAGCCACATGTAAATTCTCTTTAGTGCCACATCATAGGATTGGAGTTCTCTCCACCTCTCTCCTCCTATATAAGTGTATGCATACATGTAACCTGTACATGCTGGAAAAATTAATAAAATTTCAATTTTTTCCCCAAATTCTGCTTCTCTTTACATGATATCAGAGCCATCGATCTGGTTCTTCTATGCTCTCCGTGGATAGTTCTTCTCTAACCGCCAGCTTCCTGTCTACCCGCACCCCGCAGTCTCTCTTCTCTACCCGAAACTCTTCTTCCGTGGTTCCATCTCTCAGCCCGCTCTCTTACTTGCGTGGTTAAGGTTTTCCTAACCGCACCCCTCCCTTTCTCCCTCTCTCCCCTCTCCTCGCCATCTCTCTCCCTTTATAGGTGTAGAAATAGGCCCAAAACCTTGTATATATTCATTCAAGTAATAGTTACAAGTATACACACACTTATATAGGAGAAGAAGGAAGGGAGAAATCCTAATACATGATGTGGGACTAATACAAGAAGAGAGAAAAAGAAGAAACAACATGGGCCCTTAAATGGGCTTTTCTAACACTCCCCCGCAAGCTAGAGCGTACAAGTCGTAGGTGCCAAGCTTGGATAAGAACTGATAGTATAGCGGCCTGGAGAGAGCTTTCGTCAGGATGTCCGCAACTTGGTCGGTAGCAGGAACATGCTCCAAATCTATCTTCTTTGACTGTACCTTTTCCCGGATAAAGTGACAGTCAACTTCGATATGCTTTGTTCGTTCGTGAAAAACCGGATTCTTGGCAATATGAATTGCTGCCTGACTGTCGCAAAATAAGGTTGCCGGAGATGAGAGACGAACACCTAAGTCTCCCAGAAGGCCTTCAAGCCAGGTTAGCTCAGAGACAACAACAGCCATAGCCCGGTACTCGGCTTCGGCAGAGGAACGCGCAACCACATTCTGTTTCTTGCTACGCCAAGTTATGAGGTGTCCACCAAAGTAAGTACAGAATCCAGTTGTGGAGCGCCTATCATCAATAGATCCTGCGTAGTCAGCGTCAGAATACGCGACAAGAGATAGAGATGTGGATGACTTGTACACGAGTCCTTGTCCGGGGGCGATCTTGAGATATCGAAGGATGTGCTCGACAGCTTGAAGATGAGATGTCCGAGGAGAGTGCATGAAACGGCTCACAACTCCCACAGCAAATGAGATGTCTGGTCGAGTCACCGTAAGGTAGATCAGCTTCCCAACCAAGCGTCTGTAATATTCCGGATTTGTAAGTAGCTTGTCAGAGTCAGAGCTATGGGCCGAGAGCTTGTGATTTGCGTCCATAGGAGTCTCCGCAGGTTTGCACCCAGAATAACCTGCATCACGAAGGAGGTCCATACAGTACTTCCTTTGAGATAACACAAGACCATCAGGGCGTCGGGCGACCTCAATCCCAAGAAAGTACCGAAGGTTGCCCAGATCTTTGGTTTGAAAGGCATAATTCAACTGTGCCTTGATCTGTTGTATTCCTGCCGTATCGTCGCCAGTAATCAGGATATCATCAACGTAGACCAGAAGAATCACAGTCCCGGTTGACCGATGTCGGGTGAAGAGAGAAAAATCAGCCGAGCTCTGAGTGAAGCCACTAGCATAGACCACCTTACTGAACTTTTCAAACCACGCACGCGGGGACTGTTTGAGACCATAAATGAATTTCCGAAGATGACATACCAAAGACTCCCCCGTGGTCTCAAACCGGGAGGCTGCTGCATATAAACTGTCTCCTGTAGATCGCCGTTGAGGAAAGCATTCTTGATATCCAGCTGATAAAGTGGCCAGTGACGATGACCAGCCAAGGAGAGAAGAACGCGGACCGTGTTCAATTTGGCCACGGGAGAGAAGGTTTCCTCGTAATCAAGGTCATGTTGCTGAGTAAATCCCCGTGCCACGAGACGGGCCTTCAGACGGTCGATAGTGCCATCCGCCGCATGTTTAATGACAAAGACCCATTTGCAGCTAACAGGGTGTGGGCCAGCAGGAAGAGGAACCAGATCCCAGGTCTGGTTAGCCCAGAGAGCCTGCATTTCATCGTGCATAGCAGCCCGCCATCCTGGGTGGTGAAGCGCCTCCTGCACATTGTTAGGAAGAGAAATAGAGGAAAGGGAGGTGGCAAATGCGTAGAGAGGCGGTGTTAGCCGATGTAGAGAGACGTAGTTGGCCAAGGGATGAGCTGTAGAGACGAGAGCGTGCTCGACCGCAGTTGAGCTATCGCTGGCAGCAGGGAGCTGGGTCACGGGAGCATCCTTGGATGGGCGACGAGAGTAGACACAGATTAGCGGTGGAGGAACCCGAGGAGGAACGGGGGGAGAGGCGGAAGAAGACGGCACAGATGGCGTGACCGGGACAACGGGCCGGGGTAGAGAGGGAGCAGAAGACGAGGGAGCAGAAGACGAGGTGGTGCTGGGTAAGTGGAAGGGCTGGTCTTCGCAGAAGGTGACATCCGCAGAAACGACCATTTTGTCGGTAGTAGGAGAGTAGCAGACGTACCCCTTTTTAGTGCGGGAGTAGCCAACAAACATATACTTGGCGGCCCGAGGAGCAAGTTTGTCGGAAGGAGGGCCAAGAAGGTGGACATAACAAACACACCCGAAGATCCGTGGTGTGAGAGAGGTGAGGGGGATGGAGGGATAGAAGAGTTGGATGGGCGAGGCAAAATGAAGGACAGAGGAGGGAAGGCGGTTGATGAGATGACAGGCGGTGGAAACAGCAAAGTTCCAATATTCGGTGGGAACGTGCATTTGGAACATAAGAGAGCGGACAACATCGAGAAGATGACGATTTTTGCGTTCTGCCACCCCGTTTTGCTGAGGGGTATACACACATGAAGTTTGATGGATGACACCAAAGTCAGTGCAGATATTGGAGAAGGCACGACCCGTATACTCCCGAGCATTATCAGTGCGAATGACTTTGAGAGGAGTGGCGAACTGCGTACGCATCTCAAGTAAAAAAGCGCGAAAGACAGATGGAAGTTCAGTGCGATCATGTAGTAAATAGAGCCACGTGGTACGGGAGTAATCGTCAATGAACGCGACAAAATACCGAAAGCCAAAAATACTAGGGATCCTATAAGGACCCCAAATATCAGAATGAACTAACGACAAGGGAGTAGTACTCCGGGTACAAGCAGGGGGGAAAGAGGAACGGTGTTGTTTGCCGTAGACACAAGATTCACAGGAGAACTCCTGTAAAGATATATCAGGAAGAGCCCACTTGAGAATCGGAAGGGGAGCATGTCCAAGGTGCAATGCCAATCAACAGTAGAGATGGTGGAGAGAAGAGTGGGTGATATATCCAAGATGTACAACCCATTCACCAGCTGCCCCTGACCAATGGTACTCCGGGTGCGGCGATCCTGCATAAGAAAAGAAGAGGGTGAAAATGTAATACAACAGTCAAGGTCGTGTGTGAGACGACTAACTGATAATAAATTGAAGGGAGACCCGGAACGTGAAGAACCGAGGAAAGAGAAAGGGTTGGCGTAAGCTGAAGATCAGCGGAGCCAAAGACGGGAGGGTGTCACCGTTGGCCACAGTGATGCGAGCAAGATGAGGCGTTTGGAGATATGCTGCTGGCTTCTGGGAGGAGATATGGTGAGTAGCGCCGGAATCAACGATCCAACAAGGATGATGAGAGAGACAGGTGATACCCTCCGTAGAGAAGGACACAACAGAGGTGACAGCTGAAGAAGCAGGCGCCATGCTGTGAGCAGAAGCAAATACCAGGCGGCTAGCAGAGACGAGGCCGGGCGGCTAGCAGAGAGGAGGCCGGCGACTAGCAGAGGGGAGGCCGGCGGCGAGCAGGAACAGACCGCGGCGGACTGGGGCCGGTCGAGGCGAGTAGGGCAGACCGCAGCGGCAGAGAGAGGCCACGCAAACAGAGAGAGGCCGCAGCGGGAAGAGAGAGGCCGCGCGGACAGAGACAGGCCGCCGCGAGCAGAGACAGGCCGAGAACAGAGAAGTCCGCAGCGGGTAGAGACAACACGCGCGGACAGAGAGGGGAAGAGCCGGAGGAAACCGCGACCAAGATGCAGGTGAGAGAGGAACAACCCGCACGGTCAGGCGGACCAGAGAACTGAGGAGAAGAACCCCGCGAGGAGAGAGACTCAAGCGGAGAGAGAAGAGATCGCAGCAACCATCAAGAACCCGCAGAAGAGACAGGCCGCAGGAGGCCGGGCGGGTAGCGAGCAGAGCTGGAGGGGCAGGCCGGGCGGGCAACGAGCTAGAGCTGGAGGGGCAGGCCGCAGCGAATCGGAGTAGGCCGCAGCAAGTAAGGGAGTCCGGTGCGAGCGGGTAGTAGGTAGGGTGGAGAACAAGCCGCAGCGCAGGAGAACAGGCCGTGAGAGGTAGATCGGTCTGGAGGAGAGAGGCCGCGAGTAGGAACTCGAGCGGTTAGAGGAGAGAGGCCGCGAGTAGGAACTCGAGCGGCTAGAGGAGATAAAGACCGGGCGGCTAGAAGTAGACAGACCGCAAGCGGCAAGAGAAGTCGCAGAGAGAAGTGGGGTCCACGGGAGAGAAGAGAGGTTATAAAAAAGGACGGAGGGGGGGGGGGTGTGGATCCACGGGAGAGAGAGGGAGTGGAGGAGGAGCGGAGCGGACAAAAGGGCAGGCCGCAGGAGGCCGCGCAGGTAGCAGACAGAAGATAGACCGCGCGGGTTCAAAAAGGGCAGGCCGCTCAGTTCAAACCTCGCTTTGATACCATGTAGAAATAGGCCCAAAACCTTGTATATATTCATTCAAGTAATAGTTACAAGTATACACACACTTATATAGGAGAAGAAGGAAGGGAGAAATCCTAATACATGATGTGAGACTAATACAAGAAGAGAGAAAAAGAAGAAACAACATGGGCCCTTAAATGACCTTTTCTAACAATAGGGATTTCTCTGGGCCCCACTCCTCTTCAGCCCGCTCCGTCTCTCAGCGGTCTCCCAACGGTCTCTTTCCGCTACTACTTGCAGTCTCCCAACGGTCTCCTCTTCTCGCCGCTAGCTAGACCGCTCCGCTCTCTTCGCGATCCTCATATCAGTTGGCGCGGTCTGCCCCTCTTGTCGCGCGGACTGTTCTGCCCGACCTGCTCTTGTCGCGTGGTCTGCTTGCTGCGTGCAACCCCCCCTCTGTTGTTCGCCGCGGATTGACGAATTCTCTTCTTGCCGCCGCGGGCTCCTGTAGACTTGCCGTTGTGTTGTCGCGCAGATTGCTGGTGACTGTTCTCTGCGATCTTCTCCTGCGGGCTGTTCACCGCAGACTGCTTCTCCTCTTACCTCTGTGTTGTCACGCGAACTAGTTCTTCTCTAACCGTTGGTGTTGCACGCACTGTTTCTCTGCTTGTCGTGCGGACTTCTTCTCCTCTTACCGCTGTGTTGTTACATGGACTGGTTCTTCTCTAATCGCTGGTGTCTCGCAGACAGTTTCTCTGCTTGTCGCGCAGACTGCTCTCCTCTACCCGCCGTGGTTCTCTTCTAGCAGCTGCGGGCTCCTGCCTTACTACCTGCTACTTTACCAGGCCGCACTCCCTTCTTGCTGATATGGACTCCACGACGGCTTCCTCCCTTCCCGCTCGTGTTGCTGCTCCCTCTCCTAAAGTCCGTGATGAGCTTCGGATCACCACCATCTCTCTCAATGGGAAGCACAACTTTGTGGAATGGGTGCATTCTGTTCGTCGGGTTCTACAAACTAAAGGTCTTCTTCGTCATCTTACTTGGGATGTACCCCTTTATCCCACCGACAAATGGCTCCGTGATGACGGCCGGGTCCAATCTTGGATCCTCAATTCCATGGACACCGAGTCATATCGCATGACTATGTATCATGAGATGGCCAAGGCGATGTGGGTGGAGCTTCACTCTCTTTATTCTAGCAAAGGAAGCTTTCTGCATTTATTTGACATCATATCCACGCTTCAGACACTGGATCCCGGCACAACGGGCGATTTGACCTCCTTCGTTGCCAAGGCCAAAACTCTGTTGGAGGCCTAGATACAACATCAGCCTCCCTCCACAGATCCCGCTACTCAGCGACACAAAAGGAAGCTGTTGGGATCGCTATGATGATGACCCGTGTTCTTCCACAAATTCATAATGTTCGGGCTCGGATTCTTTCCACCTCTACAATACCCCCGTTGTCCGATGTCTGTTCTATGCTACTCAAGGTTACTCTACCATCTGAGATCCCAGGAAATTTCTCTCCAACTCTCCTCCAACAACCTCTTTTACCTAATCCTGCTCCTGCTCGTGGTTCATCAGCCCGAGCAGGTCGCCACACGTCTCGGGGACGAGGACGTGCTGGGAGTTCTGGTTTTAAATGTACATATTGTGGTCGAGAAGGTCATCTTAAAGCCACCTGCTCCGCAATCACGGTTTGTCTCCCCACCTTACTGCTTCTACTACAACTGCTCCTCCTACTGCTGCCACTACACAGGATTCTGACTATTCTACTCGTCAAGACATCAACGCTATCCACACCCAACTTCAACAACTCCAAGACGTTATCAATTGCACGTCTGGCTCTATTGCGTCTTTCTCCACTGAAGGTATATCCTGTCTCTCCCATAGCTTCCACTGGATTATGAATTTCGGTGCTACTCACCACATTACCTCCCAGAAACCACCTCAGTGCATACAAATTGTCTATCCCAAGTACATCATTGTAGCAAATGGCGACACAACTCCGGTTTCTGGCGCTGCTGATCTTTGGCTTACCCCAACTCTCCCTTTAATCTGTTATCAGTTAGTCGCCTTATTCAGGAGCTTGATTGCTGTATAACCTTTTCTCCTTACTCTTTTGTTGTGCAGGATCGCCGAATGCGGAATACCATTGGTAAAGGGCGGCTGTTGAATGAGATTTATCTCTTGGATATTAAACCTATCGTTCTTTCTGTAGTCTTCACTATTGATTGACATCGTCGCCTTGGGCATGCTCCCCTCCCAATTCTTAAGAAGACTCTTCCCAATATCTCATTGCAAGAGTTTACTTGTGAATCTTGTATCTATGACAAACAACATCGTACTTCTTTCCCTTCTAAATGTACTCAGAGTGATACTCCATTCTCTTTAGCGCATTCCGATATCTGGGGGCCCTATACAATCCCTAGTGTTTTTGAGTATCGTTTTTTTGTTACTTTTATTGATGATTACTCGCGTCTTACCTGACTATATCTACTTCATGATTGAACTGAACTGACCTCTGATTTTTGTACTTTTCTTACTGAGACGCGTACACAATTCTCAACTACGTTAAAAATAATTCGCAGTTACAATGCTCGTGAATACACTAGTCACCTTCTCAAATATATGTTGTGAGCTTGACATTTTACATCAAACCTCGTGTGCTTATACCCTCCAGCAAAACAGTGTGGCCAAGAAGAAAAATCGTCACCTCCTTGATGTCGCTCAGTCACTCATGTTTCAAATGCAGGTGCCCATAGAATATTGGAATTTCGCTGTCTCTACTGCCTGACATCTCATCAATCGCATGCTCTGCTCCGTGCTCGACTTCACATCTCCGTCCAGTCTCCTCTTTCCATCCAAGACTCCGTTCTCCCTCACCCCTTGTGTCTTTGGCTGTGTGTTATGTTCACCTTCTTGGTCCACCTACTGATAAACTGGCTGCTTGCGCCACCAAATATATGTTCGTTGGCTACTCCGACACTCAGAAGGATTATATCTGCCACTCTCCTACTGATGGCAAGCTGATCGTTTCGGCTGATGTAACCTTTCTTGAGGATCAACCATTCCACTCCTTTCCTTCTACAACGTCTCTACCATCCCCTGTCGCTCGTCCTGCTATCCCTGTCACGACCCGTCTCAATAAAAGTCAGAGTGCGCTTCGGGCAGACCGTGATGCCACAGAAATGAGTGGAAATAAACCATGCCTGCTATGGAGGATGTAAAGATACTGGTAATAAGTTTAAAATAATTACTTTTATGTAAAAACAGTTTGATTTTTATGCGAAAGCTTTAAAATATGGTTGTAAAAAGTGAAATGCACATGTATTTTTAATAAAACCCATAGTACAAGGCACTAATACAGATTTCATGCAATGAGGATTTCCACGAATATGAACATGCAACATATCTTATTACAGTACATAATTTATATAGCCTAGCAGTTGTCCATGATTTACTGATCATTATTATTACATGAAAGAAATGTAAACATAGAAAAGAAAATGAAATGTAAACATAGAACTTGGAACTTAATGCTGATCGGGCTCGAAGACCTAGAGGCGCTGTCACGAATGCTATGATAATTCCAAAACAAGAAGGAAAAACCTCTGAACATTGAAATAAACAAAGTGAGTAAGGTAAAGTACAAAACAATAAGCAGAACAGAAATGTATGAGTACCAGTTTTCATGAATCAAAACTAACAAAACAGACAAGTGAGAAAGTCAAACAAAAATTAACCTGAATTAAGCTTACTCCGGAGCATAACATATAATTGATCATGTAATATCACAAGCTGCAATCAATGAAGTGTGTAGGTATTTACGAGGGTGCACATGGTTCACACTCAGCGTCAGACGCAAGTCTTATTGGACAGGTTCCTGCTTGCCGTGACCATGCAAGCAGAGAGTTTCCCCAACTAACCGTTACCTTTTAAAGATTGCTTATGACATCAATGGATTGCAGGATTCATGATTTAGGAGATTCCTAACATGTCAAGAGCTGCTAAAAATTCAGCGATTCAACTGTACAAGATTAAAGTTCATAAACGCGTCAAGAGATGAATTGAGTTATGAAGCAATATTCGCTCAAGTCTTAGCACTAGACCGACATAAGAAACAAGATTTAATGACACCGAAAACTAGGAAACAAATTTGAACTTAGCGGGTTCGAGTGATTAAGTTTTCATTAATAAGAAGGTTTTTCAAGTATATAACAGAGGTAAGTTGAAATGTATCGGATCATAGATATCAAGTACTCATCTAGGTTAAATCATCATTTGACACAAGTATTTTCGAAGTTAAAAAAATGCGTCACGAGCATGATATATCAAAACACCAATCATATACTTGTAAACCCGAATTCGTTATAATTATTATTGTGACAATGTTGTTCGCGATTAACGCTCTATGATTTTTCAAATTATTCATCAAATGAGATGCAAATCATCTAATTGAATATCCAATTAACTATTATTCACTAACTCGTCTCCCAGTTATCCAAATATCATCATTTTCATTCACAACTCGTGCTATTCAAATCGCGTGAATCTCAAACTAATAACAAGTCTATTTAGGGATTCGAGGTCTAAATTTATTTGATAAAACAAACAATAAAGGTGAATTCATATAATCATAAGATCAGACAAAACAATAAAGTTCAATGTTTGCAAGAGAGAAATGTTCTCTACTTGCCTGAAGGAGGCTTAATCTGACGGAGGCGGTTAAGAGGCGCTAGCAAAAACAGGATCCCTATTTTAAACCTGTACAAGAACGATGAAAGCAACATTACAAATTATCACTACACTAACATAAACATGATTCGATACATAACTAGATCAATAACGGGCTAAAAGATTTACGTCCCTCAAGAGTGAGGAAAGAAGAGACACCCCGCGGAGACGAAGACTTGACGACGCTTAGTCTTGAGGAAACCCTAATTCAGAGAGGGATTTGGAGAGATTCCATCACTTGTGTCGGGGAGCGGTGCCGGAAATCACGAACAATACACACTTAGACGATCGCAGGGGGGGGGGGGAATTAGAAACACAAGTTATACAAAATTTGAAGCACGAATAAATCAAAAGGGATCACAAATATCTGATTACGAGGGAAAAAAGGGAGATTCTTACCAAAAGGAACCAAGTCCGGGCCCAAAGAAGAGAGGGAAAGAAACCCTAGACGCTCTTCTTGCAAAACCGGCCCAAACAGAGAGGAAGAGGGTTGTCGAGGGAAGGGGAGGCGGTTGCCGACCTCTTTGGAGGAGTCGCTGCCGACCCTCAAGAAATGGAGGAGAAGAAGGGTTGTCGACGCCTTGGATCACTGGAGAGGAGAAAGAAGAGGCGACGCCAACCATGTCAGGAGAAGCAGGAGACCCCAACGAAAGCATGAGGAGTGGGAGGAGGCGTCGGCGCCTGGAGCAGGGAAGGCGACAAAATCGACGTCTGCGACTTGCGACAAGGGAGCGGGATCGGGAGTCGGCGCTGCGGCTTTGCGGGAACGGGAAGAGCGGGATGCGAGAAGTTTGTGGAAAACCCTAGGCCGATGGGTTACTGGATTAGGGGAACTAAGAGGGGCTGACTCGATTTAGGAAGAGGGGAAAATTACAAAATTGCCATTATTATTATTATTATTATTCTTATAAATCACTTCTAATATACGGGTTGTTACATTCTCCCCTACTTAAAAAGTTTCGTCCCGAAATTTTTTGAGAATTCCCTAAATGGGGTCTCTTCTAGCGAAGATCCCGACAACAATCATTCTAACAAGGGTTGCAGATCAAGACATGAAAGTTAACTATGAATACAAAGAAATAGAGAGGAGAACAAACAGATGGACTTATCAAATTCAAGTGAATTTGCGGATACTTGTTACGCAGGTCAGATATAAGTTCACAAGGGAACTCTTCAAACTTAACATGCATTCAGAATACAACTACCATAAGAATGAGTTTTGGTTTCTTCTAAGCTTGCGTACTTAATACAATACAATCTTGGCAGGATCGACCGATTACGAAAGATCGCCTTCAGGGAGTACAAGAATTGTTTCAATTAGCTCGAAATTGAAAGGTAATACTCGAGAAAAGAAACGAGTCACCCTAGGGATGGAAGAACACAAAACAACGCTGAAGAAATTTAGTAGAACCATTTACAAGAAGACTCTCATTTCTCGCTTACACTTAGGATCTATCTAGAAGGAGTTACAGGAGGATCAGATAAGATTGCTAGTTGGGCAGAACATGAAAACTGAATACGATTATCGGAGACTTAAGACAAGAGATTCTAACACGTTTCCTACTGTCAGGTACATAAATTATGTAATAACTACAACAGTTTCATTGGACAACTCTAGGTAATGATCATGCAAGTGCAACAATGCGATCATGTGCGATGTCAAGCAGATAGTAAAATTATGCGTGTACAATCATTATTATTGTTCTTAGCTTAACACTTTTGCAATGATTTATGATATGAATGCAAATAAATGCATACACATGACATGTTAAGCGCTCATATCATTTAACATGTCATGCATATTATGATTCTAATGTCAACACACTTGAAAATATTAAACCGCTCATACAATTTAATATCGCAAGCGGTGTATATCCTAGTGAAAATTCATATGGACAAAAATGTTAAGTTTGTCCATAACCCTTAATATTCGTGTGCATATTGCTCATGCTTATGAGTGAGTGTGTGCGTGTTTCAGCCGCGAGCAACAAATAATGACAAGGTGAGTTAAGCAATGATGCATGTATATATATTTACAAAATAAGTTTCAAAATATGTGATAATTATAAAATACTTTATCTTTAGAAGCTAACCTGACTTTGATACCAACTGTCACGACCCGTCTCAACAAAAGTCAGAGTGCGCTTCAGGCGGGCTGTGATGTCACAAGCATGGACGAAAAGAAATCATGGCTACTAAGGCGGATGCAGAGATACTGGTAATATATTTAAAATAATTACTTTTAAGTAAAAACAGTTTGATTTTTATGCCAAAGTTTTAATATATGGTAGTAAAAAGTGAAATGCACATGTATTTTTAATAAAACACATAGTACAAGACACTGATACAGATTTCATGGAATGAGGATTCTCACGAATATGAACATGTAACATATCTTATTACAATACATAATTTATATAGCCTAACAGTTGTCTATGATTTACTGATCATTATTATTATATAAAAAAATGTCTGACAGTAAAAAAATGAAATGTAGACATAGCACCTGAAACTTAATGCTGATCGGGCTCGAGAACCTGACAGCACTGACACGAACGCTAATGCAATTCCAAAACAAGAAGAAAAAACCTCAAAACATTGAAATAAACAGAGTGAACAAGGTAAAAATACAGAATAGTAAGCAAAACAGAAATGTATGAGTACCGATTTTCATGAAGCAAGACTAACAAAACAGACAAGTGAGAAAGTCAAACAGAAATTAACCTGAATTAAGCTTACTCCGGAGCATAACATATAAGTGATAATGTAATATTACAA
This sequence comes from Platanthera guangdongensis, assembly GCA_039583875.1. Taxonomy (NCBI): domain Eukaryota; kingdom Viridiplantae; phylum Streptophyta; class Magnoliopsida; order Asparagales; family Orchidaceae; genus Platanthera; species Platanthera guangdongensis. The sequence goes on along the minus strand of CM077163.1, from coordinate 194,063,767 downwards.
GCTGCAATCAATGAAGTGTGTAGGTGTTTACGGGGGTGCACATGGTTCACACGTCACACTCAGGGTCGGACGCAAGTCTTATTGGACAGGTTCCTGCTTGCCGTGACCATGCAAACAGAGAGTTGCGCCAACTAACCGTTACCTTTTAAAGATTGCTTATGACATTAATGGATTGCAAGATTCATGATTTATGAGATTCCTAACATGTCGAGACCTGTTACAAATTCAGCGATTCAGCTGTACAAGATTAGAGTTCAGAAACGCGTCAAGAGAGGAATTGATTTATGGAGCAATATTCGCTCAAATCTTAGCACTAGACCGACATAAGAAACAAGATTTGATGACACCAAAAACTAGGAAATGAATTTGAACTTAGCGGGTCAGAGATTTAAATGTGTCCCCCTTCAGAATTTATTTTCAATGAGGAAGCTAGACAATGTCTCATACTATGCTTTAGGGGCTTGCTTTAGCCCATATAGAGCTTTCCTTAGTCTATAAACAAAACCAGAATGGTTAAGAATAATAAAACCTAGAGGCAGTTTGTAACGCCCCAAATTTAAGACACCTCGAGTGATTAAGTTTTCATTAATAAGAAGGTTTTTCAAGTATATAACAGAGGTAAGTTGAAATGTATCGGATCAGAGATATTAAGTACTCATCTAGGTTAAATCATCCTTTGACACAAGTATTTTCGAAGTTAAAAAAATGCGTTACGAGCATGATATATCAAAACACCAATCATATACTTGTAAACCCGAATTCGTTATAATTATTATCGTGACAATGTTGTTCGTGATTAATATTCTATGATTATTCAAATCATTCATCAAATGAGATACAAATCATCTAATTAATATCAAATTAACTACCATTCACTAACTCGTCTCTCAATTATCCAAATATCTTCATTTACATTCACAACTCGTGCTATTCCAATCGTGTGAACCTCAAAGTAATAATAAGTTTATTTAGGGATTCGAGGTCTAAATTTATTTGACAAAACAGACAATCAAGGGTGAATTCATATAAATATAAGATCATACACGACAATAAAGTTCAATATTTGCAAGAGAGCAATGATCTCTACTTGCCTGAAGGAGGCTGAATCTGACGGAGGCGGCTAAGTGACGCTAGCAAAAATAGGAACTCTATTTTGAACCTGTATAAGAACGATGAAAGCGACATAACAAATTATCACTACACTAACATATGCATGATTCGATACATAACTAGATCAAGATTGAGTTAAGAGATTTACCTCCTCAAGAGTGAGGGGAGAAGAGACACCACGCGGAGACGAAGACTTGAAGGCGCTTAGGCTTGGGGAAATATTAATTCAGAGAGGGATTTGGAGAGATTCCATCACTTGAGTCGGGGAGCAATGCCGGAAATCACGAACAATACACGGTTAGACGATCGCAAGGGGGCAAAAATTTGAAACACAAGTTATACAAAATTTGGAGCATGAATAAATCAAAAGTGTTCATAAATATCTGATTACGAGGGAAAAAAGGGAGATTCTTACCAAAAGGAACCAACTCCGGGCCCAAAGAAGAGGGGAGGAAACCCTAAGCGCTCTTCTTGCAAAACCGGCCCAAACAGAGAGCAAGAGGGTTGCCGAGGGAAGGGGAGGCGGTTGCCGACCTCTTTGGAGGATAAGGAGTCGCTGTCAACCCTCAAGAAATGGAGGAGAAGAAGGGTTGTTGGCTCCTTGGATCGCTGGAGAGGAGAAAGAGGAGGCGACGCCGGCCATGGCAGGAGAAACAGTAGACCCCGGTGAAAGAATGAGGAGTGGGAGGAGGCGTCGACGCCTGGAGCAGGAGAAGGCGGCGAAATCGACGCCTGCGGCTTGCGGCAAGGGAGCGAGATTGGGAGTCGGCTTTGCGGCTTTGCGGGAACGAGAAGAGCGGGATGCAGGAAGTTTGCGGAAAACCCTGGGCCGACGGGTTACGGGATCGGGGGAACTAAGAGGGGCTGGCTCGGTTTAAGAAGAGGGGAAAATTACAAAATTGCCACTATCATTATTATTATGATTATTCTTATAAATCGCTTCTAATACACGGGTTGTTACAGTCCCTGTCACGACCCCGTCTCTCCTACTTCTTCCTTCACCGCTCCCCGCACCCGCAAAACCTCTACCACCTCTTCGTGTCTATACTCGTCGTTCGTCCAAGACTGATTCCCTACAGCAGCTCCCTTCTATCGATTCCATCCTGCGGCCATCTGATCCAGCATTAACCTCTACGACTTATCCCTTGGTGAATTATGTATCTCTACATCGCCTCTCTACGCCACTCCTAAAATTTGTCATCTCTCTTTCCTCCATCTTTATTCCTAACTCTGTGCAGGAAGTTCTTTAACTCCCGAGGTGGCGTGCGGCCATGGAAGACGAAATGACTGCTCTCTGGGCTAACAAGAACTGGGATCTGGTTCCTCTTCCTGCCGGTCAGTCTCGTGTTAGTTGAATGTGAGTCTTTGTTATCAAACATGCTCTAGATGGGGCTGTTTTTCGCTTTAAAGCTCGCCTTTTGACCCGGGACTTCACTCAGCAATAAGGTCTTGATTATGAAGAAACCTTCTCCCCTGTCGCCAAGTTAAATACTGTTTGAGTCTTGATCTCTTTAGTTGTGCATTATCAATGACCCTTACATCAGTTAGATATTAAAAACGGCTTTCTCAACGGCGATCTCCAAGAAACTGTTTATATGCGCCAATCTCCCGGGTTTGAGACCACGAGAGAGTCTCATGTATGTCACCTCCAGAAGTCTATATATGGTCTCAAACAATCCTCTCATGCTTGATTTGAAAAATTTAGTAAGGTTGTTTGAGAAGTTGGTTTTACATGGAGCTCGGTTGACTTCTCCCTCTTTACTCGTCATCAACCAACAGACACTGTGATTCTCCTTGTATATGTTGATGATATTCTGATTACGGACGACGACTTCACGGGGATACAAACAATCAAACAACATTTAAATTCAACATTTCAGACAAGATTTTAGAAATCTTCGATACTTTCTTGGGCTTGAGGTCGCAAGACGACCTGATGACCTTGTTCTATCCTAACGAAAGTACTGCATTGATCTTCTTCAAGATGCCGGCTACTCAGGATGCAAACCCGCGGATCCCCATATGGATGTAAATCACAAGCTCTCTGCACATGGTTCTAATTCCGACCTAATACTTACAAATCTAGAGTACTATCGATGTTTGGTAGGAAAGCTGATTTATCTTACGGTTACAAGACCTGATATCTCATTTGCTGTGGGGTTGTGAGTCGATTCATGCATGCTCCTCGGACGTCTCATCTCCAAGCCGTCGAGCACATTCTCAGATATTTAAAGACGGCTCCGGGACAAGGATTTGTTTACAAACCATCTACCTCTCTATCTTATGTTGCGTATTCTGACGCTGACTACACGAGTTCTTTTGATGATAGGCGTTCCACAACTGGTTTTTGTACATATTTCGGTGGACACCTTATTACTTGTCGTAGCAAGAAGCAAACTGTTGTTGCTCGCTCGTCTGCTGAGGCCGAGTACCGTGCTATGATAACTGTTGTATCTGAGCTAACCTGACTTAAAAGTTTTCTAAATGATTTGGGACTTAAACTCTCATCTCCGGCAACCTTGTTTTGTGACAGTCAAGTAACAATACATGTTGCCAAGAATCCCGTATTTCATGAACAAACCAAGCATATTGAAGTTGACTGTCACTTCATTCGGGAAAAATTCAATCAAAGAAGATAGAATTGGAGCATGTTTCTGCTACAGGGCAAGTTGCTTACATCCTGACTAAAGCTCTCTCTCGGCCGTTATATCATTAGTTTTTATCCAAGCTTGGTGCCTACGACTTGTATGCTCCAGGTTGCGGAGGAGTGTTAATAAAGAATGATAAAGCCCAATATAAATAGCCCACTTTAGATGCCCATGTAAATTCTCTTTAGTCCCACATCATAGGATTGAAGTTCTCTCCACTTCTCTCTTCCTATATAAGTGTAGGCATACATGTAACTTGTACAAGCTGGAAAAATTAATGAAATTTGAATTATTTTTTCCCAAATTCTGCTTCTCTTTACAATATGTAAGACATTCATCGCCTTAATAAATGTGATATTTCTCAGTTTAAATCTTATATATATATATCTAAATCACTATAAAGAAAATATATAATGCATGAATTTTAACTTCATTGGAGTGATTTCGACCGTCCGATCTGAATGCATTATTTAATAGCCGTCTGTTCAAATGCACCCTCTCTCTCCGCTTTTTCGTAGGGCTCATAAACCTACTAGAGGCGTCCTAAAGCTATGTAAAATGATAATTTTGCCCATTAATACCATAAAATAAATACTTCAAAATCGAGTTAACCACAGCCCGCTCGCTAAAAGCCTTTATCAGCCTGCCTGCTAAACGCCATTATCAGCCCGCCCTCTATATTTCAACAAACTGTGTAGCCCGGCAGCCAACTTAATTTCAAACAATAAATCAGGAAATAGCCGTTTAATTCCGAAAATTCCTCCTACACCAACGATGTGTGGGACTAAAGCACAGATGAATAGTAGCATTAAATTTCAATTAATATTAAATATTATATTTAAATAAATAATGAATTGATTATTTAAAAGCCTTTATAAAAAGTTTTGTTTTTTTATTTTTTAATTAATTATTATAATATTTATTTTTGTATTTTTTTATAATGTCTCTTTAATTGAAGAGGAGGGCGGAGCCCGCCGCCACACCCCTGGTACTGTCGCGCACTGCACGTGGGGCCTGTACAACTCCATATTCACTGGGTGAGACCAAGATGCCCCAAGGGCCTGGATTGTGCTAGCTTTGGGCAAAAAAATGGATCAGATAAGAAAGCGGGCGGGAGCGGTGTTGGAACACCCTATTACTAATTTGGGTCAGGATCACTATGTCTCTAGGATTCTTTGCTTGACCTTCTGTATAGATTAATAGGTCAATTAGAATTGAGTCTAAGGGTTAGAAGTTTAGGCTTGGAAGCTGCCCTGAAGACCAGGATTCTCAGTCTGGAGACTAAGTCTGATCGTCGAGCTCAGCACGACGATTCGTCGAACTCCGGTCGACGATCGTCTAGCTCAACTTCGACAGATCGTCGAACTCTATTCGACGATCGCTGAGCTCAACTTCATTATATCGTCGAACTCCATTCGACGATCGGTGAGCTCAGTTCGACGATTTTGACTCTGCTTTGGATCTTTATCTCTGAGCTCAGTTCGACGATCTTTGAGCTCAGATCGACGATATTTTGCTGCTTAAGATTTCCAGATCGCTGAGCTCAGCTCGACGATAGCAGAACTCAGTTCGACGATTTCAGATAACTTCCAGAATTCAAATTCAAATCAGTTAGGAGTTATTCTGCAATTGATTCAGAGATTTGCTAGCCGTTTTCATTCAATTCTGGACCAAGTTTCAAGGGATTTTTCAAGGAATGTTTCTGTGGACTTTCCTCCAGAAGAGATTATGCAATTAAGGATGCAATTAATGCAGGACAACAGCTATACTTGACAGATGATGGTATTCTATTCTAAACAAGAGAATAAAAGATAGAATGTTTTTTGAATCTCTCAATAGAAGAACACACACAATACAGAGAGAGAAGATACAGACTATAGAGATACTCTCAAAAATCTTCTGTCTCAAAGAATTCTGAAGAACACTCATCCAAGGAGATCAAGTTTTCAAATCTTCAGATCTCTTTAGTTTTCAAAGTGTTCAAGGCCAACATATTTCAAGACTCCAGACTCTCAATATTTCAGCTATTGCTGAAATCATCCATTGCTGGAGTTCAACCTTTGAAGGCCTATCACCCTCAGCAAAGCTTTTCTTCCTGAAGATCTCAAGGATTCAGGGGGAGCTTTGACATCAATCCACATAGTCTTCTCAGTTGTTTGAGAAAGAGAAGACTTCCATCACTCTCTCACCCCCACTCTGTAAAAGGTTTTTCAAACTCCCTTCAAAAGTTTGAACTTGTTTTTGAGCACCTTGTCAAAAGCTCATTGATGACAAGACACCTGATCAAAAAATCTGTTTTGGTTTTTGAGCACCTTATCAAAAGCTCATTGGTGCACAGGACACCTGATCAACTCATCCTGTAGTGGATTCCTACCTAGGGTGGTAGAAGAGTGGATGTACCCAAGTTTGGGGAACCACTATATTTCCTTGTGTCTTCTGGTTTTGCTTGTTTTCATTTTTGTTTCTGGCCTTGATTTTTCTGTGCTTAGTTTTTGCTTAGCTTAGTGCTGTGATTAGATTTATTTTTGCTTCCCTGCTCACACATATTACAACAATTGTTGTAAAAAGTTTGTAAAAGTTTTTAAAGCACCATATACTCTATTCACCCCCCTTTAGAGTATATCAGATCTAGTTGCACTTTCAATTGTTATCAGAGGGAGGTTTGTTAAACATACCATACCTGATTGGTTGTACAGGCTAACACCTGAACCCAAAGATCCCAAACTAGATCTGTTCTTCTTTTGTAGTGTATTATTAGATTTTGTCTGCACAAATCATGGCCCAGAACAAAGATTATGCTAGCACCAGACCTCCAGTGTGTAATCTTTCCAAGTTTGCACTTTGGAAAGCAAGGATTAGACTTTACATGAATTCCATTGACGAAGATATTTTTAATTCTGTTTTGACAGTGTGTCCAAGACCCCCAGAGAGCACAAGTACAAATGCTGTTCCACCTCCATCAGGAACAGATGCTGATATCAAAAAATGGAAAATAGCTGATGCCAAGGCTATGAACATCCTGGCCCAGACAATGTCAGATGACATATTTCAAAAGGTAGCTGAATGTAATTCAGCCAAGGAAATTTGGGACAAGCTCTCAGAAATAGTCTCAGGCTCAGCTGATGAGAGAAAGGATAGAAGATCCCATCTCATCTCTCAATATGAGAATTTCAAAAAGGGAGAAACTGAGTCAGTGGGAGACATGTACAACAGACTAAGTCAAATTGTCAGTGAACTCAGGACTTTAGACAAACAGATCTCTCTAACTGAACTTAATGACAAGATCCTAATGTGCTTCCCCAGCACTTGGGATTCAAGAATCTGGCCAATTAAAAATGCCAGAAGTCCGAATGAGATCACTACTGAAGCTCTGTTGGGTAAGTTCAAATCTTATGAGCTACTCATCAAAAATAGAGAGGAAGAACAGAAGGCTGCCTCACCAGCCACAAGAAAAGAGAAGACCATAGCATTCAAAGCAACTGAGGATCTGCCTGAAGATAAAGCTACAGGCAATGATGAACTACTCAGTCTGCTGGCCAAAAGATTCTACAAGATGGCCAGAAAGGACTTCAGAAGAAGATCATACAAGGAGCAGGATAAGCCAAGGTATGACAAGTCCATTAGCAATAATAAAGACATTATTTGCTTTGGTTGCAGGAAACCAGGGCACATAGTTCCTGACTGTCCAGAGAACAAGAACAAGGACAAAAGGGACAGAAAAGAAAGAAGAAAGGAGAAAGACTACAAAAGGAATGAAAATGGCAAACCTTCTTCAAGCAAAAATAAGCATACAAGAAAAGGGTTTGTTGCTGAATCCTGGAGTGAGACAGAAGAGGAGTCAGAAGCCTCATCCAGCTCCAGTGATGATGAGGATGATGCAGAAGAAAAGGAGTTCTGCATGATGACAATTAATGCCTCACAGCACAATTCAGAGGAAGAAGAGTCAGAGTCAGACTCAGAGACTCAACCTGAAGAAGATCAGGTAATTAGCTCTTTTGATTTTAGTTCAGAAGATTTTAAATCTGAATTTAAAGCACTGTGTTTAGACCTGCTAAAGTCTGAGAAAGAGATTCTGTCTCTCAGAAATCAATTATTTGAACACAATGCTCTAAGGTCAGAAAACCTCAAACTCTCTCAGGAGTTGGAGTGCTGTAGGGAACAGATAGCTTCACTGAAAAGTGAGCTCTCTGAGGCCAAGAAGCTTGAAGAATCCCTTAATGGGAGAAGCATCAAGCTGATGGACATCACAAGCACAGTGAACTCTAGATTTAACAGTACACTGGACTTGGGTGCCTCATCCACCCAACCTATTGTTCTAACAACCCCAATCAAATTCATTTCTGACAAAAGAAATGGAGTTGTAGAGGTTGCTAGGAAAAATTCTGATCTGCCTCAGAAAACCAAGTCCCAGCAGAAATCGTCGAACAGAGATCGACGATCGCCGAATGAAGATCGGCGATCGCCGAACGCAGCTCGACGATCTCAGGAAAAATCGTCGAACGTTGATCGACGATCTCAGCCAAAGTCGTCGAACGCAGGTCGACGATCTCATATACCTGACCTCACCCATAGTCGACCGTCGAACGGAGCTCGACGATCTGACCCAAGATCGTCGAACGCAGCTCCAAGATCGTCGAACAGAGGTCAGAGCTCTGGAAACTTTTTCAAAGGCAAATCAAAATTGAATCCTAAGGGTCCTACATCCCAAACCTTTAACCCTTATACTGAATGGATTATACCTCCAAGGAGATATCATCCTGAAGGATATAAGAGTCAACTTGGGATGTCTTTCATTTCAGAATTTTAAGGCTATCAACCTAGGCCCAAGGTAAACTGGGTCAAAAACAAATGAATTGTTTAATGTGCAGGTGAAGACCTATCCAACATCTAACCTGCAATGGTATTTGGATAGTGAGTGCTCTAAGCACATGACAGGGAACAAGGACAACCTCACATCCTTAGAGCCAAGCTTGGACCCAAAGTTATCTTTGGTGATTCAAACTTTGGACAGACTAAAGGATATGGTGCAGTCCAGATTGGTTCAGTAACTTTCAAGAAGGTAGCTTATGTAGAAGGACTGAAGCACAACCTAATAACATCAGTCAGCTGTGTGATGAAGGCTACCAGGTGACCTTCAGCAAAGCCTTATGCAAAATCAAGTCAGAGGACAACACAACAGTGTTGACAGGTAAAAGAAAAGGTAACATCTATCTAGTAGAATTTCTTTCAACTAATGTAGATATTTGCTTGTTTAACTCTGTCTGTAAACCAAATGTTTTATGACATAAGAGATTAGGACACCTAAACCTTAGAACTATTGCTAGGCTATCCAAGGACAACCTTGTTAGAGGACTACCTTCTGGCCCCTACAAGAAGGAAGGACTCTGCAGGGCTTGTCAATTAGGCAAGCAAACTAAAAACAGTTTTAAGTCACTTAATAAGAGTGATTCACATAGGATATTGTATCTGTTACACATGGATCTTTTTGGACCATCACAGTACAAAGCCTAGGAGGGAAATCCTACACTTTAGTAATTGTAGATGACTTCTCTAGATTCACTTGGGTGTTCTTTCTAAGGAAGAAGTCTGATAACTTTAAGTGTCTGACAGAGTTTCTCAAATGTATACAGATTGAGTTCAATACTCACATTGCCCTGATCAGAAGTGATCATGGGACAGAGTTTGATTCTCTTCTTATGCAAGAGTTCTGTCAGAGTGAAGGGATCAGGCATACTTTCTCAGCTCCTATAACTTCTCAACAAATGGGGTAGCTGAAAGGAAAAATAGAACCCTTATTGAATCTGCCACTACATTGTTGTCAGATGCTCATCTACCTCTATCCTTTTGGGCAGAGGCAGTGAACACCTCCAACTATGTGCTGAACAGAAGTCTGATAAATAAACTAAAGGGAAAGACTCCCTATGAATTACTCAAAGGGAAGAAACCTAAAGTTGACTATTTTAGAGTTTTTGGTTGTATTTGCTACATTCACAATAATGACAAGAGATATTTAGCAAAATTTCAAGCCAAAGCTGATGAAGGAGTGTTTCTGGGATACTCTATGATCAGCAAGGCCTATAGGGTTTATAATAAATCATCTTTGAAAATTGAGGAATCTGTTCACATTTATTTTGATGAATCTAACATGTCTTTCAAGGAGAAGATTTCTTCTACCATAGAACTTTTGCAGGAACATTCTCTAGTTGAAGACTTGAACAGATTACAGGTTACTCAAGAGGATGAAAGCAGTGAAGATGAAGGGAATGCTCAACACATTGAAGCACAACCTGAAGAGCCAGTTGTTGTACCACAAGAGTAAACAACAACACAGGTTGGTGAACAATCAACACCCCCTGTTGATTTAGTAACATCAAGAGACCATCCAATTTCCCAAATAATTGGAGAAATCTCAGCTGGTGTGCAAACCAGAAATCAGGTCAACCAAAACCTGTTGCACACCTGCTTCCTATCTCAAATTGAACCTCAGTCCATTCAAGATACAGAGCAAGATCCACACTGGATCATTGCAATGCAAGAGAAGTTGCATCAATTTGAGAGGAATAAAGTATGAGAACTAGTGCCAAAGCCTAAGGATCATTCCATTGTTGGAACAAAATGGGTATTCAGAAACAAACTGGATGATCAAGGAGTAATTATAAGGAACAAGACAAGGCTAGTTGCTCAGGGATACTCTCAAGAAGAAGGAATCGATTACGACCAGACTTTTGCACCTGTTGCAAGATTAGAAGCCATCAGAATATTTCTAGCTTATGCAGCTCACAAAGGCTTCAAAGTATATCAAATGGATGTCAAAAGTGCTTTCTTAAATGGAGACATCAAAGAGAAAGTTTATGTCAGACAACCTCCAGGTTTTATCTCTCCAACTTATCCTGATTATGTTTTTAGATTAAATAAAACATTATATGGTCTCAAGCAAACTCCTAGAGCATGGTATGAGACCTTAGCATGCTTTCTCTTGGAAAATGGTTTTATAAGGGGTAGAGTAGACCAAACTCTTTTTATTAGAACCCATAAGTCCCATACCCTACTAGTACAAATTTATGTAGACGATATCATTTTTGGTTCTACTGACTCAAAATTGTGCAGAAGGTTTTCTAATCTAATGCATTCTAAATTTGAGATGAGTAACATGAGTGAGCTATCCTTCTTCCTAGGATTGCAAGTCAAGCAACATGCTGAAGACATCTTTATTTCTCAAACCAAATATGTAAATGAATTGGTTAAGAAATTTGGTATGTCTGAGATATCTTGTATGAAAACACCCATGCCTACTAATGCTGTATTGGATGCTGATGAACATGGGAATCTTGTTGATCAGACAACATATAGAACAATGATTGACTCTTTATTTTATCTTACAGCTAGTAGACCAGATATAATGTTTGCTACATGTATATGTGCTAGGTTCCAAGTAAGCCCTAGAGAGTCACACCTCACTTTAGTAAAGAGGATTCTCAGGTATGTTAAAAGTTGTCCAAATCTAGGTCTCTGGTATCCAAAAGATTCAGCATTTGAGTTAACTGGATTCTCTGATGCTGATTATGCTGGATGCAGAATTGACAGGAAAAGCACCAATGGAACTTGTCAGTTCCTTGGTGACAGACTTGTCTCTTGGTTTTGTAAGAAACAAACATCTGTGTCAACTTCAACTGCTGAAGCTGAATATATGGCTGCAAGCAGTTGTTGTTCACAAATCTTGTGGATCCAAAACCAACTCCTAGACTATGGCTACAACTTAGAAAAGTCTAAAATCTTTTGTGACAACACAAGTGCTATTTCCATAGCTCAAAATCCAGTCCTCCATAGTAGGACAAAACACATAGAGATCAGACATCATTTCTTAAGGGATAATGTTGAAAAGAATAAAATTGAATTACAATATATCCCAACTGATTTACAAAGGGGAGATAGTTTCACCAAGCCCTTGGATGAAAAGAAACACACCTTCTTCCTAAATCAGTTATGAATGTTAGATGGAGGAAGCCTTAAATAATATTCAAGATTTTGAAAGCTTAAAAAGTGACCAAGACTAGGCAAACTTTCTGATTTTTTTCTTAGTGTCTAGAATTTTTCTGATCTCTGAACTGCGCTCGACGATTTGCCCCAAGATCGTCGAACGGAGATCGACGATTTCCAAAAATCGTCGAACTGCGTTCAGCGCCTCTCAGATAGTATGAACTATCTCTTCCGGTCAACGATCGTCGAACGACGCTCGACGATTTTATTCTCTGAACGATCGTCGAACGGAGCTCGACGCTCTTCAATATCGTCGAACGGAGATCGACGATGTTGAAGTCTCTTCAGATTCCTTTAGAAGCCTCGATCGTCGAACTGAGTTCAACGATCTTTCCTTTTCTGCGTCAAACCCTAATATAAAAATCATTTTTCGCCGTCGTTCTCATTTGCGCTTTCGATTTCTCTACAAGAATCTTCTTTCCCTCCAAACAGTTCTACTCTTGGTCGTTTTGTTTGTTGAGTTTTTGCAGGTACAATGGCTGTGTCAGTTGCTGTTCTTGCTGCAATGAAGTTCGATGCTGGGTTTGACATTGATATAGAATCATTCAGCACCACTGACCAGATTTTACAAGACATACTGAGTCTGTTCAAGGATCAGAATCTGTCTGCTATCATGACCATCAGGATAAAGCTGGCTTCAGATGAGATCAAGGAATGGGTTTATACTGCTCATAATCAAGACAACAGAACCATAGTTGGGTCCATAACTGGAAATCAGGTACCCTTGACCTAACCATCTTAACAGAAGTTTTTGGATTGAGAAATGGAGAAGAATCTGCTGAGTTATCTGGAGAAGAGTATTCTGACCTGCTTGCTAGGATGGGTCATCCAGAGGGAAACCCTAGCAAGCTATTCAAAAGGAACCTGTCTGTTGAATATAGGTTCCTGGCAGATGTGGTGGGAAAAGTGCTACTGGCAAAGCACTCAGCCCATGATACTATATCCAGACATCAGCTCTGTCTCATGGGAGCTCTTGTGGATAAGAAAAATCTGCACTGGGGAGAGGTTTTCTTTGACCTCATCAAGAAGAAAATAAACAAGAGTTTTGTTAACTTTGGAAGAATTATTGGAGTTTTCCTGCAGACCAGGTGCCCTGCCTTGCTGGTCTCCTATGGAGTTCACATAAATGCCTCCAAGAGACTAACCTGTGCCCTCTTTGGCAAGTGGGACAGGCAAATAAGCAAGCCTAGCAGGCCTCCTCCAGTGCTCCTTCAGGCACCAGGACTCAAAGAGTCACTCCTCCACAGGTCTCTGCCCTGCAGATGACCTGGCTGTGCTGCTGCTGCTGCTTCTTCTCCTCCTCCAATTCTCTCCACCATTCCAGCTCCATCCACCATTACCATATCATTCCAGCACTCTCATCCTCCTCCACCACCTCCTCCTGATGCAGGTGCAGGTGGAAGCTCTGCAAGTCAACCCCCAGTCAGAAGCCAGGCTCCCTATCAACCTCATGCCAGATCCTATCAAAGGGAAAGCCAATCCAGGGGTTTATATTCTAGGAGAGGAGGATATAGAGGCAATCAGAGAGATATGTAAGTATATTCTAAAGGGTACTCCAGGCAGCACCCATATTCTAGGGGAGGACATGACTCTTCTGATACATCATCAGGTTAAAGGAATTAGCTGCACTGGACCAGATTAAAAAGGCCAAAGAGCAAGGACTAGATTCTTCCAACATCTCTACTATGTCTGAACAGAGACAAAAAGAATTAGAAAGATATGCTTCCAGTAAATTCTTTGATGCTGACAGATACATGGAATTACATCCTGAAGCAGTGGTCCCCAGGCCTTCAAAGCAAACTTATTTGGGTGCAGCAGATGACACCAGATCCAACAAAGAAGCCCTTAATCCAAACAGAGAAATTAAAATGGTTAAAGACAAAGAGAAGAAGTGATATTGTAAGGTGACAATTTCTGGAACTTCTGATTATCTGGATGCTATATATATATCTCTGTGATGATTCTGCAATGTCTAGCTGTTTTTATGTTTTACTGATTGTGTGTTGTTATTTAAAGGTTTTCCAAAGTCTGTAAATAGTAATCCTAACCCAAATAGGGGGAGATTGTTGGAACACCCTATTACTAATTTGGGTCAGGATCACTATGTCTCTAGGATTCTTTGCTTGACCTTCTGTATATATTAATAGGTCAATTAGAATTGAGTGTAAGGGTTAGAAGTCTAGGCTTGGAAGCTGCCCTGAAGACCAGGATTCTCAGTCTGGAGACTAAGTCTGATCGTCGAGCTCAGCACGACGATTCGTCGAACTCCGGTCGACGATCGTCTAGCTCAACTTCGACAGATCGTCGAACTCCATTCGACGATCGCTGAGCTCAACTTCATTATATCGTCGAACTCCATTCAACGATCGGTGAGCTCAGTTCGACGATTTTGACTCTGCTTTGGATCTTTATCTCTGAGCTCAGTTCGACGATCTTTGAGCTCAGATCGACGATATTTTGCTGCTTAAGATTTCCAGATCGCTGAGCTCAGCTCGACCATAGCAGAGCTCAGTTCGACGATTTCAGATAACTTCCAGAATTCAAATTCAAATCAGTTAGGAGTTATTCTGCAATTAATTCAGAGATTTGCTAGCCGTTTTCATTCAATTCTGGATCAAGTTTCAAGGGATTTTTCAAGGAATGTTTCTGTGGACTTTCCTCCAGAAGAGATTATGCAATTAAGGATGCAATTAATGCAGGACAACGACTATACTTGACAGAGGATGGTATTCTATTCTAAACAAGAGAATAAAAGATAGAATGATTTTTGAATCTCTCAATAGAAGAACACACACAATACAGAGAGAGAAGATACAGACTACAGAGATACTCTCAAAAATCTTCTGTCTCAAAGAATTCTGAAGAACACTCATCCAAGGAGATCAAGTTTTCAAATCTTCAGATCTCTTTAGTTTTCAAAGTGTTCAAGGCCAACATATTTCAAGACTCCAGACTCTCAACATTTCAGCTATTGCTGAAATCATCCATTGCTGGAGTTCAACCTTTGAAGGCCTATCACCCTCAGCAAAGCTTTTCTTCCTGAAGATCTCAAGGATTCAGGGGGAGCTTTGACATCAATCCACATAGTCTTCTCAGTTGTTTGGGAAAGAGAAGAGTTTCATCACTCTCTCACCCCCACTCTGTAAAGGGTTTTTCAAACTCCCTTCAAAAGTTTGAACTTGGTTTTTGAGCACCTTGTCAAAAGCTCATTGGTGGCAAGACACCTGATCAAAAAACCTGTTTTGGTTTTTGAGCACCTTATCAAAAGCTCATTGGTGCCCAGGACACCTGATCAACTCATCCTGCAGTGGATTCCTACCTAGGGTGGTAGAAGAGTGGATGTACCCAAGTTTGGGGAACCACTATATTTCCTTGTGTCTTCTGGTTTTGCTTGTTTTCATTTTTGTTTCTGGCCTTGATTTTTCTGTGCTTAGTTTTTGCTTAGCTTAGTGCTGTGATTAGATTTATTTTTGCTTCCCTGCTCACACATATTACAACAATTGTTGTAAAAAGTTTGTAAAAGTTTTTAAAGCACCATATACTCTATTCACCCCCCTTTAGAGTATATCAGATCTAGTTGCACTTTCAAGCGGTCTCGCCGTAAGTGGGCGGGAAGGCTCTCGCCCAGGGGTCGAGTAACGCCAGTTCGTCGAGCTCTGATTCGTCGAATCATGAAGATCTAGTTCGGCGAACTGAGAAGGTTCAATTTGTCGAGCTAAGAACGTTATTCGTCGAACGCAAATTCATTGAGCTGAGCTTTCGACTTAAATTTATTTTCGTTGAGCAGATTTTAGATTTAGGCCATAGCAGAACCAGGGCGGGCGGGAAGGCTCCCGCCCTGGGCAGGCGAAAGGGCTCGCGCCCCTCGTTGGCGAACGCTATTCGTCCCTCGGCGTTGAGTGATGTTTCTCTACTCAACGCCCCCTTTAGTCTTTTGGTTCCCGCCCGGAGTAGGCGGGAAGGCTCGCGCTCAGAACGAGCAGGGTTCTCGCAGAGCTCAGCAGGAAGAGCTCCCGCCAAATGGGACCCAAACCTAAAATTACCTAAATACCCCTGGGTATGCATTTAGCTGCTCAGAACAACGGAGTTTGACTATTGACAGACCAACCCATGGGCACTTTAGTAATTTTAGGGCAGCAAAAGTACGTTTTTTGCAGACCAGATATTGAAAATCTATAAATAGACTCACAGAGCAGATTTTTCTCATACTCTGATTTTTCATTCTAGAGCTTTCTGAGGTACTCCTAGCTCAGTAATTGACTTTGGAGGGGAAGCGCTCAGAGAATTTCCGGGTTAGAGGAGGGACCTCCCAACTGAGGCATTGGATCAGTTCTTAATCCTTTATCACTAGTCTGTGGTTGAGGTTTGGGAGAAATAAGTGTCGGTTACACCCCAAGGTCCGAACTCTAATTGAGGTAAGTTTTTGGCTTCAACATTTCTGGTGCAGTGAGCATGGACCGTAGCTGACACATGAAAATCCCAAGTCTCATGGCTGGGGACAAAGGAGGAGCTGGCATGGGGGGTTCTCCCTCTCGGGGAAGTGGGGTGACTTTGGGGATGCTGGAAGACTTTTGGCGGGAAGTCCTCCATACCATCCACTTGGCCTTTCGGCAAGGAGCGAATGGGCCACGCCTCAGGTCCTGGAGGTTCCCGCCCCATCTTTAGGCGAAAACGCTCCCGAGAAGCTCCCCGGGAAGAAGGTTCCGGCAGAGGCGGCGGAAAGGGATGTCTCCAGGCGAGAGCTGTTCCCCAGACAGACCAGTGCGGACAGGGCAAGCGAGCCGAGGTCGCGAGACGAATCCTCTCGGCAGGCAGGGGGCGGGAACCCCTTCAGTGAGCTCATCATCTGAGCTCCGATTCCGGAGGGATTCCGGGAGCCAGACATGACCTACTATACGGGGAGGGACGACCACACGCAGCATGTGCAGTGGTTTGAAGATGTCCTCTCCATAAGACAAATGTCGGATGCCTTGAAGTGTAGGCTCTTCGCCATCATTCTGAAGGAGAAGGCCAGAGACTGGTTCCACCAGTTGCCTGCGAGTTCGATCTACTGCTTCGAGGATCTGCGACGCGGGTTCTTGCTAAGGTTCTCAACGTCCAAGAAGAGGAAGAAGAGAGTAGAGTGCTTGTTTGCCATCAAGCAGAGGTCGGAGGAGACGCTGGGACACTATGTCGATAGGTTCCAAGAGGAGATTCTGCAGGTTCAAGAGATGCCGGGATACACGGTGATGTTTGCCTTCGCCCTTGGGCTGAGGTCCAGCTTCTTTAGCATGGAGATGTAGAGAGTTCCAACCCTCTCCTTTGAGGAGCTGATGGAGAGGGCGGTGAAGGAAATCGAGATCGAGGTGGCCAATCTGGCGTTTGCAAAGAAGTTGGCCAAGTTCGCGGAATATGATGGGAAGGAATCGTGAGCAGGGAGGCCGAGAGAGCAGAGAGAGCGAAGAGAGGAGAGAAGGATAGAGGAACCCCAAGGGCAGGGGCAGCAGCAAGGTTGAGGGCCGCGAGAGCCGAACAACAGGTTGGGCTGGAGGCCCCAGGAATGTCACCCTCAGGGGCAGGGTGGTGGCTTCCAAGGAAGGGACAACAACCGCGAGCCAAGGAGGTTCAACCAGCCGGCCTGGAAGCAGGGACAGAGGGCCCCCCTCCCGCCGCAGCAGGAAGCTATGAAGATAGTGAGGGGCAGAGGAGGAAGGAGAGGAGCTCGGGGAGGAGCGAGGAGGAGAGAAGGCAGGGTGGCGTTGCCCTTCCGTGACTTTCACCAGGAGGTAGATCATGCAACGGCCACCTGCCCAGAGTTTCTAGAGATGAGAGCGGCCAGGGGGCAAGTCCAGCAGCAGCCGCCCGTGAGGATTGAGGAAGTTCTGCAAGGAGGAGGATATGATAGATGTGAAGACCGGGTGGACGTAGGGGCCTGAGAAGGGATCGGGGTGATCCATGAGGGTGTGGGGATCGAAGCCACTCGTAAGGGGAGCTTCCAAACCATGTATCGAAGGAGCTTCACCTCGACCTCCCAGACCCCCCCACAGGAGGAAAAATCACCTTCTCAGTGAAGGACATGCCCGACTACGAAGACCCGTTCTGTGACGCCTTGGTGATCCAGACGGCGGTAGAGAATTTCACGGTCTCCAGGATTGTGGTAGACAACAGGAGCTCCGTGAATGTGATCTTCAAAAAAGCCTTTGACGAGATGAAGGTAGAAGCTCAGAGGGTTCTAGCCTCGGATGGACCATTGTTCGGGTTCTCGGGGGAGCAGAAGGAAGTTGAAGGAGGGGTAGGGCTGCATGTGATGTTGGGGGCGGGGGGGGGGGGGGGGGGGGGTATCGAGGAACTGTCGGTTCGTCATCGTTGACGCTACGAGCAGATATAACGCAATCTTTGGGCGGCCTCTTATCAACGTCTTTCGTTGCGTCCCCTTCTCGTTTCATTAGTGCCTAAAGTTCAACAGTGAAGGAGTGCAGGTCAGGATCAGGGGGGATCCGAAGGTGGCGAGACAGTGCTATGTGACTGTCGTCAATACCATATCCTGGATGGCGGAGGCAGAGGAGCTGGAGATGACGATGAAGGAGGAAGCTGCGATGGAGGGAGATGAGCCTAGGTGAGGCTGGGAAGAAGACTGAAGAGGAGGTTGGGGAGAAAGGAATGGTGAGCCTAGGTGAGGCTGGAGAGAAGACTGCGGGGGTGCAAAGAGTAGAGGGAGAAGCTGGGGGTGAGACCCAGAGGGGTGAAGGAGCGGAGTTGTCTGGGGAAGGCTTGTTGGAGGCGATGGAGGTTGAGAGCGCAGAAGGTGAGGAGTTGAGAGAAGAGGAGGAAGGAGCTGGCAGGGAGCAATCCCGGCTGGAGACGGCGGAGGAAGTCGTGGAGCTAGAGGTCATCAACAGGTCAGGGAAGACAGAGAAGGGTTAGCGGGGTCTTGCGCCTAGAAGACCAGGCAAGGATGCAGGAGTGCATCCAAAAGAATGTTGACATTTTGTCTGCAGCGCGGCGGACATGCCGGGCATCGACGCTGATGTGGCTTGCCACCGTCTGAACCTGGATCTCAAGACGCGTCCCATTCGCCAGAAGATGAGGACCATTGCCACCAAACTATAGGAGCCCATCTGCGAGTAGGTCAAGAAGCTTCTCGGTGCATGTTTCATCTTCATCACCATCCATTCCATCCTTCACCCTATTGGATGATTCTTTTATGGATGATTCCCCTTCCTCTCCTCCTGACTTCCCTACCTCCTCCTCTTCATTCCAAGATCTCCTACACCACATCATAGACCAGCTAACATTCACCCCATCCATATCCATTCCCCTATCCTCCATATCCACCCTACCAACACCTCAGCCCTCCATTCCACAATTCTCCAGCCCTTTCTTCCAGCATCCCCAGCTGCCTCCTTACCATCTACCTCTGCTCCAGCTGTTGAGCAAGTAGACCTCTCAGCCCTAGCTGACAGGCTGTATGAGCTGATTGCCCCCAGGCTCTCTCTACTATTGGAGACCTCCTTGGCTCCTCTACACCTGTCTGTGGCAGCCCTTTCTGCCAGGCTCTCTTCCCTCCTTCCTCAGGCAGCACCTCCAGCAGGGTGCCTTGATCCAGATATATCTGCATCCAGGCAGGGGGAGATGCCATATGAAGAGACTCTTCATGCTGTTGCTGCTGTTGTTTCTGTGACTGCTGCTCCTCCTCTTGCTGCTGCTGCTGCTGAGCCTCCTACTGCAGTTCTTGCAATAGGCCTCAGGTCTTTGCTCTCAGCTTTTGATTCTGCTTTCTTTAGCTGTTTGCCAAAGGTCCATGCTGTCCAGCCTCCAGAAGACTTATCCAAGGCACTTGTGCCATTGTCTTGCTGTGACCCTAGCATCCTCACTTCTTTTGTACATTCAGTCATTGCTGCTGCTTCTGAAGAAAGGACTGATTTTGCTTCTGAGATTGTTGATGCTGCTGCTGAAGATATTCATACTGCTGCTGAAGTTCCAACTGTTTCTGATGCACCAATCTCCAAGGACATTCTTATGACAGGCCACTGAAATTGAGCCTGCTGCAGTTTTTGATGATGTTTCTGCTATTGTCAGTGAAGTTGTTGCTACTATCAACTCTCCAGTTTCTGTTGCTGATAGTGAATCTGTTGTTGCTAGTGAAGTTGCTGCTGTTATCACTTGTCCAGAGCCTGCTGCTGCTGTTGTTGCACCTTCTCCATCTGCTGCTGTCCCTGCTGTTACCATCTCAACTCCTACTGCTGTTGCTGTTTCAGCTTCTGCCTCATCTGCCTCTGTTCAACTGAAGAAAGATCTTATGAAGAAAATAGATGCTCTATATGATGACCAGAGTTCTGAATCTGATGAATTCAAAACAGACTCTGATGACTCATCTGCTACCATTGCCAGGAAAAGAAAGGCAAGGAGCAAAGCAATGAAAAGGGTTCCTCCTGCTAAAGTTAAGGATAACAATGATATCCCTTATTATATCCTTCATAACTGCCAAATTACTGAGCACTGGATGCAGTATTCCAAGAACCAGCTGAAAGCCATGAAGAAAAAGAGAAAATATGGATCCAGTACCCAGGTTGGGTCTTCAATGTGGTAATAGTAAAAAAGAGTGATGGGAAATGACGCATGTGTGTAGATTTCTCTTTATTGAATAAATCATGCCCTAAGGATTACTACTCCCTGCCTCGGATCGACGTGCTGGTTGATTCAACAGTCGATTTTTCTATTATGAGTTTTTTGGATGCTTTTTCAGGTTATCACCAGATCCGCATGCATCCCACCGACGTCAAAGATGTCTCCTTCATCACAAGGGAGGGATGTTTCAGCTATAAAATGATGTCCTTCAGGCTAAAGAACGCGGGGGCTACCTACCAGCGAATGATGGATCAGGTGTTTAAAAATCAGAGAGGTAGGAACCTGAAGGTCTATGTAGATGACCTCATGGTAAAGTGCAGGGATATGGATTCACACCTACTTGACTTGGAGGAGACGTTCGCGACCCTGCGAAAGTTCAAGATGAGACTAAACCCCCAGAAGTGTGTCTTCGGGGCAAGCCGAGGCAAGTTCCTCGGACACCTTCTAACCCCGGCGGGGGTCGAGCCTAACCCGAATAAGGTGAAGGCCATCGTGGAATTGGATATCGCCTCGCAACGCCAAGGAGGTTCAGCGCTTGACGGGTAAGCTGGCCGGGCTGAGTCGATTTCTCTCCCGTGCCGGGGAGAAGTGCTCACCCTTCTTCAAAACGCTTCGGGGGAACAAAAAGTTTGAGTGAACGGATGAATGTGAGGAGGCTTTTCGGACATTGAAGGCTCAACTATCCCAAACACCGCTCCTACAGAGCCCGAAGGAAGGGGAGGATCTAGCCTCGTACCTTGGGGTAGGAGCGGATGCGGTGAGTTCCGTTTTGGTAAGGGAAGAAGGGAAGAGACAGTTACTATCTACTATGTCAGTAGGATCTTAAAAAAGGCTGAGCTACGCTACCACATCTTAGAGAAGTTGCCTTTCTCTCTAATCATCTCAGTCAGGAAGCTCTGACCATACTTTCAAGCCCACTCAATCAAGGTGGTGACCGACCACCCACTGCGTAAGATTTTTGAGGGGGTGTAACAATCAGGGCGGTTGACCAAGTGGCCTATTGAGCTCATCGAGTTCGATGTCTCCTTCGTGCCAAAGCTCTCCATCAAGGCACAGACAGTCGCTGACTTCTTGGCCGACTACGTCATAGAGCTGGTGGGTGAGGAAGCACTGCCAAGGGAAGCGTGGAAGATGTTCATTGACGGAGCCTCGGGGAAGCACTCCCTTGGGGGAGGGGTAGTGGTGGTAAGCCCCCAAGGGGTCATTATAGAGCAAGCAGTGACGCTGCACTTCCCAGTCACAAACAATCAGACGGAGTATGAGGCTGTCATAGCCAGGTTGCGGCTGGCTAAGGAGCTCGGGATTCACGACGTGGAAGTGCTCACAGATTTACTGGTTGTGGCGTTGCAGATCAGGGGAGAATATGAAGCTCGGGAGCCCACCGTCCAGAAGTACTTGTCCAAGGCTAGGGTGATCATCGGTGGCTTCCGAGCGTTCTCAATTCAGCACGTCCCTAGGGAAGAGAATGAAGCAGCGGACTGATTGACCAAATTTGGACCCGGGGGGGGGGGGGACCCTGACCGAGCTATTTCATCCAGCGATCAAGGAGGGGGAGTTGATGGAAGTGGATCGACGACCCTCGTGGGTGGATCCCTTCGTGACCTTTTTCACTACAGGCAGCCCCGAAGGGGTCAAGGAAGCAAAGGGATTTCGACACAAAGCGGCTCACTATCTTATGCATGAAGGGGGATTGCATTAGAAGATGCTATCGGGCCTTTTGGCTCGATGTGTGGCGGAGGAAGAGATCCCAAGAATTTTGGAAGAAATGCACTCCGGATAATGTGGTAGTCATTCGGGGGGTGGGGGGGGGGGGTAGAACGTTGGGAGTAAGGGTGGTCAGACAGGGATACTTCTGGCCCACCATGAGGAATGATGCGACAGAGTTTTCGAGGAAGTGCCAAAAATGTCAGCTTTACGCCCCCCCTCCAACTCCTGCACGCTCAACGACTTCGAAACATCACAGCGCCATGGCCTTTTGCCATTTGAGGGATGAACCTAGTTGAGCCGTTTCCACCGGCGAGCGAGCAGAGAAGGTTCCTCTTGGTTATGATCGACTACTTTTCGACAACGTTGTAGATGTCGGCCGACATGTCCGACATAAAGGTTTTGGGGGTAAAACGTCATGACATCGATATTTTAAGCAAATATATCGTTTTTAAAAATATTGCTCGATATATCCGTTTAAACAGATATATCAGGTGATATTTCGCAATCGATATATCATAGAGAGTACTACAATTTTTTTTTTCATTTTTTGAAGACACCAAATACCAATTAAGGTGTTTGCCTACATTTCACCCATGTGGTGGGATCCTTCCTTGGACCCTCACTGTGCATGAATGCTTTGTGCACTGGGTTGTCCCTTTTGAGGAAACCAAACAAAAATAATTTGTTTCGTGCTTCATTTTGTGCATCTCACTAAGTCTAATATCGACTACTTTCTCATCTAATCCTCATTTAATGATCTTTATCTTATTTATTGCAGTCGATGACCCTTTCCTGTGTAATTTATAAACATTACTATTTGTATATATGTTTGTTGTGTAATTTATAAACATATATTATGTATACAATTATATATATTTATAAAAACTGTGTAATATATATGAATAAATTTATTTAAATATTAAAATCCGACATTGTAAAATATCCCCGATATATCCCCGCAATCCGACATTTCAAACTCAAACCGACATGAACCCGACATTCGACATCTACAACCTTGCTTCTCGAAGTGGCTGAAGGTCAAGGCGTTGGCCAAGGTAGCCTCCCAGGTCATCAGGAACTTCGTTTGAAGAGAGATCATCTGTAGGCACGGGTTGCCTCAAACTATTATCACGGACAATGGACCATAGTTCACAAGCGAGGAGTTCATTAGCTGCTTCACTAAGTTGGGAATCGACCTCAGATTTGCCTCCGTCCACCACCCCAGGAGCAATGACCAACTGGAGGCGGCAAACAAAATCATAGTGAATCTGCTCAAGAAGAGGGTGGAGAACTTGAGAGGGAGTTGGGTGGAGCAACTCCCCTCGGTGTTGTGGGCTTTGCGAACAACTCCAAACACGGCCACTGGCGAAACCCCCTTCAAACTCTCGCATGGGTGTGAGGCGGTTCTACCCGTGGAGTTCGAGGTCCCATCCCCACGGGTTGCGGTCGCAGATAAAGGAGGCGAGGCATGGAGGGAAGGAAATGAGGAGGAGCTACGACTCTCATTGGACATGGTGGAGGAACTTCACGACGTGGCCGCCGTTAGGCAAGAGGAGGTCAAGCGGCGGATGACAAAGTACTTTGACAAACACGTACAGATCAAACAATTCGCTGAAGGAGATCTAGTTCTAAAGAAAGTTGACGCTGCTGGAAGATCGGCCCCTGTGGGTAAACTCAACTCCAATTGGGAGTGGCCTTACATTGTAGAAAAAGTCCTGGGGTCAGGGTGATACCACCTCCAGAATGTGGTAGGGGTATCCATTAGTCACGGATGGAGTGGCGACGACCTGAAGCGTTTTTATCCTTAGCACGAGTAAGATTGTATGTTTTATTATGATAGTTATTCTAAAGCTTGTTTCTTCACAGGTTTCGAAGTATTTGTGATTTTGGGCGGCACCGAGTAGACCCGCTGTCCAGGCTCCTATCAAGCTGACAGGTCCGTAGGCTCGCTCGGTGGCCGATGAAAGGAAGATGGAAATTAGCAAGACCCTGAGAGGATTCCGCTGCTCAGGCTCTCATTAGCTGACAGGGCTGGAAGGCGCACTCGGCCCTGGGTAGACCCGCTGTCCAGGTTCTCACTAGCTGGCAGGTCCGTAGGCTCGCTTGGGGGGGGGGGGGGGGTAAGAGAATACCCGAGAGGATCCCGCTGCTTAGGCTCTAATTAGCTGGCAGGGCTGGAAGGCGCACTCGGCCCCGAGTAGACCTGCTGTCCAGGGTCTCACTAGCTGGCAGGTCTGTAGGCTCTCATGGGGGGTAAGGGAATTCCCCGAGAGGATCCCGCTGCTCAGGATCTCATTAGCTGGCAGGGCTGGAAGGCGCACTCGGCCCCAGGTAGACCCGCTGTCCAGGCTCTCACTAGCTGGCAGGTCCGTAGGCTCGCCTGGTGGGAAAGGAAATGGAGATGAAAGTTTGCAAGACCCCGAGAGGATCCCCCTGCTCAGGATCTCATTAGCTACCAGGGCTGGAAGGCGCACTCGGCCCCGTGTAGACCCGCTGTCCAGGCTCTTACTAGCTGGCAGGTCCGTAGGCTCGTTTGGCGGTAAGGGAATACCCCGAGAGGATCCCGCTGCTCATGCTCTCATTAGCTGGCAGTGCTGGAAGGCGCAGTCGGCCCCGGGTAAACCCGCTGTCCAAACTCTCACTAGCTGGCAGGTCCGTAGGCTCGCCTGGGGGGAAAGGAAAGGGAGATGGAAGTTTGCAAGACCCTGAGAGGATCCTGCTGCTCAGGCTCTCATTAGCTGGCAGGGCTGGAAGGTGCACTCGGCCTCGGGTAGACCCGCTGTCCAGGCTCTCACTAGCTAGCAGTTCCGTAGGCTCGCCTGGGGGGAAAGGAAAGAGAGAAAGGATTGTGGTATCTTGCAAGACCCCAGGTAGACCCGCTGTCAGGCTCTCACTAGCTGACAGGGCCGTGAGATCTCTTTGGGGGCGGGGGGAAGAAGGAAAAAGTGATTTTTTGTTTAAGTGGTCCCAGGTGGACCCGATGACCAGGCTCACACCAGTCCTAAGTAAGGATGACATAACCCTCCCTGCAGGGGTCTCGGCAGGGCTCTCGGCATAACCCTCTCAGCCGGGCTCTCACCATAGCCCTCTCGCCAGGGATCCCGGCAAGCACCTCTCGGCAGGGTTCCCGGCATGGCCCTTTTGGCAAGACTCTCGGCAGGTCCCTTCCGTGAGTATGCTTCACTCAACGCCACAACACTTGGACAGATTTTCTGTCATCTGGCGTTGAGTGATCAACCTTCACTCAAAGCCAAAATACTTAGAAAATATTTCTGCCACTAGGCGTTGAGTGAGCAAACTTCACTTAATGCCAAAACACTTAGAATAATGTTTCAGTCATTAGGCGTTGAGAGCGTTGAGTACACTCAACGCTTTATCCCTTAGCCAACTCTTCAAACGGGTGGCGGTCATCACCTAAGATCCTATGGTTCGCGCAAAGATGGTAATCATTCTAGCGAAAAGGCAGAACTTTCAATACAATATAAAAGTTGTAGCATCGGTTGGGGAATCTCGCCCCTTACAAAAAGTTACAAAAATAAGTTTACAAAAATGAGTTTACAAAAATAAGGGTAAGATTACAATGAAAAAACAAAGTGTGGGGGCTATTGGGCAGGCCTGCCGGAGGTCCCGCTGGAGGTTCCGCTGGGGGTGTAGCCGGAGGACTCGCCGGGTGAGCTGCCGCCAGATTCCTCGTTCAAGGCAAGCTCCGCCGCATCATTGATCAGAGAGTCGTCCTCTCCCGCAGGCTTGGGGATGGGCTCGAACAAGCAGGGCATGATCCCTCGTGCCGTGGGAGTCTCGCCTCCTTCGTTCAAAAGCGCCGACTCCCGAAGCACCTCAATGACCATCTTGGCGGTGGCTTGCGCGTTCTCCTTAACTATCACGTCGATCTCGTACGCGGAATAACGTCGCTCGACTCTCTCCTCCAGCGACGGTCGGGCTTGGGCCAGGGCCAGGGCCTCCTCCAAGCGCTTCACCTCAGCTTGCAGCAGCTGGTTCTCGCACTCGACGCCAGCCACCCTCGTGCGAGACAGCTGGGCTTTGCGGAGTTCTGCGAGACGGTCCGGTTAAGCAAAAAACATATATATTAAGAGGACGAGAAATATTGAAGGGTCCCGCTTACCTCGGTGGTCGGGCGAGAGGAGAGAAGTTGTTAGGAAGCCGCCAAGTCGGCCTTCAGGGTGGCTGCAGCGGCATCCCTCGCCTTGAGCATGTCGACGAGGTTGTGCTCGATGGTGAGGGTGTGACGCTCAACCATATGCGAGAGCTGGACCACACGAAGTTGGGCCTAGGCCGCGTCGTAGATGAGTGCCTGGGTAGTCGTCCGGTCGAGCGTGTCGGTGTCCTCCCGACCGTAGAGCCCATAGCCCAGCGCGAAGGCATCGCCGGTGCTTTGGTCCCGCTCCCTCCAGGAGGGGAGAAGAGTGGAGACCGCGATGCGGTTGGTGGTATGGTCCCACTGGATCAAGGACTGACCCTCCGCATCCAGGTACTTCTCGCCGAAACCAAAATTCCGGTGCCCTTTCGGCAGCGGCTTGAGTGGAGTCTCGACAGGGGTCTTTGAGGCAGGCCTAGCGGTACCCGTCTCGCCTACAACTGATGCGGTCTCGGCGGGGATCTCTGCGGAAGCTGGCACAATGGATTTGCCCATGTCCGCCGCTGACAGTTTTGATTTTTTGAGAGGGGCTGCAGGGAGGGAGTTGTGCTTCCGCGTCTGGACACTTGGTTCGGAAGAAGATCTCGGCTCCTCCCGGCAGGCGGCGGCGGCAGACTTGGCGAGAGCCAAGGGGTCGGCGAGCGCCCTGGTCTCGTCAAAAGGTTGGTGGAGGGGGATCTCTCGTTCACCTGCAAGACCCATGGCTAAATTACCCTGTTTCTCAAAACAAAAGGTTGCGAGAACAGACTGAAATAATACCTTTGCCGGGAGGAACCGGCGGGAGGGAATACAGGTCTCTCCGAAGGAAGGGGACGCCGAAAATCTTAGTCTCGAAGAATTCGACGAGGGCGCCCTCTCGCCCCCCGAGAGCGGGAGGCTTGTAGGTCGCGTCGGCGTACTGAACTGGCGCGAGCGGAATGTTTCCAAAGTCACTGGAGACAAAAACGAATCTCTGTCCCCAATGATGGTTCTTGTTGGCGAGAGCGCTTGTCTTCACCCACTGCCCCGAGAAGAAGACCACCCCGCCTTTCGCGTGGAAGTTGAACAACTTCCGGAAGATGGACACACTGAATTCGATCCTTTTCACCCGCATGTAGCAGATGAACGCCACCATGATCGCGACGGAATTTGGGTTGAGCTGGGCCGGCACAACCCCATAGTACCAAAGGGCCTAGAGCACTTCCAGCCAGAGGGGGAGGCGGAAGCCCACCTCGAAGTGCTCCAGGGGAGTGGCGAGCGCCCCAGCCGACGCGAGGTTAACCCTATCGTCGTTCCTGGGGTTCCATGCAGTGAACCCAGTGGGGATGAAGTTGGCGACTATCATGTCGAACTCCTCCAAAGTCAACCGACAAGAGGGGAAATTGTGTTCTAGGAAGGATTGCACACACTTGGAGCGGCCATCGCCCTCGCCAAACATTCTGAAGAGAGGGTGAGAGGGGAGAAAAAATCGGGGAGGCGAGCGCCTTTGCGCTGCAGAGATCGGCGAGAGCAATTTGGAGGAGGACGAAGGCTTAGATTCAAAGAAGTGAATGCAGAGAAGTAAATGTGGTAGATGAATCGGCCTATTTATAGAAGATGCAGTAATTATGAGTTTTTTCTAAAATGCGGCGGGGGGATAGTCAACAAGTCAGCAAATCCCGATGTTCTGACTCCTCAATTTCCATCCTGCCTCATCGGCTCTCCTTGGACCTGCAGGAAGCGAGAACCTCCAGGAAGAGCTAGGGAAAAAAGCAAACGTTCGCAGCGTGCGAGAAGTATTGAGCAAGGCGCGAGAGTCAAGCATTCGCAAAGCATTAGACGTGAAAGCATAAAACACAGACAGAAAAAGCACAGACATAGAGGGGCTCTCGCTAGGCGAGAGTCACGAAATAACAATGATAACAAATAATAATTGTTCGTCGCCGTGAGCCGCAAATGGTACAAAGCGGGAAGGGTAGGCTAATGGGGTGGGTAAAGAAGAAGCTAGCCCCACAGGGCTCAGTACGACTCCCACCGCTAACGACCCAGACCTCGCCTGCCAGACCTCGGAGGCACTCGCGGATCGAAGAAGGCCGTCAGGGCAGTCAGCCCCTGGTTGGCCAGGCGGAGCTGATCTCGAACCCGCGCAACGTATCTTCCTGGGGAGGTCTCGGCAGAAAGAATGTCTTGGGATTCCGCCCCGCCAATGAGGTCGGCACAGTCCCGCTTGACGATCGCCAGCCGCCGCTCCATCATCCCGTGGATTCTCTTCATCGCCGCTGAGTTGGCTCGCTGCCGCTGCGCGAGCTTCGACAGGACTGCCACAATCCTCTGCCTCCGCGCCTTGCCGCTCCCGGATGCCTCCAGAAAGTCCTCCATCTTGCCAGAGGAGGGGAGGGGCGAGTCCTCCCCGTTTTCTTCTTCTTCATCTTCATCTTCTTCACCTTCCGCCTCCTGCTCCTTCAGATCTGGAGGGCAGATTTTAGTCAGATCAGGAGGGGAGCGAAAAAAAAGCTGGAAGGTTCTCGCATACCTGAAGAGTGATGGATACCCTCCCTCGATATCCTGCGAGAAGGGCCGGGTTGGCTCTCTGAACTTTTTCCGAAGAGTAGATGGAGCGGCTTGCCCCGGCCCGGACGAAACGTCCTGCGCTCCAAGGTCTCTGTCTCGCCCAGTGGGGGAACAGAGACGCCCTGCCTTGCCGAGGGCTGGGATCCCGGCGCAGGTGCAGATGGCTCCGAGACGACCCCTCCGGCGGGGAGGGCGGGATCGGGCGCCGGATTGGTAAGGTCTTTGGGAGGAGAAATCCTGGGCCCCTGACCACGAGGTTCGGGCTCCTACGAATAGGTGCTGCGAGAGGTCAGGTCAGCGGAAAGGGGAAACAGATCATTTAAAGCGGAAACCAAACAAGCGATAAAGATAAATACCATGGGAGCTTAGGGGATCGGCCGGGGTAGTCGGAGGGGCAGCCCCCGAGACTGACGGCGGATCCTCATTGAAAAGACGGGTCGCCTCTGCATCCACCAGTAGAAAGTCGGCGACGTATTTTTGCACCGTCCCCTGCGATAAGAGCGATACATCAGTACGCAACCTTGTTCCAACTCTTTAACAGTTCACGTTAATGGGTAAGGCGAGCAAAGTGCCTCCGGCAGGGAAGAAGGGATCTCATCGCGGTTAGGAGTCGGGGTAGGCGAAGCTTGGTTCTCTTTTGAGCAGTCGCGCCTGACCGACTTGGCCTTCTTCTTCTTTGGGCTGGAGCTCTCGCCAGCTGGCTTCTCGCCAACTGACTTCTCGCCCGCTGGCTTCTCGCCAGCTAGCCTCTTGCCCATAGCCAAGGGGCAACTTTGGCGCAGTTGGCGCGAGCCCGCGCCTGGGCCGCGGCAAGGCGGCCCTGAAGTTCTTGCGAGAGCGGTTTTTCGACACATTTGGTACGCATTTTCAGGGCCTTGCAGAAGCTCAAGCAGAGAGCAATGACGATAGGGATGACCTGAGAAACAAACTCGGCGTTGTATATATAAGACCAAGGTGGGGTCCGCAGAAAGATTCCCTGCCAGGTCAGTAAGCACCCACCGAATATTAGGGGTTGGACGTGTCTTTTCGAGCGAAAGGCTAGCTCGCAAAGAGCGAGGATTGTGTACGACCCCATATTCGCTGGGTGGGACCAAGATGCCCCAAGGGCCAAGATTGGGCTAGCTTTGGGCAAAAAATTGGATCAGATAAGAAAGCGGGCGGCAGGGGTCTCGCCGTAAGTGGGCGGGAAGACTCTCGCCCACGGGTCGAAGTAACGCCAATTCGTCGAGCGCTACTCGTCGAGCTCTGATTCGTCGAATCGTGACGATCTAGTTCGGCGAACTGAGAAGGTTCAATTTGTCGAGTTGAGGACGTTATTCGTCGAACGCAAATTCGTCGAGCTGAGCCTTCGACTTAAAGTTATTTTCGTCGAGCAAATTTAAGGTTTAGGCCATAGTAAAACCAGGGCGGGCGAGAAGGCTCCCGCCCTGGGCAGGCGAATGGGCTCGCGCCCCTCTTTGGCGAAAGCCTATTCGGCCCTCGGCGTTGAGTGATGTTTCTCCGCTCAACGCCCCCTTTAGTCTTTTGGTTCCCGCCCGGGGTAGACGGGAAGGCTCGCGCTCAGAACGAGCAGAGTTCTCGCAGAGCTCAGCAGGAAGAACTCCCGGCAAATGGGAACCAGACCTGAAATTACCTAAATAGCCTTGGGTCTGTATCTAGCTCCTCAGAACAGTGGAGTTTGGCTATTGGCAGATCAACCCAGGGACACTTCTGTAATTTGAGGGCAGTAAAAGTACGCTTTTTTCAGATCAGATATTGAAAATCTATAAATAGACCCACATGATACTTCAGGAAGCAAATTTTTCTTATACTCTGATTTTTCCTTCTAGAGCTTTCTGAGGTACTCCTAGCTCAGCAATTGGCTTTGGAGGGGAAGCGCTCAGAGAACTTCCGGGTTAGAAGAGGGACCTCCCAGCTGAGGCTTTGGGTCAGTTCTTAGTCCTTTATCACTAGTCTGGGGTTGAGGTTTGAGAGAAATAGGTGTCGGTTACACCCCAAGGTCCGAACTCTCGTTGAGGCCAGTTTTTGGCTTCAACAGGCCTCCCTGCGGGGGGGCGGTCGAAGCCCGCCGCCGACGTCCGGTTACTGTCACACATGGCTATAGGGGCAGGCGAAGCCCACCGCCTCCGGTCGGGTCCTGTCGCGCATGGCCATATGGGCAGAGCCCCGTGTCGCACACATACACACACACAGAATAATGTAAATCCGCGGAACCCGGATTTAGCTAAATCCGGGTTCCGCGCGCCTTTTGAAAATAAGTCTATTATATGACATTTTTAGGAAAAGTGTCCAACATGAAAGTTGTAGATTTCGTCGAGATCTACAACTTTCATGTTGGACACTTTTCCTTAAAAAGTCATATAGTAGGTATATTTTCAAAAGGGGCGGAACCCGGGCGAAACTATGCCTACTAAATGGCCTTTCGCATAGTTCCGCCCGGGTTCCGCCCTTTTGAAAATAGACCTACTATATGACATTTTTAGGAAAAGTGTCCAACATGAAAGTCTACAACTTTCATGTTGGACACTTTTCCTAAAAATGTCATATAGTATGCCTATTTTCAAAAGTCGCGCAGAACCGAATTTAGCTAAATCCGGGTTCGCGTATTTACATCAACCCCTATATATTATATATATAGCGTCCTGAATAAATTTCGCAATTTGTTGAGATCGATTAAGTTCATCAAAAATGTTGGCTAGATGCAAACAATATTAGAAGCCGCCTCGCCGAAAAAATAAAAGATGTCAGGTCCTCAAAAGTTTAGGAAAATTTCTTCTCATCATCCAGAGATTGCTGGTGGTAACGGTTCGTCATTACAATATCTGAATATCTGGAAATCATTGTTGATTCACCCTCGCCAGAAAACATAAAAGTTGTCGGATCAACCTAAAATTTTGGTGAAGCTTTTTCTAGATATTTCAAAACCGTTGGTGTTGACTATTCATCGACCTAATCCGACAATCTCCGTCGGACGATCGTTGTCAAAAAAGTAAAAGTATTGGATCGTCATCAAAATTTTGGAGAAACTTCTCATTGTCCCGAGACTGCTGGTAGTGGCTCCAAAACTTCTCATTGTCCCGAGACTGCTGGTAGTGGCAGTCCATCGATCTGACTTCCATATCTCTAGCAATATCTATTGAACCACCACCATTGGAAACAATGGAAGTTCTTGAATATCTTCAAATTTTAGGAAAATGTCTTCTCATCATCCCAAGACTAGTCCTGGTGATGGTTCATCGATTCAATTATCATCTCCAGCAACTACCGTGAAATAGCAAAATTGACCAATTCTATTTCTGCATGCTCAATTTTATTCTGTCCGAACAATAAAATGAAAATTCAAACCAATTCCAATTCATTCTTATACGAATTGGAATCAATACACAATTCTTGCAATCAATTCCAATTCCGTCCAAACGAATGAGCTCTTCAAGAAATAATTTCACTTATATAAACTGAGGTATTATCAAATTATTGCTTTTGTTAAATCTGTCCACATCTTAGATAATTCACAAGATGATCCTGAAATTTCTTTGTAGCTTCTCTTTTGAGCTGTTGAATGGCAATCAGCATATTTGCTTCCAATTTTAGTTTAAATTTGTTACTGCTTTATTCACTTTGTTGTTGATTTGGCGAAGCAAGCATTTTTTTGAAGATAGATTTGGTCTGCTATTTCTTATTTATCATTTGAAAGCATGCTTGATTTTATTGTACCACTTCTCATTCCTTCTGGTGATGCAGGTACTTCCTGTAATGATTGATGTTGGAACAAACAATGAGAAGCTTCTCCAAGATCCACTTTGTAAGACTTCCAATAAAATCATTTGCATAGTATTTTCCTGAATTCATTTTTGTTTATTATATTTTATTCTATTATTTCCTTTAATTGTTTCATCTTGAATCCTTTCTACAATACCAGGTATATAAGAGAGATAAACTACTTTTGTAATAATAAATTTGCATTTCCTGTTTCCTTCTTGGAAAAAATACCCTATAGTCCTTAGAAATTATTTTGTACCATCTAGTTTGGGTGATCAAACTCCTGCATCTTGTAGCTTCCAGCACAATATGACTTCTCTATCATAAAAGCGAGGTGATTGAGCACACATTTGGAAAATGACAAATAATTTGGTTACAAGATGACATTGTCAACTACTAGGTTTCTGTATAACTGTACTAATTAAATTAGATTATCACTGCCTCTAAGTTTCATTTGCTCATGATTACTAATTGGCTGTTGAACAAAACTCATGAAATGAGAATCTAAATTGTGTGTAGGCATTTTGATCGCAACAATTCATTTTATGCGGATTGACGATCCAAAAAATTTAGTTACTTTTTTTTAAAATTTTAAAGCTTATTGTGAAGCTGCCATGATTAGAAGATCATGATTGCTCATGCAATTCCGAACTTTGTAAATCAGGCTAAATGACTTCATTTAGTGAGATTGAAATCCCTCCTTTCGATCATTCGGTGCTGAAGCCGGAGCCTAGGCGCGAAGCTTAAGAAAAACTCCCTCCCCTCCCTTGGCCACCCCCTCTTATCTCCTCATTTTCCACCTTTGGCCACCACCACCCACAATCACCACCTTAGTTGGGCACCCTTCCCCTCCTCTCTACTTTTCCCCACTACTCCACATAACTACCATAACTACCATTCATAACTTCCCCATTAACCTATAACCACCTCATAATTATCCCATGAACCAATGAATTGCCCTACTAATCTATAACTACCCTCCTAACTCCCCAAAACTGTTGTCACTACTCCAACGTACTTGTGCTGTCCAGACAGTTCATTGCCTTCCACCCCACCTGCCGACCATTCTAGCCCAGCCAACACCTCCCAGCCGGCTGTAACCACCCCCATTCCCCTTGTTACATCTCATCCCTCCCTGGAAATCTTCCTCCCTTGCTGGCAGCCAGCCCCATCCCCTTCACTGTTTCCCATCCAGAGACTGCCCAGAAATTATCCAAGCCCCCCCCGAAACCCTTAACAGCTACCCTGCACAGCTGCACTCCTTCCAGTTGTTCCCTATCTCCAGAAATCCTTCCCACTATCGGCAGCCCCACTCCAATCCCCCCTGTTCCAGAAAACCCGCTGAAATGTCATTCCAGTAATTGGACTTCCATCCTGCCCTCCAATTCCTCTGCAAAAATCTAGATTTATCCATGCCTGCCTCTCTTTCCACCGGTCACTCATTTTACATCATCAGAGATTTCTAGCCCGAAGTCCTAATCATTGTGATTTCACTTATGTTTGTCTTATTTTCATTGTTGAATATGTGTATCGGTCACAGTTTGTAATATTTGTGCCAAGATATCTTGTGATTTGCAGGATCTTATTCTCTTGCATTTGTTGTTCGCACTTTTGCTTGTTCACACCCATGCTTGTTTTTTTGTTTGGAACCTTACTTGATTGTGGTTGTTGCCGTGCTATTTATAATTCTCTTTATTGCAAGCTTAGCCGTTCTTGATACGATGCATCAATGCATCACCAATTCTTTAATTAAACTAACTTTATATCGTTGTTGAAAAAATTAAACAAAATTTGTGTAAATATAAAATATTTTGACATGGTGTTATCCTATTATCACACTTCTAATTGGCAAGTTTGGACTAATTCTTAGGCCCTGTTTGACAGTGTTTTGCCTCCATTTCAGCGACAAAAACACAAACACAATTTTATTCTGTTTGGAAGAGTTCACGTTTCAAATTGCATACAAGATTTTTATTAATATACTGAAATCACGCTACCTGACCCACGTTCTGCCCTTTCCACACTTTCTCTTCGCTCACGTCCCATGGATCACGATACCTATCGTCATTGAAGCACTTCTCTTCCTTCCTCACTACTTCTCTTCTCCTCCTCCTTGCGACCGCCGCCATCACTCCTATCTGATCGAGCAGATCCCGAGCAGATCGAGTAGATCGAAGCTGAGTTCTACTTCCCCTCACTGGAGCAGCTCTCATCAGCCCAGTTCCAGCAATCCTCCAACTGAATGAAAGCTGGTAATCTTCTTGAAGGTCTCATCATCTCCGAAGATCCTCCAACTAAGCGCAAGCAGGTAATCTTCCTATTTCACGCATTCCCGTTTCATGGTAACCATTCATGTTTCAAGCTATTTCAGTAATATGTATTGAGGTGTTTTTGTATAAGATAGATCCATATGATTATGGTCAAATGTATTAGTTTCTTGCTTAGTGAGTATTTGGTGTGCAGATTCTTGATCTTCTTCTTAAGAGAAACCTCAATGTTTGAATTTTTTAAAATATAGAATTGAAATTTTTAATGAATACTTACAAGAAAATTCATATATCCAACAATTTCCAGCAGTTCTGCAAACAGATATTATCCTAACAGTTTCTCCATTTGCAACCGACAATTTCCAACAACTCCATTTGAAACCCTCCATATACCATCACACCATTTACAACCGCTACCACTCTCCCAAACAGGACCTAAATGTCAATGTGAACAATACTTAAGTTGGTTAGATCAAATTAGGAGTTTCTCACACGACAAATGTGAGGCCTTAATTCAGACCCCACAGAAATTCTATATCCGTATCCATTTGCCAAGCATTCGTTGCAACATATGTACATAATTATCTATGCACGGGTACAAATTAAACACATAACAAAAAATTCATACCTTTGGGCGTTCTACTGCGAGTCTTTTTCATTCATCCTCAGTTAACCTAGCATTCCTTTGCACACTCACGGTCGCTTCAATTACCTACACAAAATAGACGACAAGCTTAGTCATGAAAATATGACTAGGTGAGGAACATACCTCTTCAAGTGCTATCCATGAAAACAATAAACATTAGTGACAATATGCATATATATATGTTCATGTGCAGGAAACAATAAATTGGATACATTACATATGCAATCAGTAACTTGTCATTCACATTATTTCTGGTAGCTTCAATATCCTTGTCGATATATCTCGATCTTATGTAGTTTTTTTTTATCTATTTTCACTGTATTCTTTTTTATCTCTTTTCTTACTACATTTCTTCTTTATCTTATTGATTAGAAATCATAAGGGTATGTTAACATGCATCTTGGTCTTCAGCGACTCCTAATCCTTCAACCGCTTCTGGCCTTCCACAACCACATACAATTTCAACAATATTTCTCCATGGGTATCCCCCCCCTCGAGCACTGGGTTAACCCTTATCATTTCATTTACATCGATGCTTAACATTTTGCATTTCACTTTTCTTTCAGTTGTATACGTAAATCTAAAAATATATCTGCATTTATAGGTTATTGTCCAGTTATTCAAGGTGTATTTTATTTACAAGTCCCCTCAGAATTATCGCTTAATATTCACTATTTCCAATTTCACATCCTATAGCAATTTCGAAATATCAGTGATTTCAAAACTTCGAACTATGTACCAATACAAAAGGAAAGTACTTTCTAAACTAATAAAAAGTGCTTCTATTAATATTCCAAAAAAATATGACCAAAGAAGTAAGTACTCACAGACTTTCCCTTGCCTTTATCAGCACCAGGATTTTCATCGCGCCTATTACCGGACGCCATCCACTGCAGTATCAGTGAAATCACTTACTTTAGGGCTGCGTTGCTAATTAGTTACAATTAAATTCCATCGGCGTTTACAACTACGACTAAAGAGGAGTTGTCTAAGGCGAGGACTAGCGTAGAAATCGTAAAACGACAAATCATAAGAAATGTAACATTTCAGCTCTGCAAGTATCCAATTTCAGCTATCAGAACAAAGGAAAATGAAGACAAAAGGCAACCAAATTGAGTTACCAAGGCCTGCTAATCAGAGCTTTCAATGACAGCCACACGAGTTATCAAGTGGTGCCAAGTAAAATCTCTCCTGTTGCCATGATGTATGCCCAAGATAGCTTTCCCAAATTACAGTTAAGTTCCACGGCAATAACCCCCAACCAGCTGTGAACTTTACAACTACAACTAGTATATTAAACCCTCAACCAAAAACAAAACTGCCGGCCAACACGATGATTTTTCCCCATAAAAATCTAAACAACAACATAGTGCACTTCCAACAAACATTTTCAATATAATTGGCCGACCAAATCAAATGAGAGCAAGAAAATCCCCCTACAACTATAACACAACAACCGGCCAATAGAAGAAAACTAAAACAACCACTGTTATAGCAGCTTTCATCGGCCCTAGGATAAAGTAAAATAATATCTACTGGCATATCCCAAGAGCCGACTAAGTACAAGTAAACCCAAACCCCCCCAAATTAACCTTGAATAGACCACCATAAACCCTTAAACAACAGTTTAGGTCTGTGCCAACTGAAATAAAAGGTAAAGAAGAAAAGGGGAGAGCGGATGGAGGCTCACAATGGAGGGATTGCAATCGAGAAACCCACGATAACAATAATAACAACAATAACAACAAAACTAAGCTCCAGCCCTTGCCGAGCCTTTTTCCAGCCTCGACGATGCTTGAACGAAGAAGTGTCGAGCAAAAGAAAGAGAACAAGAGCAAGCCCTAGCATGGAGCAGCAGAGCCAAGCCCTCCCAACGACGGAAACAAAAAGAGAGACGGAAATGAAGAAGCTGACACATCATATTCCCATCAAGTAGAGAATTCACCACCTCACTGCTTCAATTCAAGTCACAGATTAAAGCCACTACTAAAATATATATGATTATCCGCTGCCTCTGATATTAATAACAGTAAGTAATAACATTTCATTAGGTAGTGAGCACTGAACAGCTAGCCACTTCAAGTAAACAACCCAATTTCAATTTCATCGCAAGGCCAATACACCAATCAGCCTACATGTATCACTTGAACCGTCCAATTCAAATTCCTTCCCAAAACAATAATGATAACAAATAAAATAGTAAAAGAAACACGAGAGGAACGTCGCAAAAACATCAAAAATTTTGAACTTCAAAATACATTGTGCGACGTTGAATCGATACTGATTTTCAGTTCTTTTCATCACCGGGAATTTCTTTTTATACGTTCATTTTTCATTTTGGGCCATTACAATTTCACCCCACCTTCATAGGATTTTCGCCCACGAAAATTACGACAATAACACATTAATTCTAACAAAAACATTAATGGGAAACAAAAGATTCTTCAAAAATACGCGTAATGTAATTACACATTGTTTACAAAAAAACCATAGAGATTACAGAGTATTAGTTTTACACATAATTTCAAAAGACATAATACCACATTACCATGTCACTTCTTTCCTTTTCCTTCCCAAGATTTGCCTAAATTAAAAGCTCGGGGCTCGATACGAAGTTCTTCTGGCGCCACTTCTTCTAGTGCTAGTGTAGAGGCTAAGGATTCCACACCAATCTGATATAGTTTCTGTTGCGGGGGCACTGGGGTTGCTCGCACACTATCCTCTTTCATTTGCAGAAATTTTGAGCATTCATTGCGTTTATGTCCCGTTTGATGACAATAAAACAAGCACCTGCGAGACATTCTCCTCGATGATTCCTTCCACATTTTATACATTTTGTTATTGTCTGGGACACACTGCTACCTGCTGCAAGCGCAGCTTGCGACAACTTCCTTTCTTTCCACTTCGGCTCAGTTACTATTTCCGTTGTTTCCCTATTTGGACCTTCGCCTATCTTCTTTTTAAACATTTCATGTCTCTTCTATATCGATTTCGACCATTCGAGATCGTTCTACTAATTTGCTATATTTCTTAATGTCATGGGACACCGCGAAAGTACAAATTTCATCACGAAGACCTTGCTGAAACAATTGACACCGATCTTTTTCCACCTCAACCATTCCATCAACATAATAAATTAGTTTTGAAAACTCCGCTTCATACTGAAGTACCGGTTTATTTCCTTGAACCTGCCTAAGAAATTGATCCTGCAATGCTCGTTTCTCTGATCTTGGTACAAATCATGACATAAACTCATGTTCGAATTCCTTCCACATTATCGTCGCAAGACCTTAAACTGCATATTTTTGTTTCATGATAATATCTCACCAACACTTTGCTTTGCCTTCGAATTAAAACGCCGCCAATCCAACTTTTCGATTTTTTAGACATGCTATAATTTGGAAGATAGTTTCCATTCTCAGAAGCCAATCTTCGGTGTCCAACGAGGATACATCTCATGTAAATGCGGGTGGTTTCAAGTCCAAAAATTGTTTCAAGTCGACATCCACATGTCAATATAAAGGTGGATCCACTAATGTGCGAACAAAAAAAATGTAGACCGAAAATTTGGAGTAACAAAAAACTTTATTATCCAAAAAAGGTGTCTATTACAAAGGTATAGCCTCCCTTTTATAGAATGAAGGAGATGAGAGAGATTGCAAATAAACAATGTGAGACTAAAAATGTACAAGTATATGCGACTTTACAAATAGACAAACCAGACAGGTCGTGCGGTTAGACAAGCCAACTAACCGCCCGACAACCGACAGTAGGAGAGAACAAGCGCCACAGAGCACAAGCCGCCACAGGAGACCGCTAGACCGCCCGGTCTCCAAGTCGTGTGAGACAAACCGCCAGACCGCTGGGATACCAAACAAAAACAGACCGGCAGACAAGCCGGCTAGGATAAACCGCCAGACCGCCCGGCCTCCGAACAGCAACAGACCGCCCGACCTCCATACTGCAACACTCCACCTCAAGCTGGAGCATAGATATCAATCATGCCCAGCTTGTCGCAAATGTGGAAGAAGTAAGCCGATACTGGCTTGGTGAAGACGTCTGCCAACTCGTCGGAAATTACGAACAGAGTACAAATCTGTTTCTTCAAGATCTCTTCCCGAATAAAGTGACATTCAACTTCTATATGTTTTGTCCTCTCATGGAAGACAGGATTTTTGGAGGTATATATCGCGACCTTGTTGTCACAGGACATAGGTAGAAGATAGTTGTATACCTCTCCTAAGTCAAGCATGAGAGCTCGTAACCATTTCAACTCACATGTGGTCGATGCCATACTGCGATATTCTGCTTCTGCACTAGACCTGGAGACCACAGACTGTTTCTTGCTCTTCCAAGTCACAAGATTTCCTCCAACAAGTGTGCAGAAACCTAATGTTGACTTGAGGTCACCTTTGTCATCAACATAGCTCGAATCTGAGTACGCTTCAACTCTTAAGTGACCATTTTCTGAAAAAGGAGTCCTTTCTCTGGCGCAGCTTTAACATACTCCAATATCCTCAGGACAGATTGTAGATGACATTCCCTAGGAGCTTGCATGAACTGGCTCACCTTGACCACATCATAAGAGATGTCGGGTCTGGTTACAGTGAGATAAATGAGTTTGCCAAGCAGACGTCAGTACCTCGTAAGATCAGATAGAAGGGGCGAGTCATCTGTACAAGTTTTGTCTTCTCCAACAGTCATGGGACATCGGGCAGGTTTAACACCAATCAACCCTGCCTCATTTAGAAGATTAATAATATACTTCCGTTGGGAAAGGACCAGGGAGTTGGGCTTCCTAGAGATTTCAATCCCTAGAAAGTATTTCGGGGAGCCCATATCCTTTGTGACCAAGTGTTGACGAAGGCGTTTGTTTGTCAAAGTTACCCCATCTTGGTCATCGCCAGTAAGAAGAATGTCATCCACATATACCGCAAGAACAACCAGACCCGAGGAGGTTTTCCGAATGAACAAGGAGTGATCGACTGAACTTTTAGTAAAACCAATGACCGCAACAATGCCGTTGAACTTGTCAAACCAAGCCCGAGGGCTTTGCTTTAGGACATAGATAACCTTCTTTAGCCGGCATACTCGTGTCTCCCCCGGAGCAACATACATAGGAGGTTGCTCCATGTAAACATTTTCCGGAAGATCACCATAGAGAAAATCATTCTTAACATCCAGCTGTGAAATGGGCCAATCCCTGTTGACAGCGACAGAGTGAAGGACCCGAATGGTGCTGAGACGAACAACGGGAGAGAAGATGTCAAAGTAATCAACACCATATGTCTGAGTGAAGCCTTTGGCAACCAAGAGGGCCTTGTATCGATCCACGTTGCCATCCAGACGGAACTTTACAACAAATACCTAGCGTCAGCTAACCACATCAGTGCCCAAAGGTGGGGGAACCACGGTCCAGGTACCCCGTTCAGTGAGAGTATTAATTTCCTCATCTATGGCGGCCTTCCAATGAGGAACAACAAGAGCTTCCTGGTAGGTGCGGGGAGTGTCAGTCACAGAGATAGCCAATGCAAACGCCCTGCGAGAAGGAGTGAGGCGATCATATGAAACAACAGCAGCCAGCGGATGCTGGGTACACGTCCGCACCCATTTGCGAAGAGCAATGGTCAGCGTGTTTCTCAGTAACCGGAGCATCCGTGGCGGAGAGAGCTGGCCCGGGAGAGGAGAGAGACGGCCGCAGAGAGGAGGGATAGAGCGGTGGTGATGAGGAAGAGAGGGAAGGAGGAGACGGTAGAGGGGATGATAGGAAAATCTCGATGGGAGTAGACGGGGTGGAGGGGACGATTGGAGAAGGCGAAAGAACTGTAGAAGGTGAGGGGTCAGAAGAGAAATAAGACACATTCTCGAAGAAGGTCACATCCGCGGATACGTATTGTTTACAAAGAACGAGATTAAAGCAACAGTAGCCTTTTTGAGTAGTTGAGTAACCCAAAAAGACACATTTGGTGACACGTGAGTCGAGTTTGTCATGAGTGGCTGAAGGATTATGCACAAAAGCCTTGCACCCAAAGATTCGCAGAGGGAGAGAAAACGAATCCTTATCTGGATAAAAAATAGAGAATGAGGTTTGTCCGTGGAGAACCATGGACGGAATGCGATTAATGAGGTAACAGGAGATGAGAACAGCGTAGCCCCAATAGGAGCGAGGAACTTGCATCTGTGTCATCAGAGTGCGAGCGACATCAAAGAGGTGACAGTTCTTGCGTTCCGCCACCCCATTTTGTTGGGAGGTATAGACACAGGTGGTTTGATGAATAATAGCATGTTGCATACAAAAAGAAGAGAAAGCAGTCCTAAGATATTCCTTAGCGTTGTTAGAACGAAATATTTTAATAGACATATCAAACTGATTTTTAATCATATTATAAAATGATGTCCATACAGAAAAGAGTTCAGAGCGATCCTTTAAAATATACACCCACGTACGTCTAGAGAAATCATCAATAAATGCTACAAAATATGAACTACCCCGACCTATGGTGAGGGTAGGAGCAGGACCCCAGATGTCGGAGTGAACAAGTTCAAACGTCTGGGAAGAACCACGACCTTGCTTCGGTGGGAAGGAGCGGTGATGCTTGCCAAGCTGACATGCGTCACAGTTGAGAGGTGGACTCTGCGGAGGAAGAAGTGGTAGAAGCTGACATAGAAGACGTGGAGGAGCATGACCAAGGCGAAGATGCCACTTAGAATATCTGTAGAAGATGTGGAGAAGGCGGAGAGAGCTGGAACGTTGTCGAGGAAGTAGAGGTCGCCGCTCTCAGTCCCAGTTGCAATCGTCCGCTTGGTGCCCGGATCCTGAAAAGAACAAGTAGTAGAAGTGAACGTGACAGATCATTGTAGTTGTTTGCAAAGCGAAGTAACAGATAACAAGTTGCAAGGGAACTTGGACACGTAGAGGTTGTCCGCCAGGCGAAGAGACGGAGTGACTTGAACCACACCCGTTCCATTGACCGGTGAGGGAGAGCCGTCCGCAACAAGGACCGGGGGCAACCAGTCATGCTATTCTAGGAGAGAAAAACATTGCGGATTGCCGGTCATATGATTGGTAGCACCAGAGTCGATCAACCATTTACCTTGAGTAGCGACATGGACACTACCTGAAGACGTGACCACAGAGGCGGACGACTTTGAAGAAGAAGAGGAAGCGTCCCCAGATGGTCCAAGATGAGGATGCTTCTTACAGCAGCGATCAACCGTGTGGCCGTTGCGGCCACAGTGAGAGCAGAGATAGCGGGAAGCACCACGGTCTCTTGATGGGAGGTGGCGGCCACCATAACCAATTCGCTGGGTATGGTGAGCGGAGTTGTCCAGTTGAGCAGGGAAGGATAACAGCGGACGTTGGAGCAGAGATGTTATAGCGGCTATGCGTGCAGCAGTGGCATCTAGGGTGGAAGACTCCGTCTCGCCAAAGATTTGCTGACGTATCATGTCATACGACTTAGGAAGTTGTAGAAGATAACACGCAACCAGAAGCTCCTGGAAGTGTTTGTGTTGTTTAGTGAGATCGGCAGATAAGAGGCGATTTTGGAGAATTTCGGCTCCGAGAGCCTGAACTTTTGGTAAGCAGCAGCTGGAGACATGGAGGGACGGACAAAGAGGCCCGCATACAGAGTATAGATACGAGACGTCTGAGCCCCCTTGGAGTAGAGAGCGGCAAGATGGAGTCAAGCAGCCTTGACCATTTCATCATGGCGGATGACAGGGAGGCATTCATCAGAGAGGTTGTTAGCCAGCCATGTGCGGACAAGAGTATCACTGACATCCCAATCGTCAAAGAGAGGGGAATCATGCGGAGGAGGGTCATCTGTAAGATGATGACATTTGCGTTGAGAGCGGAGAAGGAAGGTGAAGGAGACGCTCCAATCCGGGTAGTTGGGACCGATGAGTTTGGAAGCGGTACCAAGGTTACCAGAAGGAGTGGGAGGTGTAGGAGGATGAGCGGCAACGAGAGTAGTGGTGGTAGAGATATCAGAGTTGATCATAGAGTAGAGCAGCAAGAAGAACAAGCCGCGGCTAGAAGGAGAAGTCGCGGCGAGAAAGAGCAGCTCGTGGCTAGAAAGAGAAGTCGCGGCGATAAAGAACAGGTCGCGGCTAGAAAGAGAAGTTGCGGCGACAAAGAACAGGTCGCGGCTAGAAAGGAAGGGCGCGATGACAAAGAACAGGTCGCAGATAGAAAGAGAAGTGCGGCGACTAGGCACAGGTCGCAACGACTTGAGAACTAGTCGCGACGACAAAGAAGAGGAGCAGCTAGAAAAGTAGGGTCAACGACGAGGCAAAGTGCGCGGCAAGAAGAAAGAGGAATCAATAGGTCGCACATACAAATGACAGTGACAAGGAGAGAAAGAAACCGCGCGGACAGGGCGAAAGCCAGAGGAAAAAACAAGCCGCGAAGACAGGTCGCGAGAAGAAGAAACAAGTCGCGCGGACAGAGAGGGCTCACAGAATCAGGAGGAAAAGATCGAGTGCTCTGATACCATGTGTGAACAGAAAAAAGTAGACCAAAAATTTGGAGTAACAAAAAACTTTATTACCCAAAAAAAGTATCTATTACAAAGGTATAACCTCCCTTTTATAGAATGGAGGAGATGAGAGAGATTACAAATAAACAATGCGAGACTAAAAATTTACAAGTATATGCTGTTTTACAAATAGACAAACCGAACAGGTCGTGCGGTTAGACAAGTCGGCTAACCGCCCGACAACCGACAGTAGGAGAGAACAAGCGCCACAGAGCACAAGCCGCCACAGGAGACCGTTAGACCGCCCGGGCTCCAAGTCGTCTGTGACAAACCGCCAGACCGCTGGGATACCAAACAGAAACATCCCGACAGATAAACCGGCTAGGATATACCGCCAGACCGCCCGGCCTCTGAACAACAACAGACCGCCCGGCCTCCATACTGCAACAACTAAGACATTTGTTATGCCAGTAACAGTAACAGGAGGTGGCGGTGGTACATTCACAGAAGGGACATGTATCAGAGGTGGGATATATAAAAGGGGAACATTCACCGGAGGAGCACCTAGGTGTGCTCTATTAAATGTAGGGAACACCATCTTTAGAGCTTCTGTCATGGCTAAAGCAAGCTCATTCACTGGGGGTTGTGGTTGACTGGGTTGATTCGGTTGATTCCCATTATCACTTTCGCCTGACATAACATCT
Organism: Platanthera guangdongensis; assembly: GCA_039583875.1. Taxonomy (NCBI): domain Eukaryota; kingdom Viridiplantae; phylum Streptophyta; class Magnoliopsida; order Asparagales; family Orchidaceae; genus Platanthera; species Platanthera guangdongensis. The sequence goes on along the minus strand of CM077163.1, from coordinate 194,019,117 downwards.
TTATTTACCTCTTACTAATCCCGACTGTCTCGGACTCGTCGACTCAAGTAGACATGCATAGGAACCTTGTACCAAAAGGAAAAGGATATTAAGGTATTCACTCGATGAATTTATGTGTTTTGTACTCATAGCCATCGAATGACGGACAAACCTCTCTCTGATATCAAATTGTGAGGCCCCAATTCAGACCCCACAAAAATTTTATATTTGTATTGTTTGCCTAGCATTCGTTGCAACGTATATACATAATTATCTATGCATGAGTACAAATTAAACATATAACATGAAATTCATACCTTCAGGCGTTCTACTGTGAGTCTTTTTCGTTCATCCTTAGTTAACCAAACCTTCCTTTGCGCACTCACGATCGCTTCAATTACCTACACAAAATAGACGACGGGTTTACTCATAAAAATATGACTAAGTGATGAACATATCTCTTCAAGTACTGTCTATAAAAACAATAAACATTAGTGACAATATGCATATATATGTGTTCATGTGCAGGAAACAATAAATTGGATACATTACATATGCAATCAGTGACTTATCATTCACATTGTTTCTGGTAGCTTCAATATCCTTATCGATATATCTCGATCTTATATCTATTTTCACTGTATTCTTTTTATCTCTTTCTTACTACATTTCTTCTTTATCGTATTGATTAAAAATCATAAGGATATATTAACATGCATCTGGGTCTTCAGCGACCCCTGAATCTTCAGTGACTTCTGGCCTTCTACGACCGCATACAATTTCAACAATATTTTGTCATGGGTATTCACACCGCCACAACACTGTGTTGAGCCTTATCATTTCATTCGCATCGATGCTTAACATTTTCCATTTCTCTTTTCTTTCAGTTGTATTCGTAAATCTAAAAATATATATATATCTGCATTTATAGATTATTATCCAGTTATTCAAGCTGTATTTTATATACATTTCCCCTCAGAATTATCGCTTAATATTCACTATTTCCAATTTCACATCCTTTAGCGATTCAAAATATCAACGATTCCAAAACTTCGAACTATGTACAAATACAAAAAAGTACTTTTTAAAATAAGAAAAAGTGTTGCTATTAATATTTCAAAAAAATATGACCAAAGAAGTAAGAACTTACAGATTTTCCCTTGCCTTTATCAGCACCATGATTTTCATCGTGTCTATCACCGGACGGCATCCACTACAGTATCAGTTAAATCATTTACTTTATGGTTGCGCCGCTAATTAGTTACGATTAAATTACTTCGGCGTTTACAATTACGACTCAAGAGGAGTTGTCTAAGGCGAGGACTAACGTTGAAATCGTAAAACGACAAATCTTAAGAAATGTAACATTTTAGCTCTGCAAGTATCCAATTTAGCCATCTTAACAAAGAAAAATGAAGACAGAAGGCAGCCAAATTGAGTTACCAAGTGCTGCTAATCAGAACTTTCAATGGAAGCCACAAGAGTTATCATGTGGAGCCAAATAAAGTCTCTCCTGTTGCCATGATGTATTCCCAAGATAGCTTTCCCAAATTACAGTTAAATTCCAAGGCAATAACCCCCAACCAGCTGTGAACTTTACAACTATAGATAATATATTAAACCCTCAATCAAAAACAAAACTGCCGGCCAACAAGATGATTTTCCCCATAAAAACCTAGACGGCAACATAGTGCACTTCCAACAAACATTTCCAATATAATTGGCCGGCCAACTCAAAAGAGAGCAAGAAAATCCCCCTACAATTGTAACACAACAGCCGGCCAAAAGCAAAAAACCAAAATAGCCACTATTATAACTGCTTTCATCGGCCCCATTATAAAGTAAAATAATATTTACTAGCTTACCCCAAGAGCCGACTAAGTACAAGTAAACCAAAACCCCCAAATTAACCTTGAATAGACCACCATAAATGTTACGATCCGTCTAAACAAAAGTCAGAGTGCGCTTCGAGCGGGTCATGATGCCACAGGAATGGGCGGAAAAAAAATTCATGCTTGTTAGGAGGGAGCAAAGATACTGATAATTAGTTTAAAATAATTAATTTGAAGAAAAATAGATTGTTTTTATGCAGAAGCTTTAAAACTTGATAATGAGAAATAGATGCACATACATTTTATTAAAACTTCTGATACAAATTCAGATACAAATTTCATGCAATGACAGATTCAGATGAATGAATATATCGACAATATTAAATTCTAGTACATATAATGTTTAACCTATCAATTGTCCATGATTTACTAAGCATAATTATTACATAAAAGAAATATTTAACAATAAAGAAAATGAAACGTAAATACAGAACCTGAAGCTTGACGCAGATCGGGCTCAGGAAGCAGGCGGCGCAGACACGAACGCTAAGATAAATCCAAAACAAGAAGAAAAATGCTCAGAACATTGAAACAAAAATAAGCAAAGTAAAATAAAGTGCGAGCAGGAGAATCAAGAAAATTTGTATACTAGTTTATCATGAGGCAAAGCCAGAAAGAGAGACAAGCAAAAGAGTCAAGCAAAAATAACTTTAACTATAAACCTACTATGGAGTATAACATAAATTCGATCACGTAATGATATAAGTTGTAATCCCTGAAAAGTTTAAGCGTTTCTATTTGATGCACGGTATTCTAATTTGAATCTAAATGCAAGACCTATCAAAATAATTGTGCTTGCTATGACCATTTATTGGTTGCTGTTATAAATTAAGCATAAACTCGAGTCAAAGTATCACATCAATTTAATACTACATTTCAATGATTGCTTATGATATTAATGAATTTAAAGATTCATGATTTAGGAGATTGCTAACATATCAAGACATGTTATAAATTTAGCAATTTAGATGTACAAGAGTAGAGTTCATAAACATGAAAGGAGGAATCAAGTCAAGGAATAATATTTACTCAAGTCTTAGAACTAGACAGACGTGAGAAACAAGATTCGATGACACCGAAAACTAGGAATGAGTTTGAACTTTGCGGGTTCAAGAGATTAAGTTATTATTAATGTTAGAATAACCCTTGTATTGGGCCCATGTATTGTTGGCCCATTTATGCTTCTTCTTCTTTAGTCCCACATCTTGTATATGATTTGTTTCCTCTCTTTCTCTCCTATATATTTGTATACTCTCTTTGTATTCATATACTCAATCAATATACATAAGTTTCGGGCCATTTCTACATGTTATCAGAGCCAGGTTCCGACTCTCGCGGTCTGCCGACGTCTGACCGCACTGTGTAATCTCTCTCGCGGTCTTCCTCCCGCGGCTTGTTTTTCGCGGCCTGTTTTTTTCTAGCCGCGCTTCCCTGCGGCCTGCCCTTTCAGTCCGCTTCCTTCTGCCCTTGTTTTCTCTCCGTGGATCCACCTTCACCCTTCCCCCCCTCTTGCTTTTATAGCCTTTCCTCTTTCCGTGGGACCACCTTCTTACCTGTCCGCTGCGGCCTCTCTCCTAGTCACGGCCTCTCGTCAGTCCGCCCCTGCGCTCTTTGCGTGTTCGCGGCCTGTCTTGCCTGCGGACTCTTTTCTGTCCGCCGCATCCTCTCTTCTAGCCGCGGCCTCCTTCTCTGTCCGCTGCTCAGATCTGCCTGACCGTGTGAGCTGTCTCCTTCTCGCCTGCATCTTGGTCGCGATCTCCTGCCTTCTCCTGGTCGCGCGACTTGTCTCAGTCCGACGCGACTTGTCTCAGTCCGGCGTGAGTTGTCTCAGTCCGGCGCGGCTTGTCTCAGTCCGACGCGTAAGATCTGCCTGACCGTGCGGGCTATCTCCTTCTCGCCTGCATCTTGGTCGCGATCTCCTACCGTCTCCTGGTCGCCCGACTTGTCTCAGTCCGGTGCGGCTTGTCTCAGTCCGCCCGGCTTTTCTCTATCCGCGGCATTCTTCCCTAGTCGTCTAAGGGCTGCGGCCTGTCTCCATGACTTCCTCTGGTACTTCTCCCAGCTCAGCGGCCAGCCCGCCCCCTGTCCATCCGGCCTGTCCTCCAGACCGCCCGGCCTGTTCTGCCGAACTCCGTGACGAGCTCCGGATCACTACCATCTCTCTTTCTGGCAAGAAGAACTTTATTCCTTGGGTACATTCTGTTCGGCGGGCTCTCCAGGCTAAGGGCCTTCTACCGCACCTTACTCAGGCACCTCCTTCTCCACCTACGGATGATTGACTTCGTAATGACGGCCGTGTTCAGACTTGGATTCTGAACTCCTTGGATGGTGAGCCCTATCAAATGACTATGTACCACGACACCGCCAAGGCTATGTGGGATGAGCTCCATTCCTTGTATTCTGGCCGCGACAGCCTCCAGCATCTTTATGACATCCTCACTGATCTCTTCACTCTCGTCACTGGCGGCGCCTCAGATATGACCTCGTTTGTCGCTCGGGCTAAAACGCTTGCTGAAGCCTGGATCCAGCACCAGCCGCCGACCACTGATCCTGCTGCTTAGCGGGCTCAGAAGGAAGCTGCTTGCATTGCCATCCTTATGGCTCGACTTCCTTCTCATATTCACAGTCTTCGTGCTCAGGTCCTGGCCGCTCCTACTACACCCTCTTTTTCGGATGTCTGCTCCATGATTCTCCGGGTCTCGCCTCCTCCAGATCCTCCAGCTCCTTCTCCACCGGCTCTCCTTCAGCATACCCCTCTGCTCTTACCCTCTCCTCCCCCTTCTACTCGGGGGGACGGTCGGGCTCGCGGGGCCGTGGCCGTGGAGGCCGTGGCCGGCCAAAGTGCTCCTTCTGCGGGAAGGATGGCCATCTTGAGGCGACTTGTTACAAGAAACTCGGCTACCCCCCTCGCCCGACGGCTTCTGCCGTTACTGACGCTCCTCCTCCGGATCTCGAGACCGTCCGTCTTCAGCTCTAGCATCTCCAGGGGCTGCTCAACCCCCCCTTGGCCTCCGTCGCCTCCGTCTCCCACACAGGTACTGCTTGTCTCTCCCACAGCCCGGGTTGGATTATGGACTCTGGCGCTACTCATCGCATCACTTCGCAACGGCCTGTCGTGTACTCGGGTTCTCCTTATCCGAAGTCCATGACCGTGGCCAATGGGGCGCTGGTTCCTGTCTCCGGCTCGGCCGATCTTTCTATCCACCCATCCCTCCCTCTTCGCTCGGCTCTTCATGTTCCGAGTTCCCCTTTTAACTTACTCTCTGTTGGGCGTCTTACGAGTGACCTGGATTGTTCTGTTATATTCACTTCCTCTTCCTTTGTTATACAGGATCGGCGGACGCGGACTACCATTGGTAAATGCCAGCTGCGGAATGGGCTCTACCTTTTCGATACCTCTCCGATCGCTCTGTCTTCCGTCTCCTCCACTGCCTGGCATCGCCGCCTTGGTCATGCCCCTCTGCCAGTTCTCCAGCGGGCTCTTCCAGACCTTTCTTTTACTTCTTTTCAGTGTGATTCATGTATTCTCGGCAAACAGACACGTTCTTCGTTTCCTTCGCATTGTACTCTGAGTGCGGCTCCTTTTGATCTTGTTCATTCGGATATTTGGGGACCATTTCGGATTCCTAGTATATGTGGTTATCGTTATTTTCTCACCTTTATTGATGATCATTCACGCACCACGTGGCTCTACTTACTTCGCGAACGCTCCGAGCTTCCCCGGGTGTTTCGGGCATTTGTCCTCGAGACCCGGACGCAATTCAATACCACCCTCAAAACTCTCCGTACTGATAATGCTCGTGAATACACAAGCCACGACTTTACCACCTTATGTTCGGAATACGGGATTCTCCATCAAACCTCTTGCGCGTATACCCCGCAACAAAATGGGGTTGCCGAACGCAAGAACCGCCATTTATTGGATGTTGCCCGCTCACTCATGATCCAAATGCATATTCCTAAAGCCTACTGGAACTTTGCGGTCTCCACTGTCTGCTTTCTCATCAATCGCCTCCCTTCCTCTGTCCTCAATTATGCGACTCCCTTCAGCATATTGTTTCCCTCCACTCCGGCTTTCCCTCTCTCGCCCCGTATCTTCGGAAGCACCTGCTATGTCCACTGCCTCGGGCCCTCCTCAGATAAATTGGATCCCAGGGCGGCGAAACACATCTTTGTTGACTACTCCCACACCCAGAAGGGCTATGTTTTTTACTCACCCGCTACCTGCAAGGTCACTGTGTCTGCTGACGTTACCTTCCGGGAAGACGAACCGTTCTTTCCTGCTCCATCCCCTACTGCTCTACCATCGCCTCCTCTTCCGCCGTCCTTACCTCGTCCCGTTATTCCTGCTACTCCACCACCAGCACCGCTCTCTCCTCCCCCCGCTCCTTCTACCACCAAACCGCCCGTTATCCGGGTCTACACTCGTCGCCCTCCCAGTTCCGTTGCCCCTCTGCCGCCGACCTCTGCCGTGGATACTTCGCGTCCATCTGATCAGGTAACGCCCTCCACTGCCCATCCTCTGGAGGCCTACGTCTCTCTTCATCGCCTTTCTCCACCTCTGTACACCTTTGCTATTTCTCTCTCTTCGATTTCTGTTCCTAACTCTGTACAGGAGGCGCTTCAACATCCGGGCTGGCGGGCAGCCATGGACGAGGAGATGTCTGCTCTCTGGGCTAACCAGACATGGTCCGTTGTCCCCCTCCCTCCGGGTCAGAAACCGGTAGGGTGCAAGTGGGTATTTGTCATCAAACATGCTGCTGATGGGACGATCGACCGTCTAAAGGCTCGCCTGGTCGCTCGCGGCTTCACTCAACAACAGGGGCTCGACTATGAGGAAACTTTTTCTCCGGTCGCCAAGCTCAATACCGTTCGGGTCCTCCTCTCTGTCGCTGTTCCTCGCCAGTGGCCTCTCTTTCAGCTCGATGTTAAGAATGCTTTCTTAAATGAGGATCTCCAGGAGACGGTCTACATGCAACAACCGCCCGTGTTTGAGACCACAAGGGAGTCTCAGGTTTGTCGCCTTCGCAAGGCTCTGTATGGTCTCAAACAATCTCCACGGGCCTGGTTTGAGAAATTCAGTAAAGTACTTCGAGCTGTCGGCTTTAGTCGAAGCTCGGCTGGCTTCTCGCTCTTCACTCGTCACCGACCATCAGGGACGGTGCTTCTATTAGTATATGTTGATGACATCATCATCACGGGAGATGACTCACAAGGGATACATGCCGTCAAAGCTCATCTGAACTCGGTCTTTCAGACAAAGGACCTAGGGACTCTGCGATATTTTCTGGATCTTGAGGTTGCTAGGCGACCGGACGGCCTTATTCTATCTCAACGGAAATACTGTATTGATCTTCTTCATGATGCTGGTCTCTTAGGGTGTAAGCCATGTGATACCCCCATGGATGTAAACCACAAGCTGTGTGCTCAGGCTTCTGACTCGGATCTTCTTCTCCAGAACCCTGAATATTATCGACGACTTGTTGGAAAGTTGATCTATCTTACTGTTACCAGACCAGATATTTCCTTTGTTGTTGGTCTTGTCAGTCGCTACATGCACTCTCCTCGCAAGTCTCATCTTCTGGCGGTTGAACGCATTCTGAGGTACTTAAAAATAGCCCCAGGTCAAGGACTTGTGTACCGGACTTCCTCGTCTGCTCCTACCTTAGTGGCATACTCTGATGCGGACTATGCGGGCTCTCTTGATGACCGGCGGTCTACTAGTGGTTTCTGCACATACTTTGGGGGACATTTGGTTACATGGAGAAGCAAGAAACAAGCGGTCGTTGCTCGCTCATCGGCTGAGACAGAATACCGCGCAATGACATCTGTTGTATCCGAACTCACATGGCTTGAAAGTCTTCTCACTGATCTGGGTGTAAAATTACCTTCTCCTGCTCTACTTCTCTGTGATAGCCAAGCGGCTATACATATCGCCAAGAACCCAGTCTTCCACAAAAGAACGAAGCACATTGAAGTCGATTGCCACTTCGTTCGAGAGAAAGTTCAAATGAAGAAGCTCGATTTAAAGCATGTTCCAGGGACGGAACAAGTTGCAGATGTCCTCACAAAGGCTCTTCCCAAAGCATCCTTCTATCAATGCTTGTCCAAGCTTGGTGCATACGATTTGTACGCTCCAGCTTGCGGGGGAGTGTTAGAATAACCCTTGTATTGGGCCCATGTATTGTTGGCCCATTTATGCTTCTTCTTTAGTCCCACATCTTGTATAGGATTTGTTTTCTCTCTTTCTCTCCTATATATTTGTATACTCTCTTTGTATTCATATACTCAATCAATATACATAAGTTTCGGGCCATTTCTACAATTAACAAGAAGGTTTTTCAAGTAAATCGCAGGGGTAAATTTGACATGCATCGATTTTGGGATAGCAAATACTCATTTACATTAAATCATTTTATGGAACAATTAACTTCTAAATATGATGTGCACGATACGAGCATGATATAAAACACTGATCATATATTTGCTAATCAGGAATCATTACAATTATTATCATGACACTTGTTACTCATGCTCAACAATCTATCATTACTCGTATTATTCATCAAATGAGAAATTCATTCATATAGATGACTATCCAAATAAAATCATTTATGATCACAAAGTCGTATCATTCCAAACATATTGAACTATAAACCACTAACTTATCAAATTAGACATTTAAGATTAAAATTCGTTTGACAGATCAAATATTCAATAGTGGAGTCGAATAATCATAAGAACAAACGTATTAAATTAAACTCAATTTTTGCAACAGAGAGGGATCTCTACTTGCCTTAAATGAACCTGAAACTGACGGCGGTTAAGCAGCGCAAGCAATATCGGGAAATCCTATTTCGAACCTGTTTAAGAACAATGAAAGTGACAACCTAAATCACTACGCTAACACAAGTATTGATTCATTGTAAAAATAGATCAAGAATAGGCTAAAAGATTCAAGAGTGAGGAGAGAAGAGACTACCACGTAGAAATTGAGACTTGACGACACTTAGGCTTGGAGAAACCCTAATTCAGAGAGGGTTTTGGAGAGATCCTGTCAATTGAATCGAGGAGCGGTGCCAGAAATCACAAACATAATGCAGTTGGACGATTATAAGATGGAAATAAAATTTGGATCACAGTTATTTGTGCAAATCGAACCAAACAAATTTATAAGATAATCAAAAATCTGAATGAAGGTAATGGAGGAAGATTCTTACTCAAAGAAAGTCAAATCTGGTCTCAAAAATCTGAGTAGAGGGGAAACAAGCAAAACCCTAGGTGCTCTTCTCGCAATTACCGGCCAAAATGACGAGGAATCAGAGCAATTAGGGTTGCAGGGAAAAGGTTTTCGGGAGGAAGAGAACTTGATGTTGTCTGCTTGACGAAGAAAGGTTGCTGCCCTTGCTAATCAAAGAAGAGGAGGAAGAGGGGAAAGGACCACCGTCCTTGGGGAAATAGGAGGAGGAGGCTGCAGGGCTGTCGGCTAGAGAAAGGGGCACACAAGAGGATGCAGAATCAGAGAGGAAGGAGCAGCCGGAGGCGTCGGCCAGGGTAGGAAGAGGAGGGGTTAGCAGCGAGCAGGGAGGCACGTGAGGCGGAAGTCACGGAAGACGGGATGCGGCTGGTGCGATGCTAGAGGGAGACAGGCTTACAGCTTGTATCGGGAATGGATGGAGATGGGGCTTGCGGGAAATAAACCTAGGCTGAAAATGGTATATCGGGATAGGGGGTTGTGCTCTGGTTAACAAAGAGGGGAGAGTTTTTTTATATATATAGATTACAAGTATGTCATTAATGTTTAACTTGATTAAAATTCATTCTTTATATTATAGGTTGTTACAATAAACCTTTAAACAACAGTTTAGGTCAGTGCCAACTGAAATAAAAGGTAAAGAGGAAAATGGGAAAGTGGAAGGAGGCTCACAGTGGAGGGATTGCAACCGAAAAACTCATGATAACAAGAATAGCAACAACAAAACTAAGCTCCAGCCCTTGCGGAGTTTTTTTCCAACCTCAACGATGCTAGAACGAAGAAGTGTCAAGCAAAAGAAAGAGAACATGAGCAAACCCTAGCGTGGAGCAGCAACGCCAAGCCCTCCCTGCGACGAAAACAGAAAGAGAGGCGGAAATGAAGAAGCTAGCACATCATATTCATATTAAGTTGAGAATTCACCGCCTCACCGCTTCAATTAAAGTCACCGATTAAAGCCACTGCTAAAATATATATTATTATCCGACACCTCTGATATTAATAACAGTAAGTAATAACATTTCATTAGGCAATGAGCACTGAACCGGTTAGCCACTTCAAGTAAACCAACTCAATTTCAATTTCATCGCAAGGCCAAATACACCAATCAGCCACAGGTATCACTTGAACCGGCCAATTCAAATTCCTTCCCAAAACAATAATGATAACAAATAAAATAGTAAACGAAACACGAGACGAACGTTGCAAAAACATCAAAAATTTTGAACTTCAAAATGCATTGTGCGACGTTGAATCGACACTGATTTTCAGTTCTTTTCATCATCAGGCATTTCTTTTTATACGTTCATTTTTCATTTTGGGCCATTACAACAAACCTACTGTGTTGAATGAGGCAACAAAAAGAGTAAACCCAAACCAATCTTCTTTTTCGGGTCATTAATTTTTTTGGTTTTTTCTATAAGGTTAATGGGTAATATATTTTGGATGAATAATTATAAATTAGAATGAGTTTTCCTCTTGGACTTGCATTCATTATTTTAAGGATTGTTTTTTTTTCTTTGAGAATTCATCATCATGCCTCAAGTATTCAACATTAATAGTTCAAGGATATATTTGATAGTTTTTCTCTCTTTTTTTCATTTGTTTCATTGTCTCGTTGTGTACTATTCATAATTTGGTATCATATCCAAAACATTTCACACGTTAAAACCCTAACCTATTTCCCTACCCTAAAGTCAAATCCAACCTCACTCATGCAAATTCCAAAACATTCACCCACTCACAAATTGATTACCATATTGCTTCTCTTGCTTGATTTATTGCTTAAAGAAATCAGCCACACATAAATTGTTATGCTCCTTCCATCGCATATCATCCTACTCTCTGCATGTATATCATTAATTTCTTCATCGAGCATGTTGATACCCACTTCTCACAATATCCACATATCTCATTTCTGCCATACCGCCGTTACACCTGTTCTTCATTACTTCATACACTCTCCTTGCATACAAAGATGCTGCCTGCACTCGCTCGCTTCACACTTGCTCTGTATGATTACCTATTGTACACTCATGCCTCCTAGTACAATTAACAGTTAAGCTTATTAACCATACATTACATCCACATCACTAACCTCCTAAGGAGATCTTTTGGCCTCCTTTGTTGATTTTTTGTACACCTGTTAGGTTTTACCTGACTTTATTGCTTTCACACCCTTTTATCTCTTAAACCACTAGTTCAATAATGTGAAATCTTCTCACACCTAAACTCGCATGTAACTCAAAATGGAAGTGGCTATTGTCGAGAACCTGAAGAAAATTAGATTGGGCATATCAAATTATGCACTATGGAAGTTATGTTGCATTGTAGGTTCTCTCATTTGTTCTCTTATCTCTAGTTCCCGATGAATGGTCGCTCATATGCAAAAAAAGTAAGGCAAATGTGATTGGAAACAAGGAGAAACTATAGTATTTTTATTGATTAGCGAGAGGAGATTCTAGGAGGAAAATGATTATTTATTGTAGAGTTAAAGACTCTTGCCTCTAAATTTATCACTAACTTTGTTTCTCTCTCCCCCTCTCACTCATTCCCTTTTCCCTAGGTTCTATTATTTGAACTCCCGATCATCTCTAAAGTTCAAAATGCCTTAATGCCTAGATACCCATTATCATTTATAGGGATGAAGGGGTGCTTCCTTCTTCTACTTTTAGTTTACTCAAACTTTGAGTAGAGCTAACTGGGTTCATGTTGGTTGAAGCGGGACATTGATCGGGATGTTCAGAGGAGTTCCATTGCTTGAAGCTTTCCCTATTCAGTTCATAATTGAGGGAGGAGTATTGATTTCTATTGAATGACTATAATCATATCTCTTGCTCAGTTTTCTATAGTTAAAGTCTCAGAATGGGCTTAATAAGGGGCTTGTATTTCTGAATTTGTGGGTAGGATAGCCATGTATTAATCTCAGGTTTTATAGTATGACATTGTTAATGATCTAAAGCAAAGGATCAATTTTGTTTTAAATGAGTTAAGTTGGCCTAGACATGTAGGTTTTAGTATTAGGGTGATTTCTTAGATATGCAAATTCCATATGGGTAATTCTTTTCTCTCAATGACTCGTTTGTTGAGATTTTTCTATTCATTGATTGCATGTTTTCTTGATGTTGTGAATTTTAAATTTCAATTCCATCTACTGAATTCTACCATCCAACTGGACAATGAAATTACTAAATCCAATTACCGTGACAAATTCCTACATTTAGCCGAACAACATAATTGGAATTGAGCCCAATTCCAATTTCCGTGTCCCAATTCTTATCAAACGAACAGATCCTTGTGGATTCTTCCATATAAGTCAGTTCTAATTATATGGGTTTTTCTCTGATTCCTGACATTTGGAGTTATCAGATTGACAATGGTTTATCTTGTGGTTGGTTGGTTCTTTGGTAGTTGGCATAGTGCCAAATGGTTGTTTTCGGTGGAGCGCCGACTTGATTTGTTTCTTCTCATTTTCAGTAGCATATTTCCCTTTTTATGAGAATGAATACACTCATGTAGATTCCCTCTGGTGCATCAAAGGATTTGCATTTATGTATGACCTTGATCACATTTAGCCTCCAAAATTGTCCTCTGCCTCATACGTAAGTCATAGGTGGTGGAGCATTGTCCCTTACCACCGGGAACGATTGTCATTGTGATAAACCAACTCATCATTAGAGAAATAGTTTACCTAAATCAGTATCTTTTATCAGGTGGATCAAAGCTTGTATCATGGTGTCTTGGACATCTGTGTAATTGTTGGCTGAATATGATGACAATAATGTACAACTTATTGTTTTTGGTTCTGATTTTTGATGTAGAAGTTGTCAAGTTGTTTTAGTTGAAAATGTCAAGTCCGGTTTATGCATGTTTTTTGTATTTTACCCTCATAAGGGTGTCTTCGTCTTTGTATGTTTTTCCCTTAATATATACAAGTATATGACTAATAATTAATTATTTTGTTTTTTCCTCTCTTAACTTGGTATTAGAGCAAAACCTAATCTCTTGTGTCTGCACTAACTTTCTCCACTCCGCCACTTCCCTGTTCGTCTTCCTCCCATGCTCGCTCCACCTTTCCCCCGCTTCGCTGGTTTGAGGACCTCCGCCATGTTATTCCGCGGTGTTCTTGCCGGAGGTTACCCGCACTGAAGGAGCCCGCTGCCCCTCCTTGTGATGCGTGTTGATGCACCTGAATCTGGCCGTGTTCGAGGACGTGGTCGTGGCCTAGGATGAGGAGGAGCCCGTCAGAGTGGTTCTCACCTTTATGAAGCTTCTTATTCCACTGAGGTTCATGACGACCATCATGTTCAGCCCCTAGGACATTTTACCGCGTCCAAATTGGATGCTCTTCGTCGCCTCTTGCACTCCCAGTCAGATACTTCCCAGAGTTGTCCTTCTACTTCCTTTGCTACTGCTGCTATGCCCAGTGCTCATGCTATTGCGATACCTCCGTCTGAGTGGATCATAAACTCGGGAGCTACCGATCACATGACCGGCTCCTCAGGTTTTTATACCTACACTCTCTTGTCTGGTAAGGACAATGTTATCTCTGCAAACAGAACCTTGTCCCCTATTGCGGGCAAGGGCAACATTTCTTGTTCCTCCTCTCTTTCCCTTTCTTCTGTCTTGCACGTTCCTTTTTTCCTCGCAGTCTTCTTTCCATTAGCAATCTCACTCGGTCTCTTAACTGTTCTGTAACTTTCTTTTCTGATTCTTGTGTTTTTCAGGAACTGGGTACGAAACAGATCATTGGCAGTGGTAGGAACCACGGTGGCCTGTACTATCTGGATGCTACTTCATCGTCCCTTGTCCTCTCTTCTTCAGTTGTTACTGCTGCTGAGGCTCGACACTGGAATTTGAGTCTTGGTCATCCTTCTCCTGTCTACCTTCAGAAATTATTTCCTGCTTTATTGTCGTTTATTAAAACTTTAAAATGTGATGTTTGTGAAAGGTCAAAACATGTTCGACAATCATCGTCACATTTATCATCTCATAGTACTACTCCTTGTGCTATTATACATTCTGATGTTTGGGGGTCTTCCCATGTTGTATCATTAACTGATTATCGTTGGTTTGTTACATTTATCGATTGTTTTTTCCGTACTACTTGAGTGTATATTTTAAAGAAAAAAACGAAGTGTTTCCGGTTTTTTAAACCTTCCATAAATGGTGCAAACCCAGTTCAATGGTAATATCTGTGTTCTCCGTAGTGATAATGAGGGAGAATATGATGATCGTGCAGCGTTTGAATCATACCTCACTAGTCATGAGATTATACACCAAATTACTTGCGTTACACCTCCACCCAAAATGGTGTTGTTGAATGAAAAAACCAGCATCTCCTTGATGCTGTCCGGTGCCTTCTCACCACCATGCTTCTCCCGAAATCATATTGGGGGTGATGTCATCCTAACTTCTGCTCATCCTATCAATCATCTTCCTTCATGTGTTCTAAACTACACTACCCCTCTAGCCCGTCTTTCCTCTACTTATGTTGTTCATACCTCCTATCTTCCACCCCGCGTTTTTGAGTGTGTTTGTTTTGTTCACGTCCATCGACCTCATCATGACAAGCTTAACCTTCGGTCTCTCCGTTGTGTTTTTATTGGCTATTCTGCCACTACTAAAGGGTATCAGTGTTATCACCCCCCTTCCAGATGTGTTTTCTGTACCATGGATGTGACCTTCCGCAAGGAGGAATCTTACTACTTAGATTCGACTCACTCCACTCGTCAGGGGGAGTATGATGTCATAGATTCAGTGCCACTCCCTCTGATTCCTCCTACACCTTCAATGTCTTCCACCATAGCTACTCTTCCTACACCTCCGACCCCTCCGACACGTACACTTCCTTCGTTTCCTCCTACGCCTATTCCGTTTTCTCCTATATATCATCATTCATCTCTCATCTCTCCTTTTCCTCATATATATCATCGTCGGCAAACAGGTAAACAGTCCTCCGTTGTCCTGTCGCTGCCAGTGCCGTCTTTCGACTCAGATTCTGATGCTGATCTACATGTTCCCCTTGCTGTGCTAAGAGATAAGGTTGTGTACACGGAACACCCTATCTTTAATCATGTTGCTTATGATCACCTTTCTCGGCTTCATCAGGGTTTATATCTTCCTTGTCCATGATCACTATTCCTAAGACGTGGAAGGAAGCGGTTTGCATTCCGGCATGGGCTCAAACAATGAAGGAGGAAATGTCTGCCTTGGAGAATAATCACACATGGGATGTCTCCCCCCTTCCTCCTGACAAGAAAGCCATCGGTTCAAGGTGGGTTTTCTCCGTTAAGCAAAATCAGGATGGTAAAGTTGAATGATATAAATCCCGTCTGGTGGCCCGTGGATATGTCCAGACTCAGGGAGTTGACTACCAGGAGTCCTTTTGCCCCGGTGGCAAATATGAACTCTGTTCGTGTTATTCTATCTTGTGCTGCGTGCTTGGGCTGAGATCTACATCAAATGGACGTCAAAAATGCGTTTCTGCACGGTGATTTCGATTAAGAGGTGTACATGACATTCCCCCTAGGTTTTATGAAGAAGGGACAAGAATGACTTGTCTGTCACCTAAGAAAGTTTTTGTACGGGCTGAAGCAGTCTCCCAGGGCTTGGTTTGACAAATTTCACAAGGCCATGATCAAGTTTGGCTACAAACAGGGACATTCTGATCATACTTTGTTTTTTAGGAAGAATGAGGGAAAAATTGTAGTTATCATAGTCTATGTTGATGATATTGTGATCATCGGAGATGACATAGATGAAATCTCAAAGCTAAAGGCTCTTCTGTCAGCTGAGTTCGAAGTAAAGGACTTAGGAAGACTTTGCTACTTCCTAGGAATTGAAGTGACTCGTTTTAATCAGGGTATCTTCATCTCACAACGCAAGTATATGTTGGATTTGTTGAAAGAAACTGGGATGCTTGGTTGTCCTTGCTAACACCCATATGGAGGAAAACCATAGGATCGATGAAGATAGTGATGGCGCTCACAAGTTATCAAAGATTGGTTGAGAAGCTTGTATACCTCTCACACACTCGTCCTGACATCACATATGCAATTGGAATCTTGAGTAGATATATGCATGCTCCCACGATCAGACATCAAGATGCTGCCTACCGCGTACTACGGTACTTAAAGAAGGCTCCGAGTCGGGGGCTGATGTTTTCAAAGAACAACCATTTAAATATTGTCGTTTTTACTGATGCGGATTGAGCCTGAAGCCGTGATGATAGGAAATCTACAACGGGGTATTGCACCTTTGTTGGTGGAAATTTGGTCACGTGGCATAGCAAGAAGCAAAATATTGTGGCCAGATCTAGTGCTGAAGCAAAGTATTGGTCAATGTCTCAAGTTCTCTGTGAAGATTTATGGCTGCGCACCTTATTGCTAGACCTGGACCTTCAGGACGATGCTCTCATCTCTCTGTTCTACGATAACAAAGCTGCTATCAGCATAGTTCACAATCCTGTTCAACATGACAGAACTAAGCATGTGGAGGTTGATCGTCATTTTATCAAACACCATCTGGAAAAAAGAAACTCAGTCACCCCATTCATTCGCTCCAAAGATCAGTTGGCCGATGTCTTCACCAAGAGCTTAGGGTGCGATGTTTTTATTGATGATATCCATTGACTTGGAATGACAAATATCTACCGTTCGACTTGAGGGGGAGAGTTGAATATGTCCAGTCTGGTTTATATATGTTTTTTTGTATTTTACCCTCATAAGGGTGTTTTGGTATTTGTATGTTTTTCTCTTACTCAATATATATGAGTATATGGCTAATAATTAATTATTCTGATTTTTTCCTCTCTCAACTGTTTTTTCTCAGTGGGCAGGTAGGTTTTTTTTATTGCTTTCAGCCATGTTGTAGGAATGAGCAACCTGTTGGTATCCTTTTGCAGAAAAATCTTTGATTTTCTCACTTAAAGATGCCATTTCTCTAGTCAATAAATCTCCTTTCTGGGAGCCAAATTCTTTGACTTAATAATTTGATCAATATTGCCATTTGTTGGTTCACTGAAAGAATTATTAGTTGGCGCCTTCTTTCTCCCCTTCAATGGATTTCTGCAAGCTTGTCGTCACTCTTTTTTATCACTTACTACCAATAGTCTAAGGGCTAAGTCTCTTTCAACCAATCTGATTTGGAATCCTCTCAACTCATTGACAACTCTCAATGCGAGCGGTTGCTGTCGAGAAGCAGAAGTTGTTTAGGTTAGGGATTCTTGTTGGAACAAATAACCCCACTGGCATTTTTCTTTATTGGCACTCCAAGAGTTTATTTGTAATTGCAACTATTCATATTTAATAACTTCGTTATGTGTGCCCTAAATAAGAAAACTGATAAAAGCCACAACCATGGAGCACGACAAACTAATTGGAGGAGCATCGTCACTTCTGCTATATATTTTTTCATGGCATCAAAGTAAGGCTAGAGGGATCTTGCTCCTTGTAGTCTCTTCAAAGCCATAGTGCCAATTTGTTCTTGTTTATCATGTCGCCTCAAGGACGTCCATTCTCGATGGTTTGACATTGGACACAACCGAACCATTGCTTCTTGCTACGACTTTGAAGTTGTCCAACTACCACATTGTCTTATCCTATCATCAACAACAATTGGAGTGCTTGCTCCCCAAACCCAAGTAAACCCCTCTACAATTGCACTGCTTCCTCATCAACAATCAATATACATTGTAAAACTAGCTTCACAAAACAACTAGAATGACCCATTCTTGCTTAGAGAATTTCCATTCGGGAACTGAATTCTGTGGATATTGTTGTTTTCTTTATAGCAAGATTATATTTTTGGAGCCTTCCTAGTTGATTGTTAGAGGAAGCTTATGGCTGGGAAAAGTGAGAAGAACAAGATGTTTCTTAAGGATTCTTCCTATTCTCAAGCTGTAGGATTAATACCTCAGCCTCGATTAATCCGGAAAAAAACCAACGAAGATCACATGAATGATAATTACTAGTTGTGGACTTTGGGAATCACTTGAAATTGGATTTCACAATTCAGAAGAAGCTGATGAAAGGTCTGGCCTATGAGAAATCGAGAATAGTATTGTGCTAACTCTTCTGGCAACTCCTTGGAATATGAAATTATTGAGTATCTTTCCTCCAAGTTTGTCTCTGAACTCTGGGAGGAACTTCACATTACTTATTCTCACTCTAGTAATGATGCTTGAGAGTTTGAGATTAATCGTTTGATAAACAATCCTTGTTAAGGGAAACTCAACACCGATGATGTATTCTTCTAAATTTTGCACTCTATCAAGAATGGGAAGTTCTAGACATTAATATGTTCAAATCACAAGAAGATCCACATTTATAACTGAAGAGAAGACAGAACTTGAAAGTTTATCCGTTTTTGTCAGGGTTTAATTTTTAGTATGAGCCTATTTGCTTCCTCCTTAGTATAGGCTCGTCATCTTAAACATCATTTCCTTCTGTATCTATCTGTGAAGTTATATCTTCCAAACCACCGGGTATGCATGGTAACACCGCTTCACTCCAGTCAATGTGGCTTATTGACTTTATGATGTAAACCAGATTCAGAGTTTTCAAATTAAATATATTTTTTAAAAGCAAAATGATGTAAGCTCAAATCTAGGGTTTTGAACAATAATTATGTTTTTAAGCAAAATAATATATTTGTTATAAAACAAAGCTTACGGTTTAAAAACGTTTGATTTCAATTTTTTAAAGAGGGGCCGAGTTGGCCAAATCAAGTTTTTCGCTCGTCACCCAAATCGTCATTTTGAACTTTAGAAAATTCGTTAATTTCGTTCGGGTAGAATTCACACGCATTTCCCGGATCGAGCCTTGCACGAGATTAGAACAACTACAAGCAAACACACAATAATAATTTATGGCTAACGGCGATTTATTTAGTAAGAACGTTCAACGACAAGCTCAAGATTATTGTCGAACTGCATGAAAGTAAAGTAATTTAGTGCGAGCAAGAGATCAGACAAAAATACCACTGCGGAAATTGCCTTGATCCAAATTCTTCCTGCACAGAACAACTTGCTGCAGTTGGATGTCCACTGGTGAACCAGGATAAATAGGAAATTGATTGGCTCATTCGATGTTGCGGCTGGATTGTTGGACGGTATTTCCCGTAGTCGACGACGATCCAGCGACAGTTGACGATGCGGGCGGAGGAAACAGCGGCGGCCGGCGTCGTTGAGAGAATCACTTCCCTGGATCGTCGGGTTAGGGTTTGCCGAGGTCGACGACGGTCCAGAAGCGGCACATCGGGCGGGAAAACAACGTCGGCTCATGAGTCTTGCGGAAACTTGGTCGGAACGGCCGACTCTTGGACTGACGGCGGCGGAACTGCGTCGGTAGAGGGCTGGACCGGTAACACAGGGAGAAGAGAGATGTTCTCTTCCCTGTTTGTACTCGGCTCCCCTTCTTCTTCACAGGGAGTTGTTTTAATAGGATGAAGTGATTCGAATTTCTGCCTTGAATTTCCTTCCAAATGAGCAGCCAAATATTTGCACTTGAATTATTTCCAATTCCATTTCAATTCATGGTTGTATATTTCCTAACAAGTTTTTTGAATAACAAACTATATGTTGCCTTTTTCTCTTGCGATTAATTTTAATTTCATGCAGTTTTTAAATACCGTAAGCTTGCCCTTACTTGTCCTAACTATTTAAATTGTCGGACCTCTTTATTCAGGGTCTCACCGATCGGTCAATCCGACAAGCCAAAACTAAAAGTGACATTAAAATGCGGGAAATAAACGGACATAAATAACATGACAAAAAAATATTAAAAATATTAATAATAGCTGAAAATTAAAATGTGCGACTTATGTTGCGTCAATTCTCCCGGGGTTGAAAGAGCTCGACCCCGGCGAGACTTTGCAAAAGCTGACAATGGAGAGATCTGACATCTTCGCTGGTGCTAGATCAGGTGGAATATCTGGAGCCTCGACGTGTGGCTCAATGGGTGGCTCAATGCGCTTCTGATCATGAACTAGACCAAACCTTCTACAGTAAATAATCACCAGACCTCCTTTTGAAAAGTACATCTCATGGTGATAACGACCGACCGTAAGTTTGTAATTTTCAAAGGTTGCTCGCAAAAGATTAGCAGTAATTTTCGTCAATCTTTTTAAATAATTAATTTGAGCTTGCACGTGGAATGAAATACGTTCATGAAACGAGAGATGATGGCGGTCAGGTGGGCGGGGCAACGCATGAGAAATCTCGAAAGGAGATATAGTAAGAGGTCGACGATTAGAATTATTACATGTAAATTTAGCTTGTGCCGGTACAAAATCCCCTTGCTTTAAATTCACCCTGATTAAACGCTAAGAAAATTCTCCAAACTCTTTTTAACGATTTCAGTCAGTTCATCAATTAGAGCATGATAAGTGCTACTGAACTCGAATGTAGTGTCCTCTCGACCCCCTAATATGTTCCAAAATTTTGATATGAAATATTTAATATAATATTGTAGCTCTACAGCTCTGCTAAATTCTAACTTACAAATATTAAAATTAATTCCAATTTTATTTTCAAAAAGTTTCCAGAGAAATTCTTTAAAATGTGTATCCTTAAAACATGATTTTTCTTGAATATATTGATAATTTGACAATAATAATTTTTTTATTAGATTTATATTTATAGGATGACAAAATAACATAAAATGGTATTCTCCAAATATGAAATCAATATATGGTAGTGACACTAGTGCTGCGGGTGGGTAACCATCAAATGTAACATCAATAGGCTCAAGGGTTGGTGAGTGTAGTGGGCTCGGAGACTTAGGACATACGTAGTTCGAGTCTATGTCACCTAAGACGTGAGGTTCATCATTGGTCAACTCCTCCCCGAGCAGTGGTTCACGATGGAAATCAGTGACCACGGTCAATGATTCAGTGCTTGCAAGTGGAGTTGCTACTACAATTGGTATGTCATAAATAGGGCGAAGAATCTTTTCTTTCTGGATCTGGGGCTCAGGAAGAGTTTTCTTGACTGGAGGGATTTCTATAGCGGAGACTAGTGGGGTCAAGGTGCTCGTGGGGGGAAATGATGAGTTTAGAAAGAGGACTATTAATTTTTAGCAGTGCGAGTTCCACCAGTTGGGATGTACTTGGGAAGGAAACCGGCCTGATTCGAGAAGGGGTGTCTCGCGCCTACTTCGCACACATCGGCAGGGAGGTCCCACCACAAACCCGGAAGATGCAATTTTATGAGGGCAAGGAGGCACTGAAAGCGTCAAGGTTTATTTATAGATTTTCAGAATCTGAACTGCCAATAACCAAAAGAACTGACCTGGAAATACCAAAAAGGCCCCTGGTTGGGTCTGCCAACAGCCAAACTCCGCTGTTTTGGATAGCTATGCGCACAACCCTGCCAACAGCCAGGCTCCGCTGTTCTGAATTATCCGCAAATTCAGTTCGCCTCTGATTCTTCTGGGACTCGTCCATCTCACTGGGCGACATATGGGCGAGCTGCCTGTCTTCCGCCGGGCGGATCGGCAGCCTGGTCGCGCGTTTGAATCTCTCGCTCGCTCGCCGCGGGTCGCCAGCCCGCTCGCCTGACGGGAGCTTTCTGTCGACCTTACCCGTTTTGCCGCCCGGGTGCGGGTTGCGGGGTCATGGCTGGGCCCGCTCGCCGGACACACTTGGGAAGTGATTAGAAAACACATCGTCCGTGCAATTTTATTTCAAGGTTGCGTTCATCGACGCACAACCCATTCAAAATTGCTTGAGTTCTGCATTGACAAACTCAACGCTTCTCATTAACATTTTATGTCGCTCGTCCATTTCTTCCATTTTTTTAAAATTATTATTACTAGTATTATTATTTTTAAATAAGATAAAGATTTTTTTATTTTTTAAATAAAATAAAAAATTTGAAAATAAAAGGACATATTAAAAAAAAAATTCTCCTTTTTTTAAAAAATTAATTGAGAAGCGGATCACGTGATTCACGATAGGAGCGAATCACAGTTCTCTGATACCAAACTGATGTAAACCGGATTTGGAGTTTTCAAATTAAATATATTTTTTAAAAGCAAACTGATGTAACCTCAAATCTAGGGTTTTGAACAATAATTATGTTTTTAAGCAAAATAATATATTTGTTATAAAACAAAGCTTACGGTTAAAAAAAAGTTTGATTTCAATTTTTAAAAGAGGGGCCAAGTTGGCCAAATCAAGTTTTTCGCGCGTCACCCAAATCATCGTTTTGAACTTTAAAAAAATCGTTAATTTCGTTCGGGTAGAATTCACACGTATTTCCCGGATCGAGCCTTGCACGAGATTAAAACAACCACAAGCAAACACACAACAATAATTTATGGCTAACGACGATTTATTTTGTAAGAACGTTCAACGACAAGCTCAAGATTATTGTTCGAACTGTATGAAATTAAAGTAATTTAGTGCGAGCAAGAGATCGGGCAAGAATACCACTTAGAAAATTGGCTTGATCCAAATTCTTCCTTCACAGAACACCTTGCTGAAGTTGGATGTCCACTGATGAACCGGGATAAACAGGAAATTGACTGGCTCGTTCGATGTTGCGGCTGGAACGTCGGGCGATATTTCCCGTAGTCGACGACGATCCAGCGACAGTTGACGATGCGGGCGGAGGAAACAACGGCGGCCGACGTCGTTGAGAGAGTCGCTGCCCTGGATCGTCGGGTTAGGGTTTTCCGAGGTCAACGACGGTCCAGAAGTGGCACATCGGGCGGGAAAACATTGTCGACTGATGAGTCTTGCGGAAACTTGGTCGGAACGGCCGGCTCTTGTACTGACGGTGGCGGAACTGTGTCGTTAGAGGGCTGGACCGGTAACACAGGGAGAAGAGAGATGTTCTCTTCCTTGTTTATACCCGGCTCCCCTTGTTCTTCATAGGGAGTTGTTTTAATAGGATGAAGTAATTCAAATTTCTGTCTTGAATTTCCTTCCAAATGAGCACCCAAATATTTGCACTTGAATTATTTCCAATTACATTTCAATTCATGGTTGTATATTTCCAAACATGTTTTCTGAATAACAAACTATATGTTGCCTTTTTCTCTTGCGATTAATTTTAATTCTGTTGGAAAAGCCCACTTAAACTAGGCCCATTTGTATAGCATTTATTGTTTTTCTCTCCTCTCTTTAGTCCCACATTGTGTATAGGACCTTCCTCTCTCTTTCTCTCATCTATATATATGTACTCATTCTTTGTATTTGTACCAAGTGGACATATATACAAGGTTGGCTTTCTCCATCTCTACATGGTATCAGAGGGAGGTTACGGTCTCCTGCGGATTCCGAATTTTATCCGCCCAGCAGCCGGCGGACTCCTGCGGACTCCCATTCCTATCCGCCCAACGACCTACGGTTTCCGCGGCCTGCGTGTGTGTGTCCGCGCCTCCTAGTCACTTTCCCCCTGCGGCCTGCCTTGTCCAAACCGCTCCCTCTCATCCCGTGGAACCACTCCTCTTCCCTCCTCTTCTGGTCCTTCTTTATAGCCCTCTCTCTGATCCTGTGGGGTCCACTGCTTCCCATCGTCCGCTGCGGCCTCTTCTTGTCCGGCGCGACCTCGGCGAACTCGCTCTCTAGCTCCGCGGTCTCCTTCTGTCCGCTGCGAGCTCGGTATTCGCCTCCTCTTCTTGCTCTCTTTCGTCTGCCATGAGCACGGTGGCCTTCTGTCCGCACTTCTCTCCTGCCTGCGGCTGCTCTCCTTCCTCTTCTGGCGGCCAAGTTCTGTTCCCTGTCCGCCGCGGGCTCGCCTCTGCGTTTTTTTCGTCTTGCGGACTAGTCCAGCCCGCTGCGGTCACCCTCTTATTCCCGCGACGTGCCGAGCTTCCCCGGCTTGCCTCTCTTCTCGACCCGCTCCAGTCCGCCGCGGTCTGATCCAGTCCGCCTCGGCCTATTCAATCCGCCGCGGTCTCTCATAGCCCGCTCCTTGCTGAGCGTGTCTGTTCTCTCTGCGGCCTCCTCCAGTCCGCCGCGGCCTCCTCCAGTTCGCCGCGGCCTCCTCCAGCTCGCCGCGGCCTCCTCCAGCTCGCCGCGGCCTCATCCAGCTCGCCGCGGCCTCATCCAGTCCGCTGTCTCTGCCCGCTTCCTCTCCTCCAGGTCGCCCCCATGTCTACATCTGCGGACTCTGTTGGCACGGCAGTTCCTCCTCCTGAACGCCCGACCTCTCTCCAGGAAGTCCGCGACGAGCTTCGGATTACTACAATTTCTCTCACTGGCAAGAAGAACTTTGTGGAATGGGCACACTCAGTTCGTCGTGTCCTGCAGTCAAAGGGGTTCCTTCATCACTTGACTCAGGCCGTTATCGGTAACCCTACTGAGGAATGGTTACGCAATGATGGTCGTGTGCAGACTTGGCTTCTCAACTCTCTTGATGGCTAATCTTATCGCCTAGCTATGTACCATGAGACGGCCAAAGGCATGCAGAACGAGCTCCACACCCTCTACTATGGCAAGGATAGTCTCCACCATCTGTATGACATCATCACTGCTCTCCAGGCACTTGATAGCAGTGGCGCGACCGACCTGACGTCCTTTGTTGCTCAGGCTCGGTCTCTGGTTGAGGCTTGGATCCACCATCAGCCTCCTACTTTAGATCTTGCTGCTCAACGTACCCAAAAGGAAGCTGTGGGTATCGCCATGATGATGGCCCGGGTACCGCCTCATCTTCACAGTGTCCGAGCTCACATCCTCTCCTCTACCGTTACACCATCTTTTTCTGATGTGTGCTCGATGCTTCTCAAAGTCTCCCCCCCTCCGGATGTGCCCGGCCTTCCTTCTCCGGCCCTTGTTCAACAGGCACCAGCTCCCTTATTGCCTCTCCCCTTTTCTACCCGTGGCGGCCGCTCTGATTCTCGCGGCCGGGGTCGGGGTGGCCGGTCTAGGCCTAAGTGCTCGTTCTGCGGTAAAGAAGGACATCTCGAAGCCACATGCTATCGCAAACATGGGCGACCTCCTCGTTCGCAGGCCTCTGCTGCTACTACTGACTATGCTTCCCCTCGTACTGATCTCGACGAGGTTCGTCTTCAGCTCCAGCATCTTCATGGCCTGCTTAGTCGCCCGCCTGCCTCGGTTGCCTCTGCTGCCTCCCTCTCCAATGAAGGTATCGCCTGCCTATCCTCTGGCCAGCGCTGGATCCTTGATTCTGGTGCCACTCATCATATCACCTCTGTTCGGCCGCCTCAGTACTTGTCTTCACCTCACCCGAAGTACATTACTGTCGCTAATGGGGCATCGGTTTTCGTCTCTGGATGTGCTGATATTTTACTCACCTCTTCTCTCCTTCTGCGCTCGGCTCTACATGTTCCGGGCTCTCCTTTCAATTTACTGTCTGTTGGTCGCCTTACTACTGATTCTAATTACTCCGTGACATTTACTTCTTCTTCTTTTCTCATACAGGATCAGCAGACGCGGACTATCATTGGTAGATGACGACTGCAGAATGAGCTCTATCTTCTTGACGACTCTCCCACTGTCCTCGCATCTATCTCCTCTTCGGACTGGTATCGCCGTCTGGGACATGCTCCTCTTCCAGTCCCCCGGAAGGCTCTTCCTGATGCTACTCTTCCTGCTTTTCGCTGCGACACATGTATTTTGGGCAAACAGCCCCGTTCATCGTTCCCTCCTCATTGTACTCGGAGCTCCGCTGCTTTTATTTTGGTACACTCCGATATATGGGGTCCGTACAAATTTACTAGTATTTTGGCTATCGGTATTTTCTTACTTTTATTGATGATTATTCTCGCATGACGTGGTTATATCTCCTTCGGGATCGCTCTGAACTTCCCCGCGTCTTCCGGGCTTTCATACTTGAGACTCGCACTCAGTTCTCTGCGCCTATTCGGACTATTCGTACTGACAATGCGCGGGAGTACACCAGTCATACCTTCGCCACTCTCTGCTCTGAGTTCGGCATTCTTCACCAAACCTCGTGTCCGTACACCCCACAACAGAATGGTGTCGCCGAGCGCAAGAATCGTCACCTTCTTGATGTCGCTCGCTCCCTTATGCTTCAAATGCAGGTTCCCAAACCATACTGGCACTACGCGCTCTCCACGGCTTGCTTTCTCATCAACCGCCTCCCGTCTTCCGTCCTCCAGTATGCTACTCCCTTCAGCCTCCCCTTTCCCACAACTCCGCCTTTTCCCGTTCCTCCACGAGTGTTTGGGTGTACCTGCTACGTTCACCACCTTGGTCCCTCCACGGACAAGTTGGCTCCTCGTGCCACCAAGCATATCTTTGTGGGCTACTCGCGCACTCAAAAGGGTTATGTCTGTTATTCGCCTGCTACCCGCAAAGTTACTGTCTCGGCTGACGTGACTTTCCGTGAAGATATTCCATTCTTCCCTGCTCTCGATGTTGCTATGAGTCCAGATCCCGTCGTTCGTCCTGTCATTCCTGCTCCTCACTCCTCATCCTCTCCGCCTTCCCTACCTCCTGTCCGTACACCACCACCGGTTATCCAGGTCTATTCACGTCGCTCTCCTCATCCCGTTGCCCGTCTGCAGTCGGCTTCGCCCTCTGGTGCTCTGCTCCCTGCTGCTCCGGCTCCTGCCTCTACCGCTCATCCGCTGACGAATTACGTCTCTCTCCATCGCCTCTCTCCCTCTCTTCTTCACTTTGCCACCTCATTATCCTCTGTTTCGGTCCCTAACTCTTTGCAGGAGGCGCTTCACCATCCTGGCTGGCGGGCTGCCATGGACGAAGAAATGACGGCCCTCTGGGCCAACCAGACCTGGGTCTTGGTTCCCTTACCTCCCGGTCAGCACCCTGTTGGGTGTAAATGGGTGTTCGTCATCAAGCATGCTCCGGATGGCACTGTTGCCCGACTGAAGGCCCGTCTTGTGGCCTATGGCTTCACACAACAGGAGGGCCTCGACTATGAGGAAACCTTCTCTCCGGTGGCCAAGCTCAACACTGTCCGCGTCCTTCTCTCCGTCGCGGTGCACCGCCACTGGCCCCTTCATCAGCTCGATATCAAGAACGCTTTTTTGAATGGCGACCTTCAGGAAACCGTCTACATGCGTCAACCGCCCGGGTTTGAGACCACGGGGGAGTCTCGGGTATGTCTTCTCAAAAAGTCCATTTATGGTCTCAAACAGTCCCCTCGGGCGAGGTTTGACAAGTTTAGCAAGGTGGTTCGGGACATGAGGTTCACTCGGAGTTCTGCAGATTTCTCCCTTTTTACTCGACACCGGGCCACTGACATCGTCCTTCTATTGGTTTATGTTGATGACATCCTTCTCACTGGGGATGACTCAAAGGGGATTCAAGAGGTCAAACAACATC
This sequence comes from Platanthera guangdongensis, assembly GCA_039583875.1. Taxonomy (NCBI): domain Eukaryota; kingdom Viridiplantae; phylum Streptophyta; class Magnoliopsida; order Asparagales; family Orchidaceae; genus Platanthera; species Platanthera guangdongensis. The sequence goes on along the minus strand of CM077163.1, from coordinate 193,991,712 downwards.
CGAGCACTGTTTTTCAGACTAAAGATCTGGGAAAACTTCGCTACTTTCTTGGTCTCGAGATCGCCCGGCGGCCGGACGGGTTGGTGCTCTCCCAACAAAAGTACTGTCTCGATCTTCTCAAAGATGCTGGTCAGTCTGGTTGCAAGCCAGCCTGTACCCCGATGGAGGCAAATCACAAATTGTGCGCTCATGTTTCGGATGACGATTTGCTGCTTCCGAACCCGGAATACTATCGACGCCTTGTGGGAAAGTTGATCTATCTAACAGTCACGAGGCCGGATATATCATTTGCAGTTGGGGTTGTCAGTCGGTTCATGCATGCCCCCCAGGCTTCTCATCTCCAGGCGGTTGAACGGATTCTCCGATGCCTTAAGGGAGCTCCGGGTCAAGGGCTGGTTTACAAAACCTTCGACTCTGCTCCCGCATTGGTTGCCTATTCTGATGCCGACTATGCGGGTTCCCTGGACGATCGAAGGTCAACAAGTGGGTTCTGTACTTATTTTGGTGGTCATCTTATTACATGGAAAAGTAAGAAACAAGCTGTGGTAGCCCGTTCCTCTGCAGAAGCTGAATACCGATCGATGGCCTCGGTTGTCTCAGAACTCACATGGCTTGAAAGTCTCCTTACTGACCTGGGAGTAAAACTCCCCTCCTCTGCTGTTCTATTTTGTGATAGTCAAGCCGCCATACACATCGCAAAGAATCCGGTGTTTCATGAGCGCACAAAACATATCGAAGTTGACTGTCACTTTGTTCGTGAGAAGGTTCAATTGAAGAAACTTGAATTGAAGCATGTTCCAGGAACTGATCAAGTTGCCGACATCCTCACAAAGGCCTTATCAAGTACCCTGTTCTACCAATGTTTGTCCAAGCTGGGTGCATATGACCTATACGCTCCAGCTTGCGGGGGAGTGTTGGAAAAGCCCACTTAAACTATGCCCATTTGTATAGCATTTATTGTTTTTCTCTCCTCTCTTTAGTCCCACATTGTGTATAGGACCTTCCTCTCTCTTTCTCTCATCTATATATATGTACTCATTCTTTGTATTTGTACCAAGTGGACATATATACAAGGTTGGCTTTCTCCATCTCTACAAATTCTATGCAGTTTTTAAATACCGTAAGCTTGCCCCTACTTGTCCAAACTATTTAAATTGTCGGACCTCTTTATTCAGGGTCACACCGGTCAGTCAATCCGACGAGTCAAAACTAAAAGTGACATTAAAATGCGGGAAATAAATGGACATAAATAACATGACAAAAAATATTATTAATAATAATAATAGCTGAAAATTAAAATGTTCGACTTATGCTGCGACGGAGGTTGCATCACTTTACTACCACACATGATGTGTCTAGTGTAAGACCCGAATTTGACATGTGATTTTATGTTTTCACCCGGTACATCTTTTTATTATAACTGTTGTGCATTTACTTGTGAGAAATCTGCTCGAAATGAAGATTTAAATTGTTGCGGATTTTGGGCCGTTACACCTAGCATGATCAATGTCTCATCCTATAAAAACATCAAATGGAAAAGATTCTTTGATACAAACTCGGGAGGAATCCGACGGGAGGAGGGCCGGCGAGGGGAGATGGAGAAGAAGGGGATTAGGGTTTGAGAGGAAACAAGGGAGCAACCCTTTTTCATAACACATCCAAGATAACCTCACAAGTCCAAACTCGCCCCTCTTATAGAGCGGGGTGCCAATAACAAAAATACGAAATAACTTAAAATAAAACAAAACATAAACTGAATATTAATTATCCTCCGTGCCGACCCTACCTAGTTCGTCCTCGTCGGTACAAGCCACTCCCGATGCGCCCGGTTCATCTTCATCGGTCCGCACCATTTCCGCCATGAATATCCATAACAATGCCACCGTCTAGAAACTATGCCGTATCCCCAAGGCAGTAGTCGAAGTGGCGGTGGCAGAAGTGATCCTGGGGAAACCCAGTGTCATCGGACTCCGGATGGTAAGACCCATCAACATGGACTATTTGCGAGCCAGAGTCCCCCTGAAGGTGGTAGCGACCACCAAGTAGCTTGACTGTGTGGTTCAGCGCCAACTATCGTCTTTCTTCCGGACAAGGGAAAGCTGGGCTGGTGGCAATCTCTTCGGAGGCTGGATGGCGTCGGCGAGCGCAGTCGAAGGCTCTTGGTGGTCCATCGGAAAGGGAAGAGGCACATCGGACATTCCCGAGAGGGCCCACAGCCCCACAGAGAGATCGACGTCCATGGTCCACTGGATCGTGCAGAGGGAGCTCAAAGAGCGTAAGAGGACGGAGTCACCGTCGAGGCGACATGGTTGTCCCTTATGCAGGAACTGCATGAACATAGCCTGCCAATTAACGTATACATCACCAAGTGTGCAGAACCAAGCCACTCCCAAAATGATTTCGAGACTGCTTAAGCCGAATATGTATAAGTCTGCGGTCACGGAACAGGCCCCCAGAGAGAGAGAGAGACAACAGTGCAACGACCCTGAGACGGTCGGTGGCGTCCATTGTCCAAACGAACTGCCAAATTCGGGGAGGGAATTGAGGGAAGACGGAGCTGCTGCACCAAGAGCTCAGAGATGGGGTTGTGGCTTGCACCGCTGTCCACCATGATGATGATCGGGTGATCTCGCAGTGTGACCGAGAGCTGTATGGTCTGCTGGCCGGAAATCCCGTCTGTCGAGACGTAAGATATCTCCAAGCTATGGAATGTAGTCGTGGTTGAGTCGAGAGGTGCATCCCCAGTTGAGAGCTCCAGGGTCTCAAAATCAGCCAGGGTGAACTCAGGGTTGACGTCACCGATGATGACGTGGAACTCCTTTACTACACACTCATGGTTGGGGGCGTACGGTTGACGGAACCGAAAACAGAGACCTCTGCTACGAAGGTCCTTGTAATCTCAGTTGGGGAGGTGCTGAGGGGCCAATGGACGGCCGGGACGGTGTCCCCACGTCGGCGATTGCGGTGGAGGAGCTGTGGCTGGAGGACGCCAAGGAGGCCGGGGCTGGTGGTGGTCGGCTGTAGGAATAGGTGGTCGGGGGAGGGGAGAGGTCGACTTCCAGCAGACGCACCAGGTCCATGGTGTTGGAGACCGTGTGAGGATGATGTGTGCGGAGACAAAAGCGAATATATGGCAGTAGACCCTGCATGAAGAAGCCCGGGTAATGATCGGGCTGTAGCCCGGGAACGTGGGAGACCAGGGCGACAAACTCATCAACATAGTCGTCCAGGTCGACTGTCTGGCGGACGCTGCAAAGACGCTCAATAGCAGAGGAGCCGGAGTAGAGGGTGTCACACCACCGAATCATCTCCTGTTTGAGCTCGGGCCAGAAGAGAAAAGGGTTGGATTGACGGATTCACCGAGCCCAGTGGAGGGACGAGTCGTCCATGCCCACCACAGTCATAGACACCTTGTTCTGCTCCGGTGTGTAGTTGAGGTCAAAATATTGCTGCACTTTGGCGATACAACCCATTGGATCGATGCCGACAAAAGATGGAATGTCGAGGGAGAGGGCGAATCGGCCCGAAATGGACGGGAGAGTGGTCCCAGAGGAAATGGCAGGAGGCCCGGCGCCGAGGAGAGAGACGCCTTCCGCGGGTGAGTCGAAGCCGGGCGCGGCGGAAACGACATTGGCAGACTCTTGAAGAGAGTCAATCTTGGAGTAAAAAACAGGGAGGGATGGGTGCATGGAGGCGACAAGTTGTTCTCGAGCCTCCACGCGGCGGCTCAAGGTGTCGACGATGGCATCGAAAGGGGGATCATCGGCGGAGAGGGTGTTGGGGGACATGGTGCTGGAGAGGTTGAACGGCGGCCGGTATGAGGCAGAACTGAGGCCCGATGACTTTCTACATCAAATCAGGGCGCAAAGCTGCAGATCAACGGAGTAGCGGTCTTAGAGCGGCATGTTTGTTTCTTTGGAAGCGGTGTTTGTTTCTTTGGAAGCGGTGTTGGAGCGGCGGAACCGCTGTCTTGGAGCGGAGGAACCGCTGTCTTGGAGCGGCGTCCTTGGAACGGCTGTCTAGGAACGGCGGATCGAGCGCGAAAACCGCGATCTGGGAGAGTCGAGGCTCGACGGATCGATCCCACAAATGTTTTTGGATCGGGTTGCTGGCGGATGGATCTCTACAGAGAGTGGCGAATAGATCGTGCGGCGGACGGTTTGGAGAGAGCAACAGAATGCGCTGGTGCGGCGATTTGGGAGTGGCCGATCGAGCGGCGGACTGATCGCTACAGAGAGTGGATCATTCGGCGGTTTTGGGAGCGGAAGCAACACCGGCGGCTACGAGTGGACGGTGAGGCAGGTCAGACCAAATTGATGCAAACTCGGGAGGAATCCAGCGAGAGGACGGCCGGCGAGGGGAGAAGGAGAAGAAGGGGATTAGAGTTTGAGAGGAAACAATGAAGCAGCCCTTTTTCATAACGCATCCAAGATAACATCTCAAGTTCAAACCCGCCCCTCTTATAAAGGGGGGTGACAATAAAAAAAATACAAAATAACATAACATAAAACAAAACATAACTGAATATTAATTATCCACCGCGCCGACCCCGCCTAGGTCGTGCTCGTCGGTCCATGCCGCTTTCGACGCGCCTGGTTCATCTTCATCGGTCCGCGCCACGTCCGCCATGAATATCCGTAACATTCTCTCAAAATTTCTATGCCCTTTTATTTTCTATCATTGCATCAGGCACAATCACACATCTTCCTTTATCTAACTTTATGCTTGTATTTTCTTTTGCTCACATTTTATTTTCCATTAGCAAATTAACTAATTGTTGGTAAGAGGGGTGGGCTGTATGCAATAGGTTTAGCGTTCGAATCCTAGTAGATCTAATTAAATGAATATATTTTACTTAGGCATTAGTGAGATTATGACAAGATAGGGCACAATGGCGACAAAGGATCCATATAGCCGACCCCAGTATAGTGGGATAAAGACTTGAGTGTTGTTGTAGCAAATTAACTAATTGTTTGAATTGTTCTGTAACATTTTTTTTCATTCATATTGTATTTCCAAGGTTTGGGAAGTAACAGGAAAAGTGGGTTTTGGGAGTAGTTATTTTTGATTTTAACAAGATTCATTTTTTGGTTTGATGAAATATTGTTTATCTTTTTTTTTGAAAATTGTAATAAAAATGCAACTTCTTATGCAAACCTTAGAAGCATGGTTGTAAATATCTGATGTCGGTGACATGTCATATTGAGTTTGAAAATGTTGGAGCGACGACACTGCAAAATATATTTAATAATATATAATAATTTTGTTTGAATTACACTATTTTATAAGAATTCAAGGAGATTTAAAAGTTAAATGTCCTTGATTGATAAGAAGGCATTTTGTGCTTAAGAAAATTATGTTAAACACATCAGAATCATTAATATTAATGTGTAGAATGTCTTAATATTTTTTTACTATAAAATAATAATGTATAATGTGAAATGATTATGCAAACTTGATTTGTGGCCCAAGAGTCCACTATCCAAAATGAGCTATGAGAAAACACAATGCACCTTCATTGGATGTAGATGCGATGAACCCGAAAGTACGAGTAACCAGTCCCAAACATTCAGGAGTTCCTCCCTCAAGGTATCAATTTTTGAGCTGGACGTGCTGGGAGTCCACCGTAGAAGAAGTTTGGTGAGGAGGGTATGGCGGCGGCTGCAAGAACCCATATTTTTTCTAACAAGCTACCTCAATATGGTTTACTTGACCACAATGAGGGCACATGCTAGGGATCGATTCTTTGAGATCATTTCGTCCATGATGCTAACCGCCTCGTGCTATCTCCATGGTGCCCAATATTGGGTGGGGGGGGGGGCATGCATCATCATAATATTGAAGGAGGGCAGGATAAGGAGTCATAAAAAAATTGGTGAGTAGAGTCGCCTTCAGTACCATAAAGCACACATTCAATAAAGATGGAACAGTTGGAGTGGATAAGAGTTGGCTTGGACAATGTACGTATGATATGGTATTCTATCCATCATCATTGCTATGCCAACTGCTTCCTTTTGAGCCCTTTAGGTCGCTAAATTTAGGGTAGGAAGCTGATGTTGAATCCAAGCCACGGTGAGAGTTTTATACTGGGCAAACAACGCCAGATCATCATCCGAACTTGGTTTAACAGTTTGGAGGTCCCAAAAGGAATCAAACAGGTGTTGAAGGCTATCTTTCTCAGGGTAGAGAGACTAGACCAGAGAAGCGGCAACCGGTAAGAGACGCCCCAACGAGTTCCAGTTGTTGGTGGATAGGATCGAGCTCAAGCCAGTGGCGAGCTATGTCATGTGGCAAGCTTTGTCAAGTGGCGAGCTCTGTCACTGGTGTGAAATAGGAGATCAATTTGGTGAGCCCAGTTTAGGAGTCGGCGAGCAAGCAAGTGATCATTCGAGATCAATGAGCTGCGAGTTATAATCACAGATGGCTTCGTCTGCGAGATCAGGTGCGTGGGAAACCTTCCATGGAGGACCTGATGCGTCTATAAATAAGAAGGGGAGCACAAAAGATGCCCGAGAGATTACGAGTTGCGAGTTCGGTGTGCGTCGAGTTTGCTAGGTGTGAGTAGGCGAGCTAGCGTTTAGTGAGCACAAGCAACGAGTTGAGGTGGCGAGCTGGCTGGATGAGCTCAAGCAGTGAGCTTATAATTCAGGCAGATCGCTGCGAGTTCAGATAGATCACCGTTTTGTTAGGATGGAAATGAGAGCTTAATTTGCGTGAGCTAGAGCTCAATCGCCGAGTGCGTACTTCAGAAATTGTATTGCTCTGATACCTCATGGAATATTGAGAAACAAGACACCATTAGATGCATGTTCATTGGATGTTTTCCTCTAAACAATGGTATAAATGTTTTATTGTAAGGTGTTTGTCTCCATGGATGTCACCTTTCTAGAACATGAACCATTTTATAGACCTTTATCTTTTGAGGAGAAATCGCATGAGATTTAATATCTCATAGTTGAAACTATAGATTTGACCGTATGGTCTCACTAGTCTCTTTTTCGCAAGGCCTTAATATTTGGACCCCTCGACCTTCTCTTGAGCCCCCTTTTTCCTTATGAGGAGGAAGTTCCGGTTCAACTTTCCTAATTTTATCTACACAGTTGGCTACGGCTTATTCTAGGAAGAATGAAAGACAAACTCAACATTTATAGTTCCTGATCTGCCGATGATTTGTAGTATGCCATTCTTTGGCGGAGCAACAACTTCAATTTGCTTTCTTTTATTGGGCTTTTACTCTTCTTAGTTCTTAATGGTCAGATGGTCTGTTCTGATGATGTTAGTCTTCAAACAGAGATGGGTGTTTGATGTAATGTGCCCCCCGTATGGACCCCACGAAGTGGCCACATGTAATTCATCAAGCCCTTCACTTTTGGAGAGATCATGACACATGTTGTATAACTCCTCCTTTGGAAAAGTGGCACCAACTGGGAGATCCTATCACACACCACCGACAACACATAACACTGAAGCAATAGATAAAAAATTGTATTTGTTTCTAAAATAAAAAATTTATATTTGTTTCCATATTCACTATGATCAAAACAGAGTGGGGTGTTTGAGTAATGCCCCCCGTAACCCCACGAAGTGGCCATGTAATTCTCAAGCCCTAGAGAGATCATGACCTGTTGTATAACCCTCCTTGGAAAAGTGGCACCAACTGGTCACCCTGATGTCAGGCATCAATGATGGTGCCAAGACAATATGATTACTTACTAGTAAAGTATAAAAATAGTTATATTTCAGAAGACTTGACTACAATGATCACAATGAGCTTGGCGTTTAACAATAATAATAAATACAAAATGATAATGACATATATATGAAGGAATTGCGGCTTAATTAAATTATACCTTAACAAAGCTTATCTAGCGTCTTTCATATTTTCTCATGCATTATCATCCACCCATACCTGACATCTGTGCTCATAATGAATTAATCAGTACAATATGTTTGAAATATAATTAACTATTACACATATCGAAGATGACAAGTATAGTAAAGTATCTGTAAGGGAGGTGATATCTGGACTTCTATTGGATTGTGGCGGTCTTCGCATGACCACTGCCTATGTACTCCGATCAACCTGTGTACGACCTCAAACCCACATAGTTCTATCGCGGTGTCGCACGGGTTATCCTTTCGGACCTTCCAACATACGGGCCGTGTTAGAGTAAAATTCGCCGGCCATCCGATATTCTCCCTAAAGAACATTGCCCAAGGCACAATATTTTATTTTCGAAGAAATATTTTCTCGAAGGCATATATTTATTCCCGAAAGAATATTTTCTCGAAGGCAATTTATTCTCGTAGGAATTATTTCACAAAGACACGTGACTTTTGAATTGTAATCAAAATAATGAAAGGGCTTGATATAACACTTACACATATGGTCGCTTGATGATAATCCAAGCCAACTACTATGTGCACTAGTACAGGCATATAAACATCAAAATAATTAATCATAATTTCAAGGTGAGAAAAAGTTGAAAATTACACGAAATTTAATAATCTTTATCATGACATAAGGTTCTATATTAAGAAACCCAAAAGAGAGTTCAAGGCCGAAGTTTTATCATACCTGACCAATTCATAAACCTCATTTAAACCATTGCAACTTTGGTAAGTCCCTATCCTTGGCTCAACTTGATAAGCTTCACGGCCTCTTGGGTTGTGAAGCCTAGTTCACAATGTCACCAATCGATTAAATTTAATATGGCTTTTACCAAAATGAGTGAACTACCAAATTAAGTCCAAATAGGAGTTTTAGTAAATAGGAATTTCTAAAAGAGAGGTTGACCAAAATAGAATTTCAAAATAAACCCAAGGAATGGGTACAAGAGTGACAAAATTAAGACGCGAGGACAAACAGGTCGAGCAAAGTAAGCAACAGATCCCACAAAACCCCTCCCATCATTTGTTTCCATTTATGCAACTATCACCATAATAACTCATTGGGTGAAATTATACCAACCAAGGTAAATAAAGAGAGAAACAAGTTAATAAAATTCAAGGTGAAACCATGCAACCAGGAAACTCCTGCTTCCATTTAATAAACCCAAGCCAGGGCTAATTACTAATGAAACCACAACCTGAAAAACATTATATTCCTGCATTCAGCATTAGACCAAGGTATGGGTAGAACTACCAAGTCTCAGGCAAGGAGGAAAACAAGGCAGAGGGATCTCTAGATTCAAAAAGGAGATAAAGTATAGTAAAATTATTGTTTCATTGGATTTTAACATTTAACTGATTTTTTCAAAAAACCAACAGTCCAAATAAGATATTGGAGCTATGAAGCACCGACACTTCAAAATGTCAGCGTGTCGGTGTCAGACTCTCTGACACTCATTCGACTCTCCGACATGCTGGCACACGCGTGTCAGAAGTCCGACACGCTGCCACACGCGGGACTCGCGCATCCTGCTCAATCGGACACGCGTGTCCCTAAGCTAGCTACTCATGGTGAGGCGAGAGACAATTTGCCTTGGAAGTGCAATTTTTGTGAAAAATGTTTTATAAGTTTGCATACAAGAGTGAGAGCACATTTATTAATGATTGGTGGAAAAAGAAAAAGTGTGTAAAAGTCTCAAGAAGTGATTTATTTGAGATGAAAAAACAAAAAGAAGAGATGAATGCTATAATAACGAGTCTTGTTCCTAAAAAAGTGTCTTTGCCCCCTTCTAGAATTTCAAGTAGTGAAGGTGGATCTAGTGGGGTGGATATTCTATTTAGAAAAGGGAAGATTGAAAGCGGAAGAAATGATTTGCTTGAAAATCCATTATTTTTACTAATAATATATAATGGTAATGCATTATTTTTTGTTATTTTGTTAAGTTTCACATGTAAGGAAAGACATGATGTACTTGGGCATTAGTGAGATTATGGCAAAAGATAAGGCACAATGGCGACAAAGGATCCATATATCCGACTTTACTATAGTGGAATAAAGGCTTGAGTGTTGTTGTTAAGTTTTACATTTGAATATTTGATAAGTAATATTTAAACATGACGTGTTTTATTTGAATATTTGTTAATTATTCATTTTTTGTTAAATGTTTTCCGATTTTCATAATTATAAAAAATTAATATTTAATATACGTGTCCCCGCATGTCGGATTATAGTGTTTTAATATTTAAACATGACGTGTTTTGTTTGAATATTTGTTAATTATTCATTTTTTGTTAAATGTTTTCCGATTTTCATAATTAAAAAAAATAATATTTAATATACGTGTCCCCGCATGTCGGATTATGGTGTTTTTTGAGAATTGACGAGTCACATGTCGTGTCGCGTGTCAGTGTCGGTGCAACATAGTATTGAAGAAAAGTTGTCCATTTTGAGGTCTACCCTCACTAACGTTTTAAGATTCAAGATTGCATATGAATAGCTTTTGATGTAGACTAAAATTAGGGTTTTGAAAATATGTGGAATTTTTAGTTTTTGAAAAGGGGTCAAGCGGCCAAGTCGAGGCATTCACGCGTAAAACTACTCTCGACGTTAAACTTCCGCAAGATCGTTAGCCGTTATTTAAAAAAAGATTCTATGGCGTCTAACAAACTGAACCATATCGAGATTCATGCATCCACAAGCTTAATTTTCAATAATAATTTATGAAATAACGAAATTTAAAATAGCGGGAACGTTCGAAGGCAAGCTCAAAATTATTTAAGTTATTCACATAATTTTAATCTAATAAATGGAGCAAGAGATTGATGCAGGATACCACAGAGGAGAGGATCCACCCAAGGCGGTCACACAATCGTTGGCCGGTTGACGGAGATGAGAGCCGAAGTCGACGTCAACAGGCATTCAAGAACAGTTGTGGGGGGTGCCAGAATGGAGTGGCGCGGTCGACGGCAACCAGTATGCAGGTGGTGGACGACGTCAACTGAATAAGCGAGGCTGGCTGGAATCGTTGGCGACGAGGTGTGCTGGAGGAGCAGGAAAGGATGGGGTTGTAGCCCGACGGCGGTTTGCGGTCGTCTCCGACAGTCGTCGACGTAGGTCTGGTTGTATTCCCAGCAGGCGGCAAGCGCGAGATTGAAGTAGGGCTATTGTATCTGGGGTGCAAGGGAAAATTGTTGGCGTGGTGGAGGGTTCCACCGGTCAACAAAAAAATGAGACTAGACTCGTTCGCGCGTAAAACTACTCTTAACGTTAAACTTCCGCAAGATCGTTAGCCATTATTTTAAAAAAGATTGTGCCGTCTAACGAACTCAACCGTAGCGAGATTCATACATCCACACGCATAATTCTCAATAATAATTTATGAAATAACGAAATTTAAAATAGTGAGAACATTTGAAGGCAAGCTCAAAATTATTTAAGTTATTCGCATAATTTTAATCTAATAAATGGAGCAAGAGAGTGATGTATGATACCGCAGAGGAGACGATCCATCCAAGGTGGTCACACAATCGTTGGCCTGTTGATGGATATGGGAGCCGAAGTCGACGTCAACAGGACATCGAGAAAAGTCATAGGTGTGCTAGAATGGAGTGGCGCGGTCGACGACACCCGATATGCAGGTGGTGGATGACGTCAACTGAATTGGCGAGGCAAGCTGGAATCTTTGGCGACGGGGTGTCCGGAGGAGCAGGAAAGGATTTTTTGAATTAGGTGTAGAGTTGGTCGACGACAGTTTCGTCGAGACAAAGGAGTAGTGCTAGGATTGGCAGTAGAGGTCGATGGTACAGTCTCATTGAGCAACAGGAGCAGTGTTAGGATTGACAACGGAGATCGACAGGATAGTCTCGTCTAACAACGGGAGCATTGTTAGGATCGATATTGGACGTTGACAAGAAGACTTGATTTTCTAAATACGATTGGATCTACAAAGGAGGTTGATGAGACAGTCATGTCAAGCACAAGTTTCCTCTTTGTCGTAGAGAACAAGATACCTCTTCTTCATCGCCAAGCACATGATGCCTCTTCTTCATCTTTGAGCATGGGATGCCTCTTCTTCATAATCGATCAAAATACGCAATGTAATGAAGGTAGTGGCTAGGGCACGCAATTCCTACGAGAGCTCTGATACCATGAAGGAAAAAATTGGCTTACCTTTATAAAGGGGGAATAATTATACCCCTGAGTCTCCTTTAGAGGGGGGGGGGGGTGAATAGAGATTTCAAAATATTTACTTAAACTATAAACTAAATTCAGATATTTCTCAGATTCACATTCACAATAACAGTTAATTAAGTACAACAAAAATAAAAAATTCAGGAAATAAAAACAAAATCAGCATAAAAAATAACAACACAGAAGACACAAGAAATATAATGGTTTCATAAAATCTGGGTATGTCCACTCTTCTACCACGTTGGTAGAAATTCACTATCATAGTATCTTTTGATTAGAAGACTCTCAGAACCAGAGACTGTGTTTTTTGATAAGGAGACTCTTAGAACCAAGACTGAGTCTTTTGGTAAGGAGACTTTTGGAACAAATACACTAGATCTTTTGATTAGGAGATCTTGAACCAGACTGAATTCTTTGAAAAAAGATTCTTAAAATTCTTTACTCAATAACAAAAAATGAGAAAATGTAAGAGAGTAAGAAGAGAAAAGAATTGTCTTCTGTTGTGAATCCTCTTTTAGTAAATATCTGTGGATTCTTAAGGCACTTCAGTGGACCAGATCTTTTCAATAGATGAATCATTGTTGAGAAGGTGCAAAAATTATGAGCTCTGTCATCCACTGTCTTTCAGATTGTTCTCAGAATTTCTTGTTGCAGCAGTGAAGAAGAAGAGGAGAACTTCAGTCGACAATCGATAGATCTATTCTGTATTCTGTTATGTTGTTTCTGTGTGTGTTTTATTCTTCTGTTTTAAATCCTAGTATATCAATTCCTAGAGTATTTCGATTTCTTCCCCTATGGAGATAGTTTTTAGAAGGAATATAATATAATCTTTCTATCTTTGTGTTTAGAATTTCTTCTATAAATAATTCAAAAATTCTGTTGGAAATCCCTTTCCTTATATTAACCCTCTATAATTCAAATAATTTCAATAGTTATTGGTTTCCAATAAATCTGAATGAAGTCTTTTGAAATTTTCATTTTGAATATATGCCGGCTCTACTTCGAGTTCTGGTTGAAGGTGCATCAAAATTTGCTTCAGAATAAGACTCTGTCGACATGACTTAGTACTCAACGTTACGTTGATATCTTATCGACATATGCGCCGACTTATGTCTTGAATAGGCGTCAACTTCACTTCATAAGATGCGTCGACAGCCAGTCAGAGTCACGTCGACGTCCAGTCGACGTTGCGTCGACTTCTACTCGACGCATATGTGCCTTCATTGATTTTCTTCCTATTTTTCAGTTTGTCTTGCTTATGCCCTTGATTTAACTGACTTCCTAGAACTTCTATACCAAATTACCCTTTTTATACAATATGGGTAATTATCCTAAAATGTAAAATCACTTCTAAATAATTTGTTAAGTTAAATTATAGAGTTTTCTTAACAATCTACCTCTATTTAGCTTAACAAATCTTACAAGACTTTTAAAGTGATTTACAGCATAATAGAAGAACGAAAATTAGCATAATTTTAAAGAGACATGATAACAGCTAATATAATTTCATGCTCCAAAACCGTTCTTTTACAATTAGCTTTTAGAATTATGTTAAAAATAGGTTACTATTTTCTGGAAGAAAGAAACTCAGAGAAAGTAGTGCATTGCTTTTTGGAAATCTTTTCAACATACTCATAGTGTGCTGATCTTGTTTTTTTTGGATTTCTTGAATGTCATGGCATATTTTTAACATCTTCTGAAACTCTGCCTCAGCATTGTTAGAAGCTGCATTTATTATAAAGCCAAGACTCAGGATTCTAGGTTACAGTTCATTTAACAGTTCAAACTTATTCTCAGGAGATTCAGGCCTTTGAGGGTCCTCAGCTACAGGTTCTTTTGTACTAAGCTTTACAAAGCTAATCAGTCTTTTACCATCATGTTCATAAGGAATATAATTATCATGACTGAAATCAAAACCTTCTTTGTGAGTTTACCCTGCAGTTTCAATGAATTGTGCTTTAGGTTGTTTCTTAGCATAACCCTTGTGGTCAAATATTGTGTCAGGTATTTGGATTAGCTTTTCATTAATAGTATCTTCTTTGGTCTGCTTTTTCATGAGTTTATCAAGAAATTTTTTTTTGTCAGCTAATTTCTTCTTAGGAGCTTCATACTCAGCCTTTTCTCTTTCTCTAATTTCTTCAAGAGCTTTTTTTAGCTCAGGATCCCTGTAATCTTCCTTTGTAGTTTCTGGAAGATCAACTTTAGGATATCTCTTATTGTACAATCTATCCATCTTGTATTGTTTCCTTTGAGCTTTGTGTACTTCATCCATTTTGGCAAAAGCTTTGTAAATGATCTTACTGGAGACAACAGTTCTGGGGATACATATATTGGAGAATCATCCCACATCCTGGGTCCTTGCATTCTCGTTTGAAGTTCTATGTCATCTGACATGAGCCCCCCCTGACCAGTAGACTCCCCCTGAGATGTAGGAATCCTTAGTTCAGTTTCTGGCTCAAGCACGACCAGGAGTATCTTGGACTCAATAGTTGGCTCCCCCTCTTATTCATAAGGAAAGCCAGGAGAAACCATGGTGACAGTACCCATAAGTTTCTCTAGCTCTGGGATATGGTCATCAGTAGCAACAACAATTTTTGCCTCTGGCATTTGCCCATCAACAATTTCAATATTCATTTACTCATTAGTAAATTCAACCACATCAACATTCTTCTCTGATATATTATCAGTAGCAACATCATCTGTCTCTGGACTTTCATCATTAGCAGCATCAACATCACTAGGACAATCCCTTGGACTGACCTAACTCTCCCCCTTCTTTAAATCCTTGAAGAATGATGTAAAGGCCTCTTCAGGACATGAGATTGAGTTATTTGTTGTTCAAGTTCTTACAGAGAGCCTGATAGGTCGTCCAGTCGACTTTGTAAAGTAGCAACCTTGTTGGAACAATCATCTGTAAAGATGATGAAACGAGAGGAGAAGTCTGCGACCAATTTTGTCAAAACCTCCTTGAGTCTCAAGAATTTTTGATTCATACAGCATTTTTTGTCATGGATGTACCTGTAAAATCAATAAACAAACAAAGGAGAAACGAAGACAAGAAAGTAGAGAGCGGGGAAGATTAAGAGTTTGAAGGAGTAATAAAGATAATAGAAGTCTGGTATAAATAGACGATACATAGAAAGTTAGGGCACAAAGCAACGTATTTTAGGAAAGAGTCGATGCAACATGCTAAAATTGATCTAATGAAAGATTTCTACACTCGCTTATGAAGTCAACGTTGCGTCGACTTGTATTCGACGTAATTTCGAGTATACCTTATCACTTTATCAGACAATCTGTCGATGCATGTGTCGATTAATATCGACGTTGTGCTAAATAAGTTCATACTATTCATAATCTGCCTGCTCTCGACGTTGCATTGAATATAAATCAACGTTGCGTAGATTTGTATCCGACGTCAAGTTGAATATAGACTTAAGATGTTAAGTCTGCTGCTGTTTTTCCAACAATTAATTTTTATATAAAATATTTTTTGAACATATTATAATGTGTTTTATTGTGTTCCATCAAACAATCTCAATGCATTGATGAAGTGTTTGTGCTTAACTTCATTAAGGGGTTTTGTGAAGATATCATCTTTTTGATCTTCAGTGGACACATATTGAAGGAATATTTTTTCCTTTTTCTACATTGTCCCTGAGGAATTGGTGTCTAATTTCTGTGTTTGGTTCTACTATACATCACTGGGTTTGATGTAATTGAAATTGCACTAAAATTGTCACACAAAATTATTGAGTTTTTGATAGAAAAATTATAATCAATTAATTAATTTTTCATCCACATTATCTGTGAGCAACAACTTCCAGCAGCTATATACTCAGCTTTGGCTGTGGAAGTAGAGACTAAAGTTTACTTCTTACTGAACCAAGAGATCAATCTAGCACTCATGAATTGACAAGTTTTTGAGGTACTATTTCTATCCAGCCTACATGCAACATAATTTGCATCTGAGTAGCCTACTAACTCAAATTCAGATGTTGGGCACCACAAACCAAGTTCAGGTGTACCCTTTAAATATCTTAAAATTCTTTTGACAGAACTCAAGTGTGTTTCTTTAGGATCTACCTAGAATCTAATACATACTTATGTAGCAAATATGATGTCTGTGAGATAAAGAAGAGAACATATGATTGTTCTATAAGTCTTCTGGTCAATGGATTAACCTAATTCATCTCTATTAATCACAACATTGGTAGTCACGAGAATTTTCATAGTGGACACACTTTCCGTCCCAAACTTTTTAATAAGTTTTTTAGTGTATTTGGATTGTATATGAAAATGTCTTCATTACTTTGTTTCACTTGAAGACTCGTGCTACTCATTTCAAATCTAGACTGCATTAGGTTAGCTAACTTTTTGCAATTTTTTTGATCTGTTGAGCCAAATATAATGTCGTCCACATAAATTTGTACTATTAGTAATTGTTGTTTATGTATTGTTTTGTATAATGTTTTGTCCACCTTGCCTCTTTCAAATGAGTGTTTTAAAAGAAAAGTGGATAAGGTCTCATACCAATCTCTTGAAGTTTATTTTTGACCATATAATGCTTTATTTAATTTAAAAATATGAGAAAGAAAAGATTGGTTGACAAAATCTGGAGGTTATTCCACATAAACCTGTTCTTAGAGTGTCATTGAGGAAAACACTTTTGACATCCATCTTATATACTTTGATCATTTTATAGGCAACATAGGCAAGTAATAACCTGATTACCTCCAATCTAGCAACTGGTGCAAAGATCTGGTTGTAATTTATTCCTTCTTTTTGTCTATATCCTTAAGCTACCTGTTTGACTTTATTGCTGACTATGACTCTATTGGAATCCAACTTTTTTCTATATACCCATTTTATTCCAATAACTAGGTAATTTATAGACTTGTCTACTAGAGTCCAGATCTTATTCCTTTCAGATTGAGCTAACTCTTCCCGCATAACAACAATCCAGTGGGGATCATTGTCTGCTTTCTCAAACTTCTTACGTTCATATTAGGAGAGGAATCACTATAATATAGTCTCTGTTGATAGCTGGTTCATGGTTCTAACTAATGTCTCCTATTACTTGAGAATGAGGGTGATCCTTGAGATTTCTTCTCTGAGAATTTGTTCTAGCTACATCAAGTGTAGGAATGATCTCTTCAATTGCTTCTTCTTCAACAACAATGTCATGTTGCTTCTTCTTCAACAACAATGTCATGCTCAACAACCTATACTTGCATCTGAAAACCGTCTTGTGTTGTATTATTAACAACTTCATTAGAGTCTTCTTCAGAATGAATGAATATCAGCACTATCCAGCTAATTACAATGTTCTTTAGATGATCATGTTTTATTTTTCTTTATACACATTTGCTCCAGCTCAGCAATAAGAGAATCTTCTTTCTGTAAAATGTTACTGGCGAAAGTTTCCTCTCTTAAAAAATGGGTCAACCTCATTAAAAATACATGCATGGATTCTTCTATTTTAAGAGTCTTTTTATTATAGCACTTATAAGTATTACTTGATGATGAATATCCAAAAAAGATACCATCATCAACCTTTTTATCAAATTTGTCTTGTGTTGTGTTATTAACAGCTTCATTAGAGTCTTCTTCTTCAGAATGAATATCAACACTGTTTGGCTAATTATAATGCTTTTTAGATGATCATTCTCTATTTTCCTTTATACACATTTGTTCCAGCTTAGAAATAAAAGGATCCTATTTCTGCAAAATATTACTGGTAGAAGTTTCCTCCCTCCTTGGTAAATGTGTTAGCCTCATTAAATACTATATGCATGGATTCTTCTATTTGAAGTCTTTTTTTATACCACCTATAATCATTGCTTGATGATGAATACCCCAAGAAGATACCATCATCAGTCTTCTTGTCAAATTTGACAATATGATTTTTTCCATTATTTAATATGTAGCAAGTGCATCCAAATATCCTAAAGTATGAAACTATATGTGTTTTTCACTTCAGGAGCTCATAAGGAGTCTTTAACTTAGTCTTATGGATAAGAATTTTATTTAGAACATAGTTGACAATGTTAACTACTTCAGCCCCAAAAGGACTTAAGTATGTTTGACTTGGTCAGTAATGTCCTTCCTGATTCAATTAGGATTCTATTTTTTCTTTCTGCTATTCCATTTTGTTGAGGAGTTCTAGGAGTTTAAAAGCTTTGTCTTATCCCTTCATCACCACAAAATCTACCGATTAATTGATTTTCAAACTCTGTGTCATGATGACTTCTGATTATAGCAACTTGTGTGTTGAATTCGGATTGAACCTGTCTAATGAATCTTGAGAGGATCTTGGAAGTTTCAGACTTAGCTCTCAGAAAGAACACCCAACTGAATTTAGAAAAATCATCAACTATAACTAAAGTAAAAGACTTCCCTCCTAAGCTCTGAGTGGGGATTGGACCAAATAGGTCTATTTGCAACAGGTAAAGGCTTTTTTGTGAATCATTCTTACCAATTGGTTTGAATGATGACTTGATTTGTTTACCCATTTGAAAAGCTCTGCATGCATTTATGTTTCTATATTTACCTTTTGACAAATCTCTAACTAGATTATTTTTAACTAACTTGGCTACGGTCTTATGGTTTAAATGACCAAGTCTCCTATGCCAAAGCTCATTTCTGTCTATATTTGAATTGAATCGACATATCTCCTTTAAATTTGAGCTGAAGTCAACCACATACACATCGATTTTTTTATAGCCAGATAACACGATTGCATCTGACTTAGAGTTGACTATTTGACATAAGTTGTCGGTAAATACTACTTTGTATTCATCATCACAAAACTGATTAATACTAATGAGATTATGTTGAAGACCTTCGACATAAGCTACTTTAGAAAAAGAGATGTCTTCGATTCTAATCATAACATAATATTTGGTTTGACAACAGTTGCTGATGTAAACCAGATTTCTTGAGTCAATTTTTAAATGAAATAAATTTGATTTCTCTTTAAAACTTGTAGCGCTGACGTGATGTTTTTGAGTAAACGGTAAGTAATAATCGATCTAAGGCTTGCACGCGCGCATAAGAGCTAACATTTGAGCGAATTCAACACCCCAAAATAACTCATCCACAGGCGCACAATAAGGGAATTGCCAAATTATCGACAAATAATCACTTTGATAATTACTCTGATTTTTAAGATCTAGTAAAAATAAAGCATAAAATTAAACCAACAATAAATGAACAAGATGGAGGAGTATACCCTCGACGCATGAAACTGAAACACAGGATCCACACATGAAGAGGAGGAAGAGGAGGGAGGCACGCTGGGCTGGCAGCGAGCTTGGGAAGAAAGGGTCGATTGGAAGGTGACTGGTGATGTAAACGAGAACCCGGAGTCCTTCGAACGTACCGTGGATTGACAGAGGAGGGCTCGTTGGAACCCTAGGGGGCGGAGGCTGACGGAGGAAGGTTTGACGAGGGTGCCGGGGAGGAGAAACTGGCCTGGCGAGGCTTCCTCTGGTCCGACGAATTCTTCGGGGTGGAGGAAGGTTAGGCGAGGCAGCGTCTCTCCTCTGAGGAGGCGGGTGCGGTGTGACCGTTGGGATCCTTTATGCAGAGAGTGGAAGCGACGAGCCAGTTGACAGGGCGGCGACGACTAGGACCGGAGCTAATGCTCTCAACGCCTGAGGGAGGCCGGAGACGGATGGGCAGGGCTGGACTTTTGGAAACAGATAATTAAATTCTCTGTTCCATGTCCAAGCAGTCTAGGGAAGGAGGTGGGTCCTTTTAATAATGGGGTGAAATCATAAAAGGAACAAAGAATTGATAAAAGGTGGTTTATCTTTTTAGGCTTTTATTATTGAATAGGAAATAATGGTGGCTCCTTATAATAGGAAGACTATTTAATCTAAATACAACAACACTCAAATTTTTATTCTACTATAGTGGGGTCGGCTATATTTATCCTTTGTCGACATGGTGCCCTACCTTTTGTTATAATCTCACTATTTAATCCGAATATGACGAAAAAATAGATTAGATTTTTTTTTTTCAAAATGACAATACAAGAATTTATTAAAATATATTTTCTAGGATTTTTTTCAATTAAAGTTTTGATATTTAAAATATGCTTAATTTTACTATATCGATTAAAGTGTTTGCCCTAATTACCAATATGCCTAATTTGACGGATCTTTTTATTTAGATACTTATTGGACGATCACCCCAATAAGCCAGAACAACAGGCGCAAACGATGTGTGTTACATACTAAACTGGTACATGTCTGATAAAAAATAAACGCGTGCTAAAATAAAAATGCGATTAAGATAAAACAAATGCGACGTTGTGATGATGCAGCGCAGGTTGAATCAATTCTCCCGGGGTTGAAAGATCTCGACCCCGTCGAGAGTATAATATACCATGCAATAAAAAACTCCAATCGTCAGATTGGTCCTGCTCTGGGTGTGTAACAACCCAGTTTTCTTTTTTTTTATTAATATATATAATAATAAATATTAATAATAAAAAGAAATAATAAAAAAAGACTTACCTTCCTTATAACCCGAGCCCTCCCCCGATCTCCTCACTCTCACGGTACAAATCCCGCAGAAATCCTTCCCGATCCGCCTCCTTCGCCCCTGACGGCCCCGCCTCCGCCTCCCGAGCGCCCGACCGTTCCCTCCTCCGCGTCCAGTGGCCGGCGCCCCCCCCCCCCCCCCGGGCCGACGCCTCTTCTCGTCTCCGGCTCTCCCTTTGGCCGACAAATCCCGCAGCAGCCCCTCCTCTCTTGCCCGACAAATCCAGGGGGGCAACTTTCTCCCTTCCTCTTCTCCTCCTTCAGCCAGTGAGGGCAAATACAACGTTCTTCTCCGGCAATCCTAGCTCCTCGTTCCGGCCGGTGGTTTTCGTGAGGGACTCCTAGGGTTTCGCTCGAAACCCCCCCTTCGTAGATTGTTGAGCCCAGATCGGGTCTCCTTGGGTAAGGAACTCCCCCAATTTCTTGTTTTCAGTTTGCCCTAATTTTGTTACGATAATTTTCGCTCTCCGATCTAGGGTTTCCGACGATCCAGCTTATGTCCATTGTATAACCCGCTAATCCCGGATTTGTTTGTGTTTTCCGGTGAATCTCCTCGGATCTAGGTGGTGGAATCGCTCCAAGCTCTCTCCGAATTAGGGTTTTTTGCATCCAAACGCCACCAAGTCCCCCGATCCCTCGTGGTAGCCTCTTCTGCCCTCACTCTTAAGGGAGGTAAATTTCTAGACTCCTCTCATGTTGTGTAGCGCGGTTATCAAATGCGTGTACAAGCGTAGGAATCTTGCTAATGCAATTTGAAATATATTTTTGATCTTGTAATAGGTTTAACTAGAGCTTTTAACCTCGCTTGCGCCATTTAGTTGTCGCTAGCATTTTCGACGTCACCTTAAGGCAAGTGGAGAACTCCCTCTCACTTACAAACTTTGGAATTTAACCTTGTTATCTGCTCCATATGATATTTACTAACGTTTTTTTTGGTAAATCTCTGAACCCTCGTAATATTGTCATAAATTAATATGATAAATAATCACCTAAGTATGAAATTCGAAAACAAATCCGTAGTTGTAAGCAAATATTTGAACTGTAGCGTCTAACTGGGCATCTGTCTGCCGTCATGGTCACAACAAGCAGGATTACTTTTCCGACAAGACTTGCACACAGATTTGATCGTGAACCATGTGTGCCCGCTATAGCATCTATACCCTTCATCGATCACGGCTTACAACATATTATATGATTAATTTTAAGCTATATCCCTGGGTAGGCTATCATTTCAGAAATATTTGTTTGACTTAGATGTTGGTATGTTTACTAGTTTTGTTCAAGATATATCAGTGTTCGATTATGCCTGTTTGATTTGCTCGTAATTTAATTAATTAATTTGCTCATGCTTTAATTCCTATGTTTTGAGGCATTTTCCCTATATTTTGGATTTTCCTTAGGGTTCGTGACTGCGCCGCCTGCTCCTTGAGTTACTTCCCGTTCAGCTACAGTCTCGCCTGAAAGTTTTTCTTTTGTAGTTGCTTACATCAGGTTCTATGTATTTGTTTTCTTTACTGTCAGTGTGATTTATTATGTACTAGTTATTGTAAGTCATTTTTTCATGTATTGTGGACCACTCGTAGGATATTTCTGATGTACTAGATCATTTTATTTATGACATTTTCATTACTGTTGCTTATTGCATTCACTTCTGTTCCAGCACTGTGTGTAGCATTAAATTTTTCAAAGAAATACATTTGCATTAAATTCTCACTATTTTAAAACTTTAAGCACTTCTGTATATTTATAAATCATATATTGTTCAAACAAAGTAACTATTTCTAAAACTATTTTCAGTATTCTCTGCATCCGCTTTAGCAGACATGGTTTTCCTTCCGCCCATGCCTATGACATCACGACCCGCCCAAAGTGCACTCTGACTTTCGTCGAGACGAGTCGTGACAGTTGGTGTCAGAGGGAGGTTTGCTCTTAAAAATGAAGTATTTTGAAATTATTAAATATTTTGAACTTTATTATATAAATATGTGTATATGCATCGTTATTTCGCTCAACCTGTCATTATTTGTTATTCGCGGCTGAAACACGTATACACTCACTCATAAGCATGAGTAGTATGCACACGAATGTTAATGGATTATGGAAAAACTTAACATTTTTTTGCATATGAATTCCTAATATGATATACACCGCTTGCAAATATTAAATTGTACGAGCGGTTTAATATTCTCAAGTGCGTTGACATTAGAATCATAATCTGCATGACATGTTAAGTGATATGAACGCTTAACATGACATGTATATTCATTCATGCACATTCTTAGGAATGCATTTTAGACATTATTGCATTGCATGTATAACATAACTCATTGTACAAGTGTTAACCCAAGAACAACATATGATGATTGTGCACGCATGAATTTACAATTGCTTGGCATTACATATGATTCATTGTCATTGTAACATGAGCATTACCTAGAGTTGTCTAATGAAAATGCTGTAACTAATATATGATATACGTATTCGACAGTATTAAAATACTAAAGCCTTTTATTTCTTAATCTTCTATGATTTGCTTGACTGTGTCTCTTACTCATTTCCTTTGTGTTCCTCCTTAGATGGCCCCTAAGCGATCGCAGCGTAAGAAGGCTACCCCTCCTGTCGTAGTAGCTTCTGGAGACGCCACTGCCCAGCTGTTGATGCAGATTCTCGAGCGTCTCACTCTCTGAGAAGAAGATCGACGAACTCCTGATACAACTCTTGATTCCGGCACCGCAGGAACAGCTGGGGTCGCTACTACCTCCACTCTTGGGACCACCCCTCCTGCACCTGGTACTGCAACTGGCTCGCTTGCTGACCCCCTGGTGACCCCGTTCGTGCCAAGTATGGTTGCTCCTCCTGTAGCGATGTCAGATACGGTGGCGTTCAAGAGGCTAAATCCGCCGTCCTTCAATGGCAGTCGCGATTTCTTCGTCATTTCAGAGTGGCTCTCCCAGATGGAGAAGCACTTCGAGTATGCCGATGTTCCTAATGCACAAAAGGTTCTTCTTGCGGCCTACCAGCTGACCGAGGATGCTTACACCTGGCGGCTTCAGTGCCGCAGTCTCCCCAACTCTTCCGCTATGACCTGGGAGTAGTTCAAGAATGCGCTTATGGAGAAGTTTCTCTCGTTTGTGAAGCGCGACAAGTTAG
The DNA here is from genome assembly GCA_039583875.1 of Platanthera guangdongensis. Classification (NCBI taxonomy): domain Eukaryota; kingdom Viridiplantae; phylum Streptophyta; class Magnoliopsida; order Asparagales; family Orchidaceae; genus Platanthera; species Platanthera guangdongensis. The sequence continues at coordinate 193,967,928 of CM077163.1, read as the reverse complement.
CTGAGAGATTCCTGTCTCTTCAGCAGCCCGACAGGACCGTGACTGAATATGAGATAGAGTTCTCTCGCCTATCTCTCCTTGTCGCAGAGTTCGTGCCTGATGAGTCAAAGAAGATCAATCGTTTCGTGAAGGGCCTCTGACATGACTTCCGCCAGTATGTGGTAGCCCATGGCGCCACCACGTACACCGAGACGGTTGGCGACGCCTTGCAGGTTGAAGCTATAGAGCTGGATCGTAATGCCAAGAAACTCCAGCATGCTACAAGCAATTCTGCTGCATCTGACCACAAGAGCAAGGGTGCTCCACCTCAGGAGCAAGGTCCCAAGTCCCAGGAAGTGTGTGCTTACTGACACAAGGTGTGCCACATCGCCCAAATCTGTCGTTCCTTCCTGAAGAAGCAGAAGATGGTTGTGCCTGGACAACAGCCCCAGGTGATGCTTGCTACTGCCTCCTCCGTCTGTGCCTTTTGCAAGAAATCGGGCTAATTGGTGAGAGACTGTCGCCGCAAGCTGAATACATGCTTCAGATGTGGGCAGGTTGGACATTAGATCAAAGATTGCCCCGCGAAGGAAAACCTGATCCCCACTCAGCCTCTGCAGGCTATTTCTGGAGCCCAAGAGAAGGGAAAGGCTGTGCTGAACGTCACCACTCAGGGCGAGGCGCTCGCATCTGCCTTCGTCATCTCTGGTATGTTTTATGTAGAGTTTTAAATTTCCTGCATCCTTTAATTACTTGCTTGTAGTATTGTATAATCATGAAATGTGTTTATGATGTTTAATTATAGGGAGTTTTAGGGTCAAGAATAAGTGGATGCATATCCTTTTCGATTCCGGGGCATCTCACTCTTTTATAACGCACCATATCGTGAATTTCCATGGTTGACCTACTTCGCCACTCGAAGTCCCTTTCGAGATTTTTGTGCCCGGTCATCTGCACCTGTCAACTAGAGACATTCTCAATTGACCGATACTGCTTGGTGAACTGCAAGTCGTCACCGATCTCATAGTCCTGGATATGACAGAATTCGATGTAATGTTAGGTATGAATTGGTTGGTCGCATATCGAGCAAAGCTGGACTGTGTGGCAAAGAGGGTCTATCTCAGTATCGATGGAAAGGACTACAACGTGTATGTTCAGACCACTAGCAGCCACCTGAAGGTAATTTCTGCTGTGCGCGCCACTCGGCTTCTTAGCCAGAGATGCTTTGCTTGCTTTGTTTATGCTTCACACTCGGATGTTGCCATACCTCAACTTGAGTCTATCCCGATTGCTTCCGAGTTCCCTGACATGTTCCCCTCCGAGTTGCCTGGAATGCCTCCCGATCGTGATGCAGAGTTCTCCATTGATGTAGAGCCTGGAATGCGCCCCATATCTAAAGCTCCATACCGTATGACACCGCGCGAACTAGAGGAGCTTAGATCGCAATTGGATGAGTTGCTTGAGCGTGGGTACATTCGTCCCAGCTCTTCTCCTTGGGGATCCCCCGTACTCTTCGTTAAAAAGAAATACGGATCCATGAGATTGTGCATCGACTATCGGGATTTGAATAAGGTAACCATCTAGAATAAGTACCCCCTCCCGCGCTTGGATGACCTATTTGATCAGCTCAAAGACAGTACCGTCTTCTCCAAGATCGATCTCAGGTCGGGTTACCATTAACTGAAGATCAAGGAATCCGACGTCCCCAAGACAGCCTTCCGGACTCGGTATGGACACTTTGAATTCTTGGTGATGACTTTTGGGTTGACTAACGCCCCTTCTACTTTTATGGATACGATGAACCGTGTCTTTCGCAAGTACCTGGATAAGTTCATCATCGTTTTCATTGATGATATCTTGGTGTACTCCAAGACTCGTGAGGAGCATGCAACCCACCTTAGACTCACTCTCTCCACGCTTCGTAAGCACCAAATCTATGCCAAGTTGGCGAAATGTCAGTTCTGGCTGGATCGTGTTGTCTTTCTGGGGCATGTCATTTCGGGTGATGGACTTTCCGTTGACCCTGCCAAGATCTCTGCAGTTATGGACTGGAAGCAGACTTCTACCCCCACTGAAATCCGCAGTTTTCTTGGTCTGGTTGGCTATTACCGGCGTTTCGTCAAGGATTTCTCCTCTCTTGCTGCTCCTTTAACTAAGCTAACTCAAAAGCATGTCAGGTTTGAATGGTCAGATCAGTGTGAGCAAGCTTTTTCTGAATTGAAGCAACGTTTATATTCAGCTCCAGTTTTAGCTCTTCCGGCAGAGAGGTTAGACTTTTCAGTTTATAACGATGCTTCCAGAGTTGGATTGGCCTGTGTCCTGATGCAAGAAGGTCGTGTCATCGCTTATGGGTCGAGGCAGTTGAAGATTCATGAACGCAACTACCCCACTCTTGATCTGGAGTTCGCTGCAGTGGTGTTTGCTTTGAAGCTTTGACGTCATTACCTCTATGGCGTGAAGTGTCACTTCTTCACTGACCATCAGAGTTTGAAGTATATTTTTGTCCAGAAGGACCTCAATCTTCGTCAGAGCCGTTGGCTTGAATTCATAGCAGATTATGACTTGCAGCTCACGTATGTTCCCAGTAAAGCCAATTAATGGCGGATGCTTTGAGTCGTCAGACTTCTGTTGCCGCATGTGCACCTATGTCAGCTTCTCTCGCGGCCCTGGTTGATGACCTCGAGCGGATGGACATATCCTTCTCACCTAGAGGTCAAGGGGAAACCTCTGGTCTGTTATGGGTTGAACAGGTAAAGGACCTGCAGCCATCTGATTCCGCACTCCTGCGCATTCGCCGACAGGTTGAACTCGGTACTCTTCCAGATTTCTCTATCTCTAACGATGTTCCGCGTTTCCGAGTTCGCCCATGTTTTCCCGATGTCCCTGAGTTGCTGGATAGTATTTGCCGAGAAGCTCACGAGTCCCGTACATCTGGCCATCCTTGCAACAATAAGATGTATCATGACCTGAAGCAGATGATGTGGTGACCTGATATGAAGAATTATATTGTACGCTTCATCTCTCGATGTCTGACATGCCAGAAGGTCAAAGCTCAACGTCAGCGCCCTGATGGACTTCTGCAACCTCTGCCTATCCCCAAATGGAAGTGGGAAGATGACTATGCATTTCATCACTGGATTGCCTCATACTCCGAGAGGGCATGATGTGATTTGGGTTTTGTGGACCGCTTGACTAAAGTGGCTCATTTCATCCCGTACAAGGAAGGTCACTCCACTGAGAGGATGACCCAGATTTATGTTTCTGAGATAATGAGACTGCATGGGATTACTCTGCGGATTGTTTCTGATCATGACTCGAGGTTCGTATCGCACTTTTGGAAGGGTTTTCAGCAGGCTTTTGACACTTATCTTAACCTGAGTACAACTTATTATCCGTCTACCGATGGGCAGACCGAATGGGTTAATCAGATTCTTGAATTTATGCTACGATGTTATATTTTGGACTATAAGAGAGCTTGGGATGAGCATCTACCCTTGGTCGAATTCGCCTACAACAACAGCTATCAAGAGAGCCTCGAGATGACCCCCCTTCGAAGCACTGTACGAGCGACGCTGTAGGACCCCGCTCTACTGGTCGGAAGTCGGTAAAAAAGTGATTTTGGGGCCTGAGCTACTTCAAGAAATGGAAGAAGCTACCAAGAATACTCGTGTTCAACTCAGTCGTGCCATCGAGAGGCAGAGGAAGTATGCCACTGAGCGCCGCTCCGTTAGAGTTTGCTGTGGGCGATTATGTGTTTCTGAAGGTTTCTCCTACTCTTGGGGTGAAACAGTTCGGTCGCCATCATAAGCTCAGCCCGAGGTTCGTGGGACCGTATGTTATCTCAGAGCGTGTTGGAGGATCTGCTTATCGTCTGGAGCTACCTGCTTCTTTGGCCGGTGTCCATGACGTCTTTCATGTTAGTCAGCTTCGGAAATACATCAACGATCCTAATCGTGTTCTTGAAGAAGTTCTAGTGATTTCTGAAGCCAATCTATCTTATCCGATCAAACCCTCGAAGATCGTCAAATATCAAGAACGCGAGTTTCGCAAGAGAACCATTCTTATGGTGAAAGTAATTTGGGTGCATGACAAGTCTGAGGAGTACACTTGAGAGCTCGAGTCTGACATGCGCAGCAAGTACCCATAACTCTTCTCTTGATTTTGGTACGTCTCTAAGTCTGACTTACTTGTTAATTCATTATCTTTCATAGTTAGCTTTTATGCGTTAATCTGCAACCTCTGTTTGAAGTGTATGTCGTCTGAATTTTCGTTGTTTTAGTCCCATTCAGAGAATTCTCGGACAGTTTCGGGACAAAACTTCCTAAGTAGGGGAGAATGTAACAACCATGTTTTCTTTTTTTATTAATATATATAATAAATAATAATAATAATAATAAATAATAAAAAAAGACTTACCTTCCTTATAACCCGAGCCCTCCCCCGATCTCCTCACTCTCACGGTCCAAATCCCCCAGAAATCTTTCCCGATCCCTCCTCCTTCGCCCCCGATGGCCCCGCCTTCGCCTCCGCCTCCCGAGCTCCCAACAGTTCCCTCCTCCGCCTCCAGTGGCCGACGAACCCCCCCTCTCCAAGGCCGACGCCTCTTCCCCTTCCTTCCCCGTCGTCTCCGGCTCTCCCTTTGGCCGACAAATCCCGCAGCAGCCCCTCCTCTCTTGGCCGACTGCATCCAGGGGGGGGGGGTGGCAGCAACTTTCTCCCTTCCTCTTCTCCTCCTCTGGCCAGTGAGGGCAAAGACATCGTTCTTCTCCGGCAACCCTAGCTACTCGTTCCGGTCGGTGGTTTTCGTGAGGGACTCCTAGGGTTTCGCTTGAAACCCCCTCTTCGTGGATTGTTGAGCCCAGATCGGGTCTCCTTGGGTAAGGAACTCCGCCAATTTCTTGTTTTCAGTTTGCCCTAATTTTGTTACGATAATTTTCACTTTCCGATCTAGGGTTGCCGACGATCCAGCTTATGTCTATCGTATAACCCGCTAATCTCGGATTTGTTTGTGTTTTCCGGTGCATCTCCCCGGATCTTGGTGGTGGAATCGCTCCAAGCTCTCTCCAAATTAGGGATTTTTGCATCCAAACGCCACCAAGACCCCCGATCCCTCGCGGTAGCTTCTTCTCCTCTCACTCTCGAGTGAGGTAAATTTCTAGACTCCTTTCATGTTTTGTAGCGCGATTATCAAATGCGTGTGCAAGTGTATGAATCTTGTTAATGGAATTTGAAATACATTTTTGATCTTGGAACAGGTTTAGCTAGAGCTTTTAACCTCGCTTGCGCCATTTAGCTGTCGCTAGCGTTTTCGACGTCACCTTAAGGTAAGTGGAGAACTCTCTCTCACTTGCAAACTTTGGAATTTAACCTTGTTATCTAATCCCTATGATATTTACTAACGTTATTTTTGGTAAATCTCTGAACACTCGTAATATTGTCATAAATTAATATGATAAATAATCACCTAAGTATGAAATTCGAAAACAAATACGTAGTTGTAAGCAAATCTTTGAACTGTAACGTCTAACTGGGCATCTGTCTGCCGTCATGGTCACGACAAGCAGGATTACTTTTTCGACAAAACTTGCACGCAGATCTGATGGTGAATCATGTACACCCGTTATAGCACTTATACCATTCATCGATCACGGCTTACAATATATTACATGATTAATTTTAGGCTATATCCCGGGGTAGGATATCATTTCAGAAATGTCTGTTTAACTTAGATGTTTGTATGTTTACTACTTTTGTTCAAGATATATCAGTGTTCGATTATGCGTGTTTGATTTACTCGCAATTTAATTGATTAATTTGCTCATGACTTAATTCCTACGTTTTGACGCATTTTTCCTCTGTTTTGGATTTGCCTTAGGGTTCGTGACTGCACCACCTGCTCCTTGAGTTACTTCTCGTTCAGCTACAGTCTCTCCTGGAGGTTTTTCTTTTGTAGTTGCTTATATCAAGTTTTATGTATTTATTTTCTTTACTGTCAGTGTGATTTATCATATACTAGTTATTGTAAGTCATTTTTTCTTGTATTGTGGACAACTTATAGGATGTTTCTGAGGTACTAAATCATTTTATTTATGACATTTTAATTACTGTTGCTTATTGCATTCACTTCTGTTCCAGCACTGTGTGTAGCATTAAATTTTCAAAAAAATGCATGTGCATTAAATTTTCACTGTTTTAAAATTTTAAGCGCTTACGTATATTTATAAACCATATATTGTTCAAACAAAGTAACTATTTCTAAAATTATTTTCAGTATTCTCCGCATCCGTCTTAGCAGACATGATTTTCCTTCTGCCCATGTCTGTGACATCACGGCCCGCCCGAATTGCACTCTGACTTTCATCGAGACGGGTCGTGACAGGGTGGTTGTGCGTAGTGAGGCAAAGAAGGATCCCTTGTTGCAGCTCATGACCTGTAGGTTAACTCCATTTCCTGAAAAGTGTAGGAAACCAATCTCCTCCGAAAAGATATAATTCTCGGTGATAAAATCAATCATGGAATTATAAGTTTTCAAATATGCTCGTAAACAGTTAGTTATAATTTTATACATGATATTTTAATGATCATAAAAAATCAGAGCATCAACGAGGTAAAGATCACAAAGTGGGAGGGACTGGGGATCAAAAAAAACACAGTAGGGAGCAAGCAGGTTCGACCTGTGGAATCATTAAATCACATTGCATCATACACTCTCCTGTCAGACACATACATGTGCCTACTAGGCTCAAATCAGCTATCTCAAGCATATCGCCCGATAGAATCTGACTAATGTTACAAAGTTTAAAATTAATCGCAAACCTTCCATTTAAAATTTTCCAAAGAAATTCTTTAAAACTAGTATCTTTGTTTGGTGTGAAATTTTTTGGGGTTTTTGTTATCCTTAAAACATAAGTTCTCTTAAATAAATCGATAATTTGATAATAAAATTTTTCACACATTTGTAATTATGGGATAATGTAATGACACAAAATGATGTTCTCCAAATATAAAATCAATATATAGTGAGAATTCTAATGCTAAGGCCAAACGATCACCAGCCATTGTGTTTGGGCTCAAGTGTTGGTGGTTGTAGTGGGCAAGGAGAGTCAGGACGTACGTAGATCGAGTCTATGTCACCTAAGTTGAGTGCCACACCACTAATACGTTTTATTTCCTGAAGCAGGGGCTCCACGATAAACTCAATGGTTACGGGTTGTGATTCAGTGTGAGCACGTGGAAACACCTCTTCAATTGGGATGGGGGGATGAGGAGGATGAATTTCTTCTTCTTGGAGCTGGGACTCAGGAAGAAACTCCTTGACTGAAGGAAGTGTTATAATTGAGACTAGTGGGGCCAAGGTGCTCGTGGGGAAAAAGACTATTAATAATTCGAAGTCTTGGTTCCACTAGGTTATACATAGTTGGATGTAATCAGGAAAAATATTTTACTTACGCATTATCATTTCAAGGCTGTGTACATCAGTGCACAACCCAGTCAGATTCTGCGTGAATTCTGCAGTGATGAACTCAATGTTTTGCTTTAAGGTTTTCATGCGCGCTGCAAGATTCTCCATTTTCTTAAAATTTAAAAACAATTTTTTTAATAGAATAATGATTTAAAGTTAACAGACAGTTAATAAACATTTTTTTGTTTTTTTTGAAAATGCTCAAAAAAATTTAAAATAGAATTGTTTTTAAAAATTTTTGAAAACCGGATCGCGTGATTTCTCGAGTCAATTTTTAAATAAAATAAATTTGATTTCTCTTTAAAACTTGTAGCGTTGGCGTGATGTTTTCGAGCAAACGATAAATAATAATCGATCTAAGGCTCGCACGTGCTCATAAGAGCTAACATTCGAGCGAATTCAACAACCCAAAATAACTCATCCGCAAGCGAACAATAAGGGAATTGCCAAATTATCGACAACCAAGTTTTTTGATAATTACGGGCAAGCTTACTCTGATTTTTAAGATCCATTAAAAATAAAGCATAAAATTAAACTAGCAATAAGTGAACAGGATGGCGGAGTATACCCTCGACGCATGAAACAACAACACAGGATCCACACATGAAGAGGAAGAGGAGAGAGAGGCATTGTGGGCTAGCAGCGAGCTTGGGAAGAAAGGGTCGGTTGGAAGGTCACTGGTGATGTAAACGAGAACCTGGAGTCCTTCGAACCGACCAGTGATTGACAGAGGAGGGCTTATTGGAACCTGTAGAAAGGAGAAATAAAATAGAAGGTGCGAATATATTCATCCTCGTAGTGGCATTAAATAGGAACTACAACATGACACCCAACACCGGTAGGCGGTGTGGGACTAAACTCAACATATAGTAAAAATACTAACTCTAACACTCCCCCTCAAGCTGAAGGGGAACCCTACAGCTTGAACACAACATAAAATGGAAGGTAAAAGAAGGTTGGCAACGTGAAACATAACAACAGCCACCGAGGCCCAACCGTGTGTCACCGTGGATACTTCAACCGGGCAAGAGCCACACGACGTTGGTCCACAAAACCGACCATGACCACGCTGGATACACTCGGAGCGGAAACTAGGTCAACCACGCAAGACCAAACCAACCGTACCAAATCCAGAGAAAACGACGAGGAGACACAAACAACATATGAAATCAACCTAGGGGCCATGTGTGACTAAGGCAGGAGTCGGGAAAGAAGTATCCAAGTCGCCGTTATCACAAACACTCCCCTCACGTGAAATACGTGCATGAAGGTATAGACTACACCTAGAGGCCGTGACGTACACTCCCCCTCACGTAGATCACGTGCAAGAAGGCGGAAATCATAGAGACGCAACACAACAACCACAAACAACAACTTAAAAAATAATTTAAATGTTAAACCCTACGGGCCGGGCTGGATCTGAAGAAGAAGGAAGCATCCGTCGGCACGAAGGAGCAGCACGACATCAGCGAAGGAGAAGCACGGCTCGCAGGGCAGCCGGAGAAGAAGCAATTGCGGTAGCAGCAGGCCGGAGAAGTAGCGGCAGAGCAGCATCCAACAGCGGAGAAAAAGAGAGCTGCAGTGGGTGCAGACAGAAGTCGGAGGCGTCGAGAGAGAAGTTTAGACGGAGAAGCCGTCGGACCAGACGATGTCGCAGAGGAGAGCCGACGATCCGATGTCGCAGAAGAAAGTTGGAGAAGAAGAGCCGTCGATGTCGATGAAGGAAGCCGGAGGAGGCGTCGATGTCGATGAAGGAAGCCGAAAGAGGCGTCGGTGTCGATGAAGGAAGCCGGAGGAGGCGTCGGTGTTGGCGATGCAGATTGGAGCCGACGGGATCGTCGATGTCGTTCACGAAAGCCGCACAGGGCAGCGACGACGAAATCTGTCATCGGCACGACGAGAGAAGGTCCCGCTCCCGTTTCGGAATCAAGCGACGATTCCGTCGACGGGAGCGAGGGGAAAAGGACTTCCCGTAAGCCCTAGCAGCCGGAGTCGCGGAAGGACGGGTCGGGGAAGAAGCACGGGTCGGGACCGGGAGAGGGAAAGGGGAAAAAATTTTGGTCACAGAACCTGCTCTGATACCATGTAGAAAGGAGAAATAAAATAGAAGGTGCGAATATATTCATCCTCATAGGGGCATTAAATAGGAACTACAACATGACACCCAACACCGATAGACGGTGTGGGACTAAACTCAGCATATAGTAAAATACTAACTCTAACAGAACCCTAGGGGCGGAGGCTCGTGGAGGAAGGTCCGACAAGGGTGCCGAGGCGGAGAAACTGGCCTGGAGAGGTTTCCTCTGGTCCGACGAATTCTTCGGGGCGGAGGAAGGTCCGGCGAGACAGCGTTGCTCCTCTGAGGAGGCGGGTGCGGAGTGGCTGTCACGATCCTGTAGGCTGACAATGGAAGCGACGAGCCAGTTGACAAGGCGACGACAACTGGGACCTGAGCTAACGCTCTCGACGCCTGAGGGAGGGCAAAGATGGGATGGGCAGGGATGGACTTTTGGAAACAGAGAATTAAATTCTCTGTTCCAAAATTTGTCCAAGCTGTCTTGGGAAGGAGGAGGTGAGTCCTTTTATTAATGGTATGAAATCATAAAAGGAATAAAGAATTGATAAAAGGAGGTTGATATTTTTAGGCTTTTATTTTTGAATATGAAATAATGGTGTCTGGTTATAAATGTTGTCAGGATCGCGATGCAGATCATAGGATTTTACGATCATACTATCCAGATTTTGTAAATCGATTCTGATTTTGTAAAGCGATCGTCGATCCAACCCTACTATTAGATCCGATCCTACCTCGAAACGATCTCATATAGGATCTCGATCCTGACAAGCAACTTATAATTGGAAGACTATTTAATCCGAATATGAGGAAAAACTAAATTAGGATTTTTTTTTTCAAAATAACAATACATGAATTTATTAAAATATATTTTCAAGGATTTCTTCAATTAGAGTTTTGTTATTTAAAATATGCTTAGTTTTACCATATCGATTAGAGTGCTTGCCCTAATTACCAATATACCTAATTTGACGGATTTTTTTATTTATGGACTTATTGGACAATCTCCCCAAAAAGCCCGAATAACAGACGCGAACGATGTGTGCGTTACATAATAAATCGGTACATGTCAGATAAAAAATAAAGGTGTGCTAAAATAAAAATGTGATTAAGATAAAACAAATGTGTTGATGTGATGATGCGGCGCTGGTTGCATCAGTTGGAGTCACAAAAAATTACATTAGGGTCATCTTGGCCTTATAGAGTTCCAGCAATTCTTTTTGTTCAGTCATGTCTGGAGCAACCACTGTCCAAATATCACAGCTGGTTTGTGGATGGACAACCCCTGACCTGCACATGCAATTAAACATTAGTTGAGACCCAAGTTACCTTGCGTTCATTGCTTCTACCATTGTATGGGTTTATTAATGTATAAGTTCTTTCATGATACCTCTTAGGATGGATGCATGCTGGTGTGTTAAACCAACAACTTCTAGCATCATGTCCAATTTTATGACAATGATTACATTTAAGCGTGTGAGTGTAATTATCATTAAACAACTTAGTATTAGATATATTATAATTACTCACTGGAAAATTGCTTCGACTATAAGTCGACGCAACTGTCTGGTTGCGTTAATATGACGTCGACGCTGACATGAAGTTGCGTCAAGAAGTGGACGCAACTTCATACTTGTGTCGATTAAAAATTGACGCACTTGCAAAATAACGTCGAGACGCATGTTTCTAGTTTTCTAGAAAGTTGTAGTTTCAAACATGATTCTCTCCAGGTTTCTTTCCTAGAATACCCTGATACTTATATGAACTAGCCCTGTTGAATGCAATTATTCTATTAGGGTCATCATTTATAATTATTATGGGTTGCTTTTCTTTAGCTTTGGCGAAAGCTACAGGATTCTTCCAAGCAAGTGTGCTGGAAGCTTTTCCTGAGATTGTTGGCTCAGCTCTCAACCATAGGTTTTTAATTCTCGCAAAGAGATTCTCGGATATATCTTTAAGCTTTTGACTCATGCAATTCAGTAAGTCTTCAAAGGCTTTTTTGCATTTGCATGCTCTTCTTTTAGTGTCTTGTTTTCTAAAGTTAGTTCATGAATTTATTGTTCTAGTTTTCTAACTCAACCCTGAGTTGATGGTCATGATAAGCTTGTTCCTCGTTAGGTTTCTCATTTCTTAATTTCTCTATTTTTTATAAGTGATTTGATTTATTTTTTCCGTCTCTAACTGATCTTCGTAGAAATCTTTAAAACAATCTTTAAACTCATGTGAACAAAAATCAAAATGAGAAAGATTCTTTGATAAGGAGATCTTGAAGCAAATTGAATTCTTTGAAGAAAGATTCTTAAAATCTTTACTAATAACAAAAAATGAGAAAGAGAGTAAGAAATGAGAAGAATTGTCTTCTGTTATGAATCCTCTTTCAACAAATTTCTGAGGATTCCTACGGCATTTCAGTGAACTGGATCTTTTCAACAGATGAATCCTTGTTGAGATGGTGTAAGAGTTATGAGCTCTGTAATCCACTATCTTTTTGATTGTTCTCAAAATTTCTTATTGCAACCGTGAAGAAGAAGAGAAGAAGAATTGCGGTCGACAATCCGTTAGATCTATTCTGTATTCTGTTTTGTTATTTATGTGTGTGCGCTTTTTATTAATCTGTTTTAAATCTTGGTATATCGATCCCTAGAGTATTTTGAATTATTCCCCTAAGGAGATTGTCTTCAGAAGGAATAAAATGTAATCTTTTATCTTTGTCTTCAAAAATTTCGTCGACCTTTTCAAATTTCTTCCATAAATAATTCAGAAATTATGTTGGAAATCTCTTTCCTTATATCATCTCTCTATAATTCAAATAACTTCCATAGTTATTGTCTTCCAATAAATCTGAATGAAATTCTCTGAAATTTCCATTATAACTTTATGTCGACGCTAATTCGAGTTCTGGTAGAAGGTGCGTCAAAATTTGCTTCAGAATAAAACTTTGTCAACTTGTCTTAGTGCTCGACGTTATGTTGATATCTTATCGACATATGCATCGACTTATGGCTTGAAGAGGCATCACCTTGCCCTCGACTTAACGGATTTCCTAGGACTTTTATGACCAAATTACCTTTTCAATACAACATGAATAATTATCCTAGGATGTAAAATCACTTATAAATAATTTGTTAAGTTAAATCGTATGATTTTTCCCAACACTTTTCATTAATCCTATGAGTTTATATACGTATTAATCATGTGTGTAAAAAGACCTAACTACCCTCGTATAATACAAGAAGTAGAAATAGAACAAGATATAGTGTTTACAACACTTTTTATAGCAATTTTCATGTTAATATTCTTAACTCTCCCCACACAGTTTAGTTATTGTTTGCTTATCCAGCAATCAGATAAATATACATTGTTGTTTTAGTTACATTTTAGTGAATAATTATTCTCTGCATGATTCTTTTATCTTATAGAATTTGTCAAGTATTTTGTTCATTTTGACAGGTTAGGTTTAACTATGAAAGTTATTTTCTCATTTCAACCTTTTACTCTGTATTTGATTTTAATAAATGTATCTCATTTACTTGCCTATATGCCCTTGGTTAGATTTGGGACTCCAACAACATCGTCTTGACGGTGAAGACTACCTGGCTGTTGTTGATGAGTTTATGGAGGCTGTTTTTACTCGTTGGCCTCATGTCATTGTTCAGGTAAGTTCAAGTTATTACTTTTCACACTTAAGTTATTCAACATAGCTCAAATTTTCAAAAACAGAATGTATTTGAAACTAAACTTTATCTTATTTCTCACAGTTTGAAGATTTCCAGAGTAAGTGGGCTTTCAAATTGTTGCAGCGTTACCGTAACACTTATAGAATGTTTAATGATGATGTCCAGGTAAACATGTTAATATGCATTGAACAGTTCATTGCCAGTTAATAACAATTATAATGTTTAGCTACCCTTCAAACTTCTTCAAATGTACTGTTTTCTTATTTAAATTTGATATTGTGCTCACATAGTCACATATATGATATAAATGTTCCTATTTTGAGATAGAAAGATAAATAGTGTATATGACAAGAAGTTGCTGACACCTTGCAGTCGAGCACTTTTCTACAAGAGTATGACAACGTATTAGTTGCAAATCTTTTTTCTATGCTTGAAGTCAAAGTTTTGTATTTAAATATTGGGACATTTAGGTAGTTGGGTACCTGGGGCTGGCTAATTCATTCACCTGATGATGAAAATTTGGGGTGTTATGTTCCGGCTGCTGATGACAAGGCATCAGAGGACACATGAACACAAGCACGATGTGTACATTCTCGATGCAATGCAGGGGCTGCGACACATCGACAACACCAACTTAGACACATATTACTGCTCTGATGCAGGGAGGTCCTATATAACAGGGATATAATGGGAGATCACTAGATACAACCAATATGAAATTCGATGACTTTTAAACCTGCAATATCTTTTCTTTAAAATCAATTAAGAGCGATAACCGCAATAGTTAAAGCATTAAAAAAGAAACAAGAGAGATAGTACAAGCACGAGAGTGTGTGAAATGATCGCTAGTTGAATGAACAAATACAAGGACCAAAAGGACTGAAACAAAACTTATAAACCACTATCTCTCCAAATAGAGAACAAACACAAGATCCAATGATAAAAGAAACTATGTAGCACGGGGACGGAAACAGGATATGAGATACAATACGAAACCGATACAGGAACATGATTTTTTAAAAAATTAGGATACGAAAAACGTTTTTAATTATTTTAATATAAGAATAAGACAACTAACAAACTATTTGTACATATCTTGAATTGTAACGAAAAAAATTAATAAGACTATATTATATATCATTGATATTTCATATAATGCTATAAATTACACTCAAGGAAACAAGCACCATAAAGAACAATGTATCACATGTCCACATCAATACATCATTACATCAATTGAGAGTATTGTTTTGTTACATTGACATGTAAAATATCAAGTATAAAAATTAAACATTCTCTCCAATAGTATCAACTTCATCATCTTCTTCAGTAATCGAGAGCTCCAACCTTGATTCATCAAGAAGAAGAAGAAGCAGGAGGAGAAGAAGAAGAAACAGAAGGATGAGGAGAAGAAGAAGCAGAAGCAGGAGGAGAAGAAGAAGCAGGAGGAGAAGAAGAAGCAGGAGGAGAAGAAGAAGCAGGAGAAGAAGAAGCAAGAGAAGAGGATGGAGGAGAAGAAGGTGAAGCAGGAAAAGAAGAAGAAGAAGGAGGAGGAGAAGAAGAAGCAGGAGATGAAGCAGGAGAAGAAGAAGCAGGAGAAGAAGAAGGAGGAGGAGACGAAGAAGGAGGAGGAGAAGAAGAAGAAGCAGGAGGAGAAGAATAAGAAGAAGCAGGAGGAGAAGGAGAAGAAGAAGAAGGGGGAGGAGAAGAAGGAGCAGGAGAAACTGAAGAAGAAACCGAAGAAGAAGAAGGAGAATGAGGAGAAGAAGAAGAAGCAGGAGGAGAAGAAGAAGAAGCAGGAGGAGAAGAAGAAGCACCTGCAGGATCGGCGGAATCGGGAGCGGAACACCTGCTGGATCGGGAGCGGAACAGGAAAACCTAACGCGTAAAATGAAATACGCGAGTTCTATATCTCGCGGAATCGCATATCCCCCACGAAGGATACGCGATTCTGAAAATAAAATATATTTGTTTTAAAAAATGTGTTTCCTAGAGTTTCGGGAACGTATTTCCGCACGTTTCCGGGCATTTCCCTTATCCGGTACGCGTTCGAGTCGATACGTAGACCATTTTTAAGTATCCGTGCTTTGTAGAAAAGAAATAACTAAGCAAACCTTGAGTACCACAACTGTAGAGGGGGTGAACGGGGGGAGGGGAGGTATCTTCGGGGGACTGTGGGGTAGCCAAAATCACGAACCGGAGCTGATATCAGCAAGGAACTGCTGAAGTTGGTTGTTCTGGTGGTCTGGACAGCAATCTTGAGGATGAGGGTGGATGTATGAGAGGCATGGGAGGCGTGGCAGGAGTCCTGGAATTAATTACAGGGGCTGGTATTAATTCTAGGGACTGACTCGCTGAATCTGGACTACAGGGAGGAGCTGGAATTAATTTGTGGGCCTGGTTTTGCTGTACTGGACAGCAAGAGGTGTGGTTCTTGCAACAGGGAGGGGTCGGGTATTGGGGAGGTGGGGTTAAGGGAGGGTTGTGTTAGAGGTCACACTTGTTCCACGAGTGAGTTGGAGGTGGGGATCTGGGAATGATTTGGTTGTGGCTCCACGAGAGAAAGTAGAGGGAATCAGCCAAGCAGATAAGTGGAAGTGGTGGTGGTTATTTGGAGAATGCGGGGAGGGGTTTTCAGGTGAGAATGAGGGAGAAATAATAGGATATAGTTTGTGGCTATTGAGGGATTTGAGGGAGTGGTTGTGAGAGAAATGAGTAGATGGTGGGGGATTATATTTAGGAGGAGGTTCCTAAATAAAAAAAAGTGGAGTAGTGGGTAATTATGAAGTAGTGGAGGTGGTTAATGAGTGTTGGGGGTGGCTGCAACCTGGTGGAGGTGAAGGGTGGATGGTGGTGGTCTCCGGTGGTGGTTGTGGTCGCCAGAGATATTTTCCGACGATCTTCAGAAAACGTAAAATGATGGGGAAATGAGAGGGTAGTGGTGGTGGATCATTGGAGAAGACCGGAGACGTTCTTCGGTGATCACAGATGAGGGAAAAGAGGGCTATTTTTGGGGGGATTTTGTAGGGGAGGTGGAGGTGGATTTGGGAGGTGTCGGCATTGGATTTCTGTATGGGGAAAGAGGCTGCGGGGGGGGGGGGGGGGGGGGGGCGAAGGTGGAATTTGGGGGGGTGGGAATGGATGGGAACGGGATTTGGGGGAGGGGGGAAATGTAGGAAAGGGAAGGGTGATCTATGGCTGGCTGTAGGTGGGGAATAATTGTGGAGGCTAACTATGTAGTGGGAGGAGGTCTATGGACGGATGTTGGTTGGGGAATGATGGTTTTGGGCAGCAAGGTGGATGTGGGGATCCAAGAATTCACACCTGGGACTCGGCTTTGGCACTGAAAATGGTCAAAGGACGGCTTTTATGCTCCAATCCTTCAATACCTCTAAATGAGAGCTATTACCCTTTATTTATAGACTCTAGGGGGCAATAGACGGCTATGATTGGCTGATCGTCCCGACTCAAAAATACATAAAAATACAATTGAAATAAAAAAATGACAACAAAAAATACTACGATCGTCGGTCCGGATAGTCTGAACGGTTCCGATTTCCCATCAATCCCCCCTCCCGTCTTGAAAGCATTCATCTCCGTGGATGGGCGTGCTCTCGTCTGAAGGCGAGCAGAAACCCTGCATCTCTGAACTCGTAGATCGCTGAAGCTGATGCTGACAATAGAACTGATGATGGTACTGCTGAAGCTGACAATGGTACTGTAACTGGTGTTGCCACTAAAGGAGATGTCGAAGATGTCTGAGTCAGAGTAGTGCGCATCAATGCGCCAGAAGGTACTATTGTTGTCGTCGGATCGAACACGGTAAGGTACCGCCGTGGAAGAAGCCGAGGTGATGTCTGTGTCAGAGAATGTCGTACTGTTGTGGAAGAAGTCGAGGTGATGTTTATGTCGGAGAATGTCGTACTACTGTGGAAGAAGCTGCATGATCAATCGATGTTAAGGAATCAGGTTATGACAAAAGTTGCGTAGTAGATGATGGTTGTAGCTGAGGCACTGAAATGGAAGGAGAAATCAAGGACAACTGGAACTGTGGTGGAGTGGTGGACGACCATGGAGGCTGAGGCACTGTGGTGGTAGAGGGAGAACGGAACATGGAATCATGTGGCTCAAAGAATGGTGTAAAATTTTCCATGTTGAATACAAGTGAAATTTTCATACTTTGCGAGATATCTAGCTCATAATAATTTGTTTCAATTCTCTTAAGCACAATGTAACGCCACATTCACTTAACATTTAATTTTTGAGTAGTTCTTATGGGGAACCTCTCAGCACATATATATGTCAACACCTGTTCTCCTTCTTTGAAGCTTTGCAGTCTCCTGTGACTATCAACATATGATTTATAAATAATTTTATTTCAAGTACTCATACGTCAGATAAACTTATGCTTGCTACACAGTGACAATGAATGATGGTCAACAAACATAACCGAACTCTTATGTAGAGACTCTACATCTGTCCAAGTTTCATTCTAGAGGGGCACGCGATCAGTCGGTGCGGTGTAAAAAAATTCATCGCGGGTGCGATGATCATTTAAATAAACACCAGAAATGTCAATACTAAAGATGATGGAATCGAACCCAAGACCATCAAGAGCACTCTCACCCTAGACTAACTCAAAGATAGTGGGCACATCCCTACATAATGGTGGTTTATCAGGAGTCTCTCTAGGTGGAGTGTAAAAATACTCGTCGCGTGTGAGATAAACATCCTGAATACGTATGAAACTTTGACACTGGGATGCCAGTCTATGTTGTGTAGGATGCTTCCATAAAGAGAGCTCATCAGATAGCTCACCGGGAGGGGTATAATGAATTTCGTCGCAAATACAATATGTACCAATATAGGTTCCTGAAAGATTTGGAGGGGCCTTGAATGTAAATAGGGTCATCATTAAGTATGACACATCAGGTTCAAGAACCTCATAAATGGGATGACTTGGAGATACAACTAGGAGAGTGTCAAGACTTTTGTGTTCAGTAAGGAATCACTCATTGGAATCTCATCCTTGCAAGAGTGTGGTAATTTAACAGGAGGGTTTCCAATGAACCCGCCAATAAGGTGATTGTCCTTCAGATGCAAACCATCACAAGGGGCAGTGTTCCCAAAGATGGGTGACGGTTAGCACGAGATCTGTTGGATTTAGCGAGTCAATGTCAGTGTAGTAGTGTCTTTATATGTATTGGGGTTTAGTCCCACTTCGTGTATGTGAGTTGAGATGTTTATGTAAGTCCTATATATTGTCCCTATGAGGAAGAATAAATTACAAGTTCTATTTTCCATTTCACTCTTCCAACATGGTATTAGAGATCTCGATCTGAAACCCTAAAAATTTTCCCATGAGGCTACCACAAGATCTCTCGGTTTTTTTTCTCTGGTAATCGGTCGACTCCTTTGCTTGGGCTCCGGATGGGTGCTTCCCCCGCTCCCATCGATGAGATCGTTCGGTGATTCCATCTACGAGAGAGGTCCTTCCCCCACGAAAACCGTTGAACCCCTCTTCTCGTCGAAGCCTGTCGTTTTTTGCTATTGTCGCTGGAAGATTCTCCCGCCGAGCCATCTCCTCCAGCCTACGCTTGATCCATCCGCCAAGGGAAGCAGCCTCTCTCTCCCTCATTTTCATCGACGAACTGCTGTTCTCGATCCCGTCGACATCGACGCTCGGGCTCTTGCTCCTGGCCTCCATCAACATCAACGATCGTGGATCTCTCCGATGGATGCTCCTATTTTCTAGATTATATCGTGCCCCTTCTCGTCCGGTTGCTATGGTCGGTCTTCCCCCTTCTTCTTCGTTGAGGTCATGCAACTCCTCTTTCTTCCGCCGGATCAACCAGCGCCTTTCTTCTTCTTGTCGATCCTTGCATGAGTTTCTCCTTCCAAATCTCATTGTTGCCTATGATGATCCAGCCGACCGTGGTTTCTCCCATACTGCCTCCATGGATCTCCATTTGCTGCCTCCATGAATCCTACTAGCGCAGTGTGCTCGCCATGACAAAATCTTCTCGCTGCTGCCTCTATTGGCTGTTTTTCTGTTGACCTCGCCGGTGTTTTGGATCCCGTTGCTCGCCTCTCTCGAAGAATAATGTGATGGAGTGTCTTATTAATGTTTTTAGTAATCTTGATCTTACTGTGTTTTATGCCTATATGCACGTGTTTTCCACGTGAAGGGAAGTGTTGAGATGAATGTGACTCAGATGATATTTCCTGACTTTTCGCTTTCGTTCCACACGACCTCTAGGATTATGTCATATGTGTCTCCTCATATGTCTTTTGATTAGTCGTGTGTTGGGACACGACTGATGTTGGTGTTCTACTCTCAACGGGTTGAGCGTGTGGGCCCGTGTCTTGTGGGACTGTATCGTGAGGGACCACCCTTTGTGTGGATTATCCCGATCACTCGTTTGATGATTTACTCCACATCTTTTGTTCTCTTTTGCATGTTATGTGTGTAGGTGATGTTGCTTGACCGGTTTCCAGCAAGTCAACGTCGTGTGTGGGTCAGCGTTGTGTATGGTTATGTCCCCGACTTGATTCTCCGGTTTGAAATTTTCCCTGGTGGCTCGTCAGTTGTTTTGTCACGCATCACCTACCTCCATTGTTGTTATTTGATATGTCCAAGCTGAAGGTTCCCCCTTCAGCTTGAGGGGGAGTGTTGGGTTTATCGAGTCAATGCCGCTTTACTAGTATCTTTATGTGTATTGTGGTTTAGTCCCCACGTCGTGTATGTGAGTTAAGGTGTCTTTGTAAGTCCTATATATTGCCCCTATGAGAAAAATAAATTACAACTTCTATTTTCCATTTCTCTCTTCCAACACGATTAATACCAGGCTCTCGGCTCTTGGTAGTAATGTGGCTCGGGGAAAAATGACGATGGAACTGTAACAAAAGTGCATACTCAATAGTTGGCCAATTGGTGTATTGTCAAGGACTAGCTCTCTAGCCATAAGGGACATTAGGTATAAGTGATGTGTGGAGGATGGATATACCATCACCGTGTCACTGGGCCTTTTATTCTCACTCTCGTGACCATGCTCACTAATCATACTAGTGTCACTCTCCACCGGTATGATAACATCAGGATCAGACTCGACTCCAAAATCATGTGAGCATCGATTCTCCGCAATATGTGAGGAATCAAAATCAAGTGTCGAGTATCTCGTGTCAGTAGGAGCACTACTTGACACATCAGTGGCTTGACCTAAATCATTGAGCCCTTTTTATGGATTCTCTTTGAGGTATTCTTTGTGTGGTCAAAATTAATATCCAAGCACTGTTTTAAAGGCCCTTTGACATGTCTTTTTTGAGAGCAAAACAATACATTTTTCTTTAAAAAATTATCTTTATTAAAATATAGGCCGACATATCTAATATTTCCCGATATATTAACTGACTTGACATTTCAATATATCGTCTGATTTTTTATTTTATATTATGTTAGCAATATATGTTTTACCTATCTGTATTATATTATATATTCTTAAAACAATATGACTTATTATTTCGTTCTTCTTAATATGTTTCTTCTTCCTAATATATGTTATTCTTAATATGTATTCAATACAACTTTCAATTATTATTTTTATATTTTTACATAAATTTGCTAAGTACGAAAACAATTATAACTAATAAAAAAAAATTTAGCATTCAAAACTTTTGGTTTGTTATAAAACTTAGTGTTATCTAAATAATTTTTTGTATAATATTAAATGTACTTTACAATATATCTATTTGTACTTATTAATAGTAGTTGTATTGTATTACTGGTATTTTATTTTGGATACTCATTATATTTTTTTCGATATCTAAGCAATTATACCGTATATGGAGCTTAAATTTAGTAGTGCAAGAAGGGCGGGTGACTTCGTTATTAAGTTGGGTGATCAAGATATTTCTCGTAGTGAGTGTTTTAAATATCTTGGATCGATTGTTCAAAAAGACGGAGGTATTGATAAATATGTGACACATTGAATCCAAGCGGGTTGGATGAAGTGGAGAGGCGCGTCAGGGATCTTATGTGATTGTAAGGCACCATTAAAACTTAAGGACAAGTTTTACTATACTGCAATTAGACCAGCGATGCTCTATGGTTCAGAGTGTTGGGTAGTGAATTGTGTACATGAGCAAAAAATGGGAGTTGCGGAGATGAAAATGCTTATGTGGAAGCGTGGACACACGAGACTGGATAAAATTAAGAATGAATGTATCAGAGATAAGACATGGGTAGCATCAATTGCAGAGAAGATGCAAGAAGCTCGACTAAGATAGTTTGGGCATGTGCATAGGAGACCATTAGAGGCACCTGTTAGACATTGTGAGAGTCTAGTCACTAGGCAGGTTAAACGAGGGAGGGGTAGACCAATAAAGACTTGGGATGAAACTATAAGGAAAGACATGTCGTACTTAGGCATTAGTGAGATTATGACAAAATATAGGGCATAATGGAGACAAAAGATCCATATAGCCGACCCACTATAGTGGAATAAAGGCTTGAGTGTTGTTGTTGTATCTAAGCAATTAGATCAGTGATGTTCTATGGTTCTCAGTGTTTGGCAGTGAATTGTGCACGTGTGTCTTAGGTGGATGCGTGGACACATGAGACTGGATAAAATTAGGAATGAATGTATCAGGGATAAGACCAGAGTGACACCAATTACAGTGAAGATGTGAGAAGCTCAACTAAGATGGTTTGGACACGTACAAAGGAGACCATTAGAGACGCCTGTTAGTCGTTATGAGAGTCTAATCACTATTCACTAGGCATGTTAAGCGGGAGAGGGGTAGACCAATAAATTCTTGGAATGAAACTATAAGGAAAAACATGATGTACTTAGTCATTAGTGAGATTGTGGGATAAAACACGATAAGGCACAATGACGACAAAGGATCCATATGGCCGACCCCAATATAGTGGGATAAAGGCTTGAGTGTTGTTGTTGACTATATTATGACTAAAGATATGGCAAAATGACGACTAAGGATCCATATAGCTGACCCCACTATAGTGGAATAAAGGCTTGAGTGTTGTTGTTGTACTTATTATATTTTTTCGGGGATATACATGCTCAGTATTCTTAGGGATAAGACAGGAGTAGCACCAATTGCAAAGAAGATGTGAGAAGCTCGCTTAAGATGGTTTGGACACGTATAAACGAGACCATTAAAGGCACTTGTTAGACGTTGTGAGAGTCTAGTCACTAGGCATGTTAAACGAGGGAGGGGTATACCAATAAAGACTTGGAATTAAACTATAAGGAAAGACATGATGTATTTAGGCATTAGTGAGAGTCTAGTAACACAAATTATGAATGTACTTGTGTGAAAAATTTAATATGCACAGTTATGTGGCCACCTTCATCTCCCTTACATGGACCCATAACAAACGTGTAACATCACCCTCCCTTTACTGATTAAATTGTCCTCAAGCTTAAGTGGTGTAAAGGTTCGGATTCCTGTCAACTTGCGTCCGCATCGTTATCCAATTGGTCGCCAACCTCAAGCCAAAAGAGGCGTTTAGACTTGTGCCGTGTTGTATACGTCTAATTGCAGTTAAAGCGGAGCCCTTTGGTACGTCGTTCTGCTAGTTTTGCACGTGACAATGTTATGGTCTTCCAAATGCGAGCCGGTATGTGATCTTGAGTGAGAGAAGTCTCGGAGAAGATCTTCTCGACCCTTCCTTGATCTAGCCTTCAAAATGGCGAAAGATACAACCGAAGCTGAGCCCGACACAGAGAGGAGAGAGGGGAGTCTTTCTCAACCATAGTCCTAGCTTAAGAAGATGAGGGGCAGGGGAGATGAGATCAAGAAGAGAGAATTAGGCCAAACTCGTATATATAGTGAGAGGAAAAAGTTCCCAAAATATTTATATTATACTCTTCACTGGGGCTTTATAATGTGATTAATTTAAAGTGTGTGAATGGATAAAAATGCAACATATAAAAATACAATGCAAGAATGAGGAGATGCATGTTGTGCGTGATCACGCATCATCACCCCTACATGGGTCCTTAACATCACCTACCTTATGTGGATCTAGCATGCCCTCAAGCTTGGGATATGAGGTTCTCATTGTCTGAGCATCCTTCGCGGCGTCGTCCGGGTAATCGTCAACTTTTATCCAAAAAAGTGCTTGCACCCGTGTTCGACTATTTGGGTCGCACCAGTGTTCGACTCTATTTGGGTCCTCACAGTTGAAACAAGGCCTTGTATGCAACATTTTGCTATCTCCGCTCATGATAATCATTTGATGGTTGGGGGATCACTGAATTCCTTACCCTTGGTAGGGTAGAAAAGATATTGGGATGAGTAGGGGTGTAATCCAGTCGGGTTCCCTCGTTCCCCCGTGGTGATTGCTATATCGGTTGTCCATTAGGAGACATTTTTCACAGATATATGGATCGACTTATGGCTTTGATGAGGTTCCATGGGAATTAGAATTCAACAATGAAATGGAGTTGATCATGTAATGTAGTCCGACAATAAAGATATGCACTTGGTATTTCGACAATATAGAAGGGGAGCATGAAAGTAATATATGAAAGCTGTCAAAATGACCATTGACTGGAGCAAATTGCTTGACTGAGACCCAATGGATTGTTGCGGAGCGGTGAGACGAAACACAGATTGCTGGAATGTTTGAAGGCCACCCAATTTAAATTGGGGGCTTCCCACGCGAGATGGACGTACACAATTACGTGAGCCCATGAGCTGGAAGGAATCGAACCCATATCCAATCCTCCAATGACGTGAGCTGGTTGGAAAATAAATGCTCAGAGCACATGAGCCAGGCCAACAGATCACTTTTGCCATCAAATATGGGAAAATCTAACTATGTATCGTGGAACACTGCTTCCTGCAGATCGTGACACATGGGAATCGGAGGGCATGATGAACGGTGGCTCTCCCTGATTGGAACTCATCGCGGGGTGGTGATGGTTTGGGGGCAAGGCAGACGCAAGAAGTCAATGCGGACAACCAATGCAACGAATATGCTATGTTGTTAAGCTTGAACGACTATTTGATTGTGCATGACCTCCATTATCTGCGAAAGAATGAGACCTCCCTTATCCATGGTCGTGGAACACGCTTGTAGGGTTTTACAGAGGTGGAAAAATGGAGGTAGAGGGTTGTGAATCCTAAGTCAAAGTACTTGGCACTCAGACATAGGTGGAAGGAGCGGAAAAGCGACACAAGATGGCTGAGAACCCCTTTGAAGGAACAATTGGTAGGTCGCTGAGCTGGAAGATGCGCTACGACCGCACTGTAGCTACTAGAAGTGAGATTGAGAGGAATCAGACACAGAGGAGTAATCGCCGAGAGTCGGTTGTCGTCGGCAATAGGAAGGAGCGGCCACTTAGGATCGGGCATCATCAGGTGCAAGCTATGTTGTTAATGGCTCGCCTAAGGCTCAAGGCTCACCGGGCTTAGGGGTTTGTCCCTTCGTGCGCCTTGTTGCGTCTTTGGAGCATAAAAGGCGCGCTTTGGTGAGATTTCTGTTATGAACTTTTTTTCTAAAATAAAAAAAGAAATAATGTAAGAAGCCAATAATTTTTTCCTGATTAAGTGTTTGTGAAACATAGTAGACCGCTGAAACTTAGATAGTATCCAACTGACCAAATTGAATTTATTTTTTAAGAGATATAAATTATAGTAATGAATGATTAATTGGTAGAATAAATGAAGAATCTGATCAAGCAGATAAACTGGTGTTTGATGTTGATTATTTAAAATGGATGTGGTTGCGTCTTGCACTTACTAGGCTCGCGCATGCGCCTTGCACTTACTAGGCGCGCGCTTGCGCCTTGCACTCGTTAGGCGCGTGCCTGCGCCTTGCACTCATCAGGCGCGTGCCTGCGCCTTGCACTTGTTAGGCGTGCTCCTGCTCCTAGTCTGCAAGACTCTTTTGCGCCTTGGTTGAGCCTTTAATAATTAAGGGTACAAGGGTGCCGACCTTCGAGGAGTGAGTAGGGTCGTGGATGAGAACACCAGAATCGTTGACAGTGTCGTGAGGCTCGACGAGCGTGAGTGTTATAGATGGTGAGCGCAGTTGCGTAAGTTCAGTCCAGCCGTGAGTGTGTAAGAGTCTTCTAGCGGATCTCGTGGGTTTTGCGAGTCATGTTGCAAAGAAGACGGATCTCGTCTAGTTTACTATTGTAGCAGACGAGCGGAGGCACGCATAGGAAGAGAAGGCTCTAATACCAGGTGTTATGGTCTTCTGATTGCGAGCGGGTGTGCGGTCTTGAGATGGAGATATCTCGTAGAGGATCGTCTCGACCCTTCCTTGACCTAGCTTTCCCAAGGGTGGAAGATACATCGGGAGCCAAGCTTGATCAAGAAAGAAGGTGGGGAGTCTTGCTCAACCCTAGCCCTAGTTTAAGAAGATGAGGAGGGGGAGAAGATCAAGAGGAGAGAATTAGGTTTCATTTAACATGCCACCAAGCCCCCTCCTCACTCATATAAATAGTGAGTGGGAAATTTCCCCAAAATATTTATATTATGCCCTCACTCGGGCTACATACTGTGAGTAATTTAAAATGTGTGACAGGATAAAAGTGCAAGAAAGAAAGATATACTGCAAGAACGAGAATATGCACGTCATCCACGGTCACATGGTATCACCTACATGGGCCCATAATAGACATGCTTTGAAGAGTGGGGTGCCATTGGAGTCCTTTCCCTTGAGTACGGTCAAAATGCCGCCGGTGTGGTTGGTGGAGGTGTCTTCCTAATGATTCCCCCCTTGTTGTGGTGGATGTCATAATGGTTATCTATGAGGTGGCATTTCTCACAGATGTGTGCTAGGCTCGTGATGGTGCGAATGTCCGGCGTTACTTTGAATTTCACATCGAGGCTATGGCGATCATGCAAGTTTCAATAAAATATGTACTTCATTTTCTGGAAGGTTATAAACAACATGTGTTAGTAGTATTTGAAATGTCTCTAAGTGATCATACACGAACCTCATTTGTTTGAGGGAGATGGGTTCTTGACCGAAATGATGTAAATGGGTGATATGAAACGCAGATTGTAGTAGTGTTTGAAGCTCTCCCAATTCATATCGGCTTCTCCCACTCCCATTATATGTACCAAAACTACCATGAGCCAATGAGATGGAATGAGGCCAACCCCATCCAATCCTCCTATTAGGCTATTATATGTGGTGGTTAACTAAACATTGCTCACAACACGTGAGCCAAATTATGGGGTCGTTCTTGTCATTGAAGAGAGTAAACTTGAGCTTCGCGTAGCAGGATACTGTTATGGGCCTACTTCCGTAACATCGGTAACTTGCCGGAGTAGTGGCCGGAGGCGGAGATGATGGCGGTAGTGGGGGATACCGTGGAGCTGGAACCGCGGCTGCCTGACGGGGTTGCTCGTTGGTGGAGAGAGCCACCAAGATCTCACAACAAGAGACAAGAACTAGACTTCATTCATTGATGACCTCATACAAGACTCTAAGGGTCTATTTATAGAACCCCCGGGTGGCACACCCGTAAATATATGAAGATGCATAAAATAATAAAATACACTAATATAATAAGAGTTGACTCTAATACAAACTCAATACATATAAAATGATAAATGGCGAAGGATCCGAAACCGATCCCTGACATCTCATCCGTCCCCCAAAAAGAGTTTGCCCGTAAACTCTATCCCCGATGCCTTCGTCGTCAGAGTCCTCGACATGTAGGTAGAAGAGCCGGCTGCACCTGTGGCCGCGAGTGTACTGCTCGTCGCAATTAAAGCATAGTCCTTGGGCACGTCGTTGCAGCATCTTTGCACGAGATAAACGGCGGATCGGTCGAGTTGGTGGTCCCTCGCTACGACCCTATGGAACGATGTTGGTGGGAGGCGGGTAGGCCTCATGTGCTAGATGGAGGCGACGATCGCAGTGTCGGGCCAGACACATAGCGGTCACTAAGTCTGGATGGGCCTCAAACTCAACATCCAGTCACAGTCGCTCGCAAAGTCCAGCAGTGAAAATGTCAACCTGCATATCTGGAGCAAGAGGGACATGCACTAAGAGAAGCTGAAATTGTTCCAGGTACTCGTCCACGGTACCGGTTTGGCGAAGAGATGTGAGTGCGCCGGGGGAGTTACTGCGGATAGGAAGTCCAAAACGCAAGTTGCAGAGTCGCTTGAAGTCGTCCCAAATCAGATTCGGCCGGTCGGTGAGAAGTCGAGAAGCCCATAAAACAGCGGCTCCGAGCATATGGAAAGATGCTAGATGGATCCGATCAGCCGCCGGAGTTTGCTGGTGGCCGAAGAATTGCTCACACTTGGTAAGCCAACTCAAAGGATCGCTTTTCCCATCATTGGTTGGAAATTCCAATCAGGTATAGCGTGGTACAATCGTTGTGTCGGGGTGCGCGAGGACTGGCGGCGGTAGCTCGTTGATGGTCATGGGTGGTGGGGCAGTGCGGAGAAGTGGTTATGCCTGACTGTTGCTGGCATGATCGTGTGTCAAGGCGGTAGACAGAACATCGATGCGCTTGGAGAGCGCAATAATGGCCTCCTGTTGACGATCCCCGAGAGCAGTGTGCGCAGCTTTTTGCGCCATGACGGCCTGGAGCATGGTCATAATCTGATTGAGTTGTTCAGATGAGTCACGCATAGTGTGAGTGGAGAAGCGAGAAGAATGGGTGGCCGGCCGGTGGGATTGCGTCGAGTCGGAAGATTAAGAGTGGCCACGGGAGCGGCAGTGACGCCCAATTATTGACACCGAAGGAGATGAGCCTGCTGGAAATAATAATTTGTGGCTTGGAGGGCCGGAGATGGCAGGGTTTTTTTTATGAAAGTGGGGCTGCTAGTGTGGTGAGGGAGGGGGACCCACTGCTAATTAAAAGAAAAATGAATGTGGAATGGTCCAAACAGTGACAGTTGCAACTCTGGAGTAAAAATCCTGGAAATGGAGCGGGGCAGGCAGAAGAAATAAAGCTGGACTTGATGAGGCTTGAGGTAAGTGAAAAGGAGACGGCAGTGGGCTCGAGGGATAGAAATATCCCGTGCCGCTCGGGTTTGTTGCGACTGCGACTGGCGACAAAGAGGCGGAGGGCGTGCGGCTCGAGAGAGCAGGGCTCGCCAGAACTGTCGTCGGAATGGAGCAGCTTGGGTTGAAGCAGGGCTCGCCGGAACTGTCATCAGAATGGAGCAGCTTGGGTTGAAGCAGGGCTCGCCAGAACTGTCGTCGGAATGGAGCAGCTTGGGTTGAAGCAGGTCTCGCCGGAACTGTTGCTTGGGGAGGAACTGTCCCGCAGGGCTTGTCGTCGGAATGGAGCAGCTGTGGTGTTGGCGTCGGAGCTGCTGCGGCCAGCGGAGGAGGGTGGAAGCTGTGGTGTCGTGGTGCGCGTACAGTGAAGTTGAAGGAGATGATTTGAATAATGGGAGCTTGAGGGAGACTTGGCAAGGAGGATGACGGCGTGGGAAAGGAGCGAGAGTATAATGCCGTTGCGGAAGAGGAGCGAGGCCTCTGATACCAAGTTGTTATGAGCCTACTTCCGTAACGGCGGTAACTCGCCGGAGTAGTGGCCGGATGCAGAGATGATGGCGGTAGTGGGGGATACCGTGGAGCCGGAACCGCGGCTGCCTAGGCGGAGTTGCTCGTTGGAGGAGAGAGCCACCAAGATCTCACAACAAGAGACAAGAACTAGACTCCATTCATTGATGACCTCATACAAGACTCTAAGGGTATATTTATAGAACCACCGGGTGGCACACCCGTAAATACTTGAAGATGCATAAAATAATAAAATACTCTAATATAATAAGAGTCGACTCTAATTCAAACTCAATACATATAAAATGATAAATGGCGAAGGATCCAAAACCGATCCGTAATAGATACATTGCCTCCTACCAACCAACTTCCGCAGGGTTCAGAGTGTACGATGTAAGGCAGACCGTCTTTATTGAAGTTTGTACTCGATTGTTGTTGCCACAAGGACCTCAAATGCAATGATATTGGTGGTTTACTGTTGAGCCTCCAACGCCGCTTGGTTGGCCATCAACTTTTGCATCGACATTATTACCTAGGTGTGGGTGAGAATGCCTTCCTCGATAGTTATTAAAAATTGTGGAGAGAATTGGTTTTGTCCATGTCCGCTAAGGGAATATGCATATGACAGTTGCAAGAAGGGAGGTTGTGTGTCTGATGGGAGGAAGCACGTTATTGACAGTGGAGGAACACTCGCTGGATAGGACTACAGGGAAGAGTACACACTTGTTGCCAAATGTTGAGGGTTACGATTGGTTGGAAGAATCGACTGGGATCGTCGATCATAGTGCCGTGACTGCGTCCCTGGAACTCGTGGGTGAATTGAATCCTGTCAGTTTTCACACACGGTCTACGTTGTGTGCTCTTGCATGGTTGTACTGCGTGGTGCATAATGTGGGCTTCCATTTGTGAAGTTGTGCCAGAGCGCGACTGCTCTTGTGTGTTTATTCTTATATGTGTGAGGTTCATGGCAATTACTCTTGTGGTTGAAATCGTGCCTAGGTTGGTCTGTGGCTAGCGGGAGGTGGGCATGTCCGTGGAAGTGGATAGGGATATCTCCGATACCAAGTTACTATTGCCTCTCCTTGTGACAGGTGCACGAGTGAGAGGGAGAAGTCGTGGAAGGAAACTTCTCGGACCTTCTTTGACCTAATTTTTTCAATGATGGATGGAGGAGAAAAATACTTCTGGTGAGGCGCTGAGCTCAACCCACTCCTGACAACCTTAAGGAGGCGCAGATACCTGCTTGGGAGATAGATAAGGAGTAGAAGCATGAGTAAAAAGCGGGTTTAGAAGTTAGGTTTTGCATGCTCATCCATTACCCCCTTGCTCACTTAAACAGTAAGAGGTGAGAGTTCCAAACTATTACAGAAATGCTTCTCATGTATGCTACATGTTATGTGATTAAAATGCGATAGCGCGAAAATTATAAAAATACTTGTACGAAGAATTTAAGAAACACATGTCTGTGTCCACTGTCATCTCCCGTACATGGACCCATTACAGACACATAATAGACCAGTGTTTAGGGCTGGCCAATGCGGTCGGTTCTTCTTCTTCTTGAGCCAAGCAGACTTTTTATTGTATGTCAACACTTGTATTTCAATTACAGCTATTCTTTGTCTTTTCTTGATAGTGTTATTTTAACTTTTAATTTTCACAGCCTTTACTATAAACTTTACAGGGAACTGCTGGAGTTGCAATTGCTGGTCTTTTAGGAGCTGTTAGGGCACAAGGGAGTCCTATGACTGACTTTCCAAAACAAAAGATAGTTGTTGCTGGAGCTGGAAGGTTCAATTCACTATCTTTTAATTACCCCATGTTATTTAGTGCCCCTTGTAAAATGGATAAACATTGAACATGGAATGATATGGCATATGCAGCCCTTTTAAACATTTTCCTTTTCTTAGTAGTCTTAAGCTTTAAGATCTGGTTTCACAATATTGATATGTAACAAATTAAGCTATCATAAACAAATTTTGTTGAGATGAACAAATCATGATATTAATGCGTTTTTGTAAAGAAAATGAGTAACTCGATTGATGTTTACTTATAAAATAACTTGGTTGATGTTTATTTAATTTCTTGGGCAAAGTACAATTGGTTACGCTAAACTCTTTAAAAAAGACTGAATCCCTATAGTTTTCAAAAAGATAATTGAAACTCTTACTTTTTTTAGAAGGTATTCAAGTAAGACCTTGTAAAATTAAACTAGAAAAACAGTTAAAGTTTGTTTTAATTCAAGATTAAAATTAAAATTTAACTCTATAACCACTTCATAGTTATTAAAATATATATATTCCTTTTAATTAATTTTTAAAAACGCAAACAAATATTTGACATTTTCAGTTTTATTTATTATATATGTTTGTTTAATACATTTAACTCTGGAAGTCTACTTTTCTTTTTTTTGCCTTAATTATCTTACATATTTTGTTTTCTCATTTTTAGTGCCTAGTCTATTATATGCAAATAATAAGGTGCTCTTGACTTGGCTTGTTTACCTTTTTATAGAAGTTCTGGACTATAATTATCATACTCTCAAAATTGTTGTTTTGTCATTCTGAAGAACCTTTTTTCCCTAAAATTATCTCGATTTCATTTTTTGGGCATTGTTTAGGACTTACATTCGAAGTTTAGTTTCTTAGTGATTAATATTTTTTTAAGCTTGTATATGTCATCTATTGATGAGTGCAAAAAAAGAAGAAATAAAATATTGTTTTTGTATTTTCCATTACTTTTCTCATGTACAACTACACCCTATAGGGCCTATATATACAGAGACAGACTATAAACAAACTCTCAATGCACAATGTGGAACTAATAAAGAAAGAAGACTATATGATCCTTAACATGGGCCAAATATAGAAACAAACAATAACCACTATTTTTTCCCTTTGATTCTATATTCTCCAATACTCCCCCGCAAGATGGAGCGTACAAGTCATATATACCAAGCTTGGAAAATTTTGGGTATATAAAGGACGTTGTAAGGCCTTTGTCATGATGTCTGACATTTGTTCTACAACAGACACACATCGTAAAATCAACTTCCAAGTTTGAACCTTTTCTCGGACAAATTGACAATTTACTTTGATGTGTTTTGTATGCTCATGAAATACAGGAATCTCGGCGATGTTGATAGCAGCTTGATTATCACAAAAAAACACTGCTGGAGACGGAAGTTTGACACCCAATTCAGAAAGAAGATTCCATATCCATGTAAGGTCAAGAATATCAAAAGTCATTGAGCGATACTCAACCTCAATAGAGGTGCGTGCAATGAAAGTTTGCTTTTTGCTTCGCCGGGTGACCAGATGCCCACCAAAATATGTGCATAATCCACTCGTAGAGGGACGATCATCGAGAGATCCGACATAATCAATGTCAGAGTAAGCATTGAGAGACAGAAGAGGAATACTGGTACCTAAGAATACGTTCCACGGCTTGGAGATGAGAGTTCGAGGGGCATGCATAAAACGAATGATAACTCCGACAACAAATGATATTATCTGGTCATGTGACAGTGAGATAAATAAGTTTGTCAACCAAACGACGACAATACTGTGGATTAGGAAGAAGCAAATCATTGTCAAAGGTATGCGAGCATAATTTTTGATTGGAATCCATTGGTGTGTCAGCGGGCTTACATCCCATGTAGTCTGCATCACGAAGAAGATCGAGACAGTATTTCTTTTGAGATAAGACGAGGTTGTCAGGACAATGAGCAATCTCAATACCCAAGAAGTATCGAAGATGACCCAAATCTTTAGTCTGAAGCTGTGAGACCAAATGCTTTTTGACCAAAGTGATGACAGAGATGTCATCCCCTGTTAAAAGAATGTCATCAACATAGACAAGAAGTACCACTGCTCCTGTTGGACGGCGATGAATAAGTAAGGATTAGTTGACAGAGCTCCGATTAAAGCCAATATCACGAACAACTTGGCTAAATTTGTCAAACCATACCCACAGGGATTTCTTGAGGACGTAAAGAGATTTCTTGATGTGACACCAGAAACTCTCCCGTGGTTTCATAACAGGAGGTTTTCTCATGAGCATAGTTTCCATAAGACCGTCATTGAGAAAGACATTATTTATGTCGAGTTGGTGCAATGGACATGTCGATGGACCTCTAGAGAGATTACTACTTGGGCGGTATTGAGCTTGACCACAGGATGGAAGGTCTCTTTATAATCATGATCGTGTTGTTGGGTGAAATCATTAGCAACAAGAAGAGCTTTGAGGCATTCAATTGCCCCATCGGATTGTTGCTTAATGGTAAAAAGTCATTTACAGTCAATCAGAGAATGTTCGGAAGGAAGGGGAAGAAGATCTCATGTGTAGGGTTGTTCACGAACCGAATCGAATCGAATAACTCTTCAATCGAATCCAAATTTGACAAAGAATGCAGAGATTCGGATTCGGATTCGATCGAATATTCGGTGTCAGATTCGGATTCGTCATGAAATATTGGATTGGACTTCGGGTTCGAATTCAGATTCAGATTCGAACATGGATTCGAATTTGAATTTGAACTTTATAATATTTAATTTAATATAATATTAAAGTATAACTATATTTAATATTTTTTACATATATTAAAATTTTTTTAATATATATTCCAGTATTCGCGAACTATTCGCGAATCCTCCGAATAGGGAGAAAATTATTCGGATTCGGATTTGAAAACTATTCGAATATGAAATTCGGATTTAAATTCGAAAAATACGAATTTTAATCGAATCTTCACGAATCGAATCCCGAATTATTCGCGAACTATACTATTTGTGAACAGCCCTACTCATGTGTGATTGGACCATAGAGCTGTCATTTCCTCATCCATTACCGCTCTCCACTGAGGATGCTGAAGAGCTTCCTGCGTTGAAGACGGGGTGAAAATAAAGGACAAAGATGTCACAAACCTGCGAAGGGGAGAAGAGAGGTGGTTCAGGGATACATAATTAGAGAGGTTGAGTATTAGAAGAGCCCACATCTTTGGAGGAAGCCTTAGGTGGATTAACGACTCGAGAAGCAGCATAAGTAGACAACGGTCACAGGGCGTCAAATCGAGGACGACAATGAGTTTACAAGTGAGAGCAGGAGAGGGGAGCATGAATGGAGGTGCAGGGAGTAAGGGAGAAGGGGGAGCACGTGATGAGGTGGGAGCGCTGAAGGACGGGTAGGAAGCAAGGGAGGATAAGTGTGAGTGGGAAGGGCCGAATGTGTGAGAGCATTAGGAGATATAGCAAGAGGAGGTGCAAAGTAGAACAGGTTATCCTCAAAGAAGTTAACATCCGCAAGGATAATTGTTTTCCCAGTAGTAGGAGAATGACACTCATATTCTTTATATGTACGAGGGTACCAAACAAATACTTAGTAACACAAGGAGACAACTTATCGACAGAAGGTCCGAGATGATGGACAAAACAAGCACTTACCCGAGGAGGAAGGGAGAAGGGAGGTGTGGAAGGATACAAAATGGAGAAGGGAATAACAAAGTTAAGGATGGTCGACAACATGAGATTAATTAAATAGCATGCGGTGGAAACAGTAAAGTGTCTTTGGAACATAAAAGGAGCGAGCAACCTCTAGAAGGTGACAGTTCTTCCGCTTGGTGACACCATTTTGTTGAGGTGTATAGACACGTAATGTTAGATGGAGAATGTCGAGGAGGTTGCAGGTGTCTTGAAAGTCGCGACTAGAATACTCACAAGCATTATCAGTGTGAAGAATTTTAATGGTGCTCAAGAATTGGTTATGAATTTCAGCAATGAAGGAGTGGAAGCACTGCAACAAATCAGAGCGATCACGTAGTAAGTATAATCAGGTGATGCGAGAATGATCGTCAATAAAGGTCAGAAAGTACCGATAGCCAAACAAATTGGTAGATTTATACGGATCCTAAATATCTGAGTGAACCAAGTCAAAGGGTGCACTTCTCCGACAACAAATAGGGGAAGGTAGATCAATGTTGCTTTCGATAAAGGTATGGTTCACATTGAAACTCAACAAATGAAAAAATCAGCAAAAGCTTTATGGAGGATCGTAAAAAGAGCATGAACAAGTCGATGATGCTAGTCAATAGAAGTAACCTAGGATAACACGAAGGTGGGAATGTCCAAAGTGTAGAATCCATTTGACAGTCGACCAACACTAATGACACACTGCGTTCGTCGATCCGGCACCACAAAACAAGACGAGATAAAAGTAATAGAACAGTCATGCTCTTGAGTTAAGCAACTGACAGAGAGAAGATTAAAGATAGAGTCAGGACATGAAGAATAAAGTGTAGAGAGAGGGAGGGAGTCACAACAACATCGCCGCATCCAGAAAAATGGCTAGTAGCGCCATTCGCAACTGTGATAAAGTTGGGTGCAGGAGTATCCGTGTAGCGAATGGTCTTTTGTGGAGAAATGCGATTGGTGGCTCTGGAGTCCATAATCCAAGTGGAGCTAAGAGGGAAAGAAGCAAGGTTGGCATGTAAGGTAGAGGCCACGGGGCTAGTTGGATGTTTAAGCAGCTCCCGCAGTTTCGTAAGTCATCCCGCAAGATATCGAGTTCAGCGCGGGAACCATTGGAGGAAGGTTGAGTTGCAGAATGGGGAAGCACAGTTGGAGTTACTATGGAGAGCATCGGGAACCATACTCAAGTATCTGCAAGCAGGAGCATAGACAGCTGTGGCGAGCACGGGATCAGTGAGCACATGAGCAACAAATATGTGATCTGGTTCAAGATGCGAGCACGGGAACAACGTGCAAAAATGGGATGTCACACGCGAGAATAGGCGTAACATATGTAATTGTTAATGCAATAATAAAAGTTAATTGCAGGATTCGATTCTAATGAGAGCAGTCGACGTTAACGTTGATCAATGTATTAATTTGCCTTACAATAAATTTCCCGATTTGTTCCTAATTTAATTAATTTATGACTTTTCAAGTCGACACGTTTTAATACTGGTGTGAGGGCGTTGCCCGTTGACTCATCAGGCTTGTGAGGAAGGGTGTTTGTGTTAAAATATCTATTTCCCTCTTATAATAAGTCGAGCTGCAATTTTTATGAAATTGGAAGCATTATTCCCATAGGCACCCCTTCCGTATGAGTCCTCGCCGCCTCCCATTTTAAAAACCACATCTCTTCGCGTATTTTCCTCTCCCAGCCGCACGATGGAAGGGGTAACCGTCACTTAGTTACCATAATAGCCTGGGAGGATCGCTCTTTTGAAGTCGAGCCCTAATTTCTCTCCCTTCCAATAGCACCCACACTCAACAGGAAAACCGCCGCCTCTTCCTTTTCGCGCAGACGATGGCACCACCCTAGAAAGTCGTAGCGCAGCTCCTTTCTCCCGCGAAAACCCGTCGACCTCTCCTTCCACAGGCTCCCGGTTCCAGCGTCGATTCTTAGCGCCAAGCCATGTTTCTCGTTGGAAGCCCTAGACGCCACTTTCCTTGTGGTTGAGGAGGCTGGACCACGCCATCCTTCAACTGTTTCGCTTCTTAGGACGCTTCCCAGTCCTGTTAAAGCATCAAGCAATCGTAAGGAAGTTTGGTGGGGGGTCGGGGAGTCGGCGGCTACGGGAAAGGGAGGAAGAGAGGAAGAGGGAGAGAGAGAAAAAGAAGAGGTATTAGTGTTTAGAGGAGAGAGAAAACACACATTCATTTCGGGATGAAAATAATACAGGGCTTACGCGTCCTATTATAGCGACGAGGAGGGAATATAAAAGGAAATTCTGAAATTAGGAAATACGAAAATACTTCAAATTTCTCAAGCAAACAAAGCAACAAATAAACGTCTCAAGCAAATAAAGAAACCAATAAATTATCAATTATCTTCCGTGAGAATCGTGGGGCCATCCGATATACGTGCCCGGCGCGTGTAAACTTTCCAAGGAGGTTCGTTGTCGTGTAGGTCCGTAACAATGTCATCGTCTGGAAAATGTGTCGTGTCCTCAAGGCAGTAGTCGACAAACTGGAGGCATAAAACATCCTGGAGAAGCCACGTTGCGTTCGAGTCGGGCCGACCGGTCCAAGCTAGGCTTGTGCAAAAGTAACCGAAGAACCGCGAACCGGACCAAAACCGATCCGAACCGATCGGTTCGGGTCGGTTCCCACGCTGGTAGGTTCGGGTACGGTTCTTGGAGAAACAAGAACCGACGGTTCGGTTCGGTTCTCGGTTCCCGTGGTCGGCTACCCGAGAACCGAACCGAACCGAACCGTCGGTTCTTGTTTCTCCAAGAACCGTACCCGAACCGACCAGCGTGGGAACCGACCCGAACCGTATGTTTTAATACCCGCATCAGGCTTAACAGTTAACACTCTTAACAGTTAATACATAATAATTAATACAAATACATAATAATGTTAATAACATGTTTCTGAATTCTGAGATATAATATTTTAACATTTTAATAATTCTCAAATGACAAATCTCATTCTCTGAATTCTGAAATCTGAATCTCCCATGAAGAGTTGAAGTTCCGCTCCTTCCAACCTTAGCGTCGCTGCCCTTGCACCTTGCCCGCTAGAGTTCCCTTCTCCGTCTCCCGTGAAGGCCGACCAAATGCTCGAAGGCCGAAGCTAGCACCTGTAGTTGCTAGAGTTTCCTTCCCCGTCTCCCGTGAAGGCCGACCGAACGCTCGAAGCCTCCCACCGACTTCGATGAAGGTTAATCCTCCAGATTTTTGCAACTCGTTCTCTTCATCTTCCCCCTTCACTCTTCCTCAGTTCCTTGTCATTTCTGTGTTACGATCCTCCAGATTTCTGTGTGTGGCTCCTCCGCCTGCTGTGCCCTACATTCCGACCTCCGGCTCTGATTTGGGGGTTTACGGAACTGTTTTGTTGCGGCTTCTACTAGCACAGTTGCGTTGTAAGCTTTCTTCCTGATTCTCTCTATTTTTTCTTCTTTTGTGTGAACCTATGAATGTTGTTAGTCTTCTTCCCTCTCCAATCCTCCAAATGTGTGCATTATATTGATAGCACCGTACATGCGGATGTGTGTTTGCATTTATCATAAGTGTATAATGTGAAATGTGAACCTGTGTATAATGTGTATAATGCAAAACTGCATGTGCACAGCCATATATAATGTGTAAATTGAAACTGATGTGTGTATGTGCTTTGTGCATAGTGCACATTATAAAATTGAAACTGATGTGGTGCTGTGTGTTGTAATTCTGATTGTCTATTTGCTACCGTGCACTGAGATGTTGTAGCTGAAAACAAGAGAAGCACAACTTTCTTAGCTGTCCATCAGCTTAAAGTTTTGTTTGTATCTGCTTTTATTTTATCAACGCGTCTTATGCTCATCTAGTAATCCACCTAACCTTAATTTCGTAGAAGTCTAGCTCCTCTTCACCAATTATAATTCGGTTTTGGACTGTTATTGAAGGCAATTTGTTGTCCATGAAACAGAATTTAAGGAACCGAGAACCGAACCGGAACCAAACCGATATTTCCGGTTCGGTTCCGGTTCTACATTGTAGAACCGTGGGTCGGTTCCGGTTCCAGAAATTTGGAACCGAACCTATACGGGTCGGTTCTTGGTTTTGAGTGGAACCAAGAATCGGAAATCCGAGTTGCACCCCTAGTCCAAGCCACGAGAACCTCCTCCGATGTAATGTCTCCCGAGGTGCTGCTTCTGCGGCCGAGAATAGAGGCGAGGTAGTAGGGTGCCTCACCGACAAGGTCGGGGTCAGCTGGGATATGATCCGTTGTGGCGTGTTCACCCACCACACGCCAAAGCTGCGTGACATGGAAGACCGGATGGATACGGCTCCCAGCTGGGAGGCGTAGGCGGTAAGTGACCCCCTATGCGGGCGAGGATCTCGAAGGGCTCGAAGAATCGTGGTGCCAATTTCGGGCATGGTCGGCAGGCTACTGAAAGTTGGCGATAAGGGTGGTGTTTGATTAAAACCTTCTCTCCCACCTCAAAGGAGAGGTCCCAACATTTCTTGTTGCCGAAGGAAGTCATCTTCTGTTGGGCCCGTTGTAGGTGGTGCTTCAGGTGATCCAGAATGGTGTCTCTATTGCGGAGAGCGGTGACCAGACTCTCCACCTGACATTCTCCTGGAAGGTGGCCGACAATAGATGGTGGAGGACTGCCATAGACGACCTCAAAAGGAGCAGTGACGGTCGTCTGGTGGTGGGCGGTGTTATAAGAGTACTCGGCCCACCCGAGCCACTTGGCCCAACTGTGAGGCTGCTCCCCCATGAAGTAGCGGAGGTATGTTTCCAGGCACCGGTTGAGGACCTCCGACTGTTCGTCGGTCTGCGGGAGGTATGTCGTGCTCATGCGAAGATGGGTGCCCTATAAGTGGAACAATGTTGTCCAAAAGATACTCAGTAAGAGCGGGTCGCGGTCTCTTACGATTGACCGGGGAAACCCGTGGAGGCACACGATCCCCTGGATGATACTGTCAGCGACTGTGGTTGTAGTGTATGGATGTTGGAGGGGAATGAAATGTGCGTACTTCGAAAGCCGGTCCACCTCAACCAGGATGCAGTCGTGTCCCTGTGATCAGGACAGTCATGTGATGAAATCTATGACGATGTCGTCCCAGATGCGGTCGGGGATCGGCTGAAGTTGAAGTAGATCACCCGAAAATACTGCTTCGTACTTGGCTTTCTGGCAGATGAGACAAGAGGTCACAAAAGCCTTGACCTGTCGGAACATGTGAGGCCAGTAGAGAGAGGTTGTTAGCCGTCGGTATGTCGGAACAATGTTGTCGTTGGGGAGGCATGGAGCTCGACCATCAACAGAGGGATGCTCGGGGAGGAGGGCGCGAGTACTAGGCGGCCCTTGAAGAGTATGCGGCCGTCAATCGAGAAGTAAGGTGGGTGGGCTGCGACGTCCACGATGAGTGTTGTCCGAATCCTGTTGAGGGCCGGGTCGGCTTCTACTTCACGTTGGAGCACCTCCGCACCCTCCCAGATGGGGCGGGAGATGGCTGCCAGTATGGGGTTGCGGGAGAGGGCGTCAGCTGCGTGATTCGCCTTGCCCGACCGAAACTCGATGCTGAAGTCGTAGCCCAGTAGCTTGGCCACCCACAACTGTTGGGCGGGCGTAGCGATCTTTTGCTGCAGGAGGTATCAGAGGTTATGGTGGTCGGTGCGGACCACGAAGTGTCGGCCCAAAAGATAGGGCCGCCAGTGCTGAATTGCGAGGATGAGGCCCATGAGCTTATTCTCGTAAGCGGAACGGCTGTGGTAGTGTCGGAGAAGGCGCGACTAAAGTAGGCACAGGACGACCGACTTGCATAAGTGCAGCTCCCACGCCGACGCCCGAGGCATCACAATCCACGAGGAAGGGCTGAGTGAAGTCCGACATGGATAACACCAGGGCGCGAACTAGAGCCTGCTGAAGAGCGACAAAACCGTCGGAGGCCGCTACTGACCACTCTAAGGGGTCCTCGTCCGACTTCTTCAGGAACTTCGTGAGAGGACTGGCCATCGTGCCGTACCCCTGAATGAACCTGCGGCAGTACCATGTCAGACCTAGGAACCCGCGGATATCGCGGATAGAAGATGGTGTTGGCCACTGGAGGACCGCCTCGATCTTGTCTCTATCCTTCGCGACCCCTGTAACGGAGATGGTGTGTCCCAGATAACACACCTCTGAAACCCCGAAAGAGCGCTTGGTCGGGTGGAGCTTGAGGTGGTGATGTCGTAGCATGGCCAACGTCTGGCGGACGTGCTGGATGTGCTCCTGCTAAGAAGAACTGTAAACCAATATGTCATAAAAAACAAGTACATGTTGGCGAAGTACAGGACGAAAAATATCGTTCATCGTGGCCTGAAAAGTGGTCGGCGCGTTAGTCAGGCCGAATGACATGACCAGTAACTCGTAGTGGCTATCATGGGTCTAGAAGGTCGTCTTAGTGACGTCGGCCTGGCGAACGCGGATCTGGTGGTAGCCAACACGGAGGTTCAGCTTGGTGAAGACGGTCGCGCCGTGGAGTTCATCCAGAAGCTCCTGAATCACTGAAATCGAGTAATTGTCCGGGACGGTGGCTTTGTTGAGCTCTCGATGGTCCACGCAGAAGCTCCAGCTATCGTTTTTTCTTTCTTACCAAGAGGACCGGGCTGGAGAAGGGGCTCACACAGGGGCGGATGAGGCTCCCCATCAGCATGTCGCATACAAGCCTCTCGATCTCGTCCTTCTGCACGTGCCCATAGAGGTATGGTTGGATCGAGACTGGCGGCATGCCGGGCTGTAGAGGAATGACATGATCGTGTGGCCAGGCTAGCGCTAACTCGGATGGTGCTGTAAAGAGGTCCGCAAACTCGAATAGGAGCGCTTGAAAGGCCGAAGGTGGTGATGGGGCTGGCAGTGCAGCGTTCGAGATGGACCAGAGCCATGCTGAGAAATTGACGTCTGAAGTCCTCTGAATCGTGCGAAATGAGACGGGGGAGCGAAGTAGGGTGTCATCTCCCATAAGGCAGTACTCCTTGTCGTTCGGAAGGAAATGCATCGTCATCGTCCCCCTGTTGACTCGCACGTAACCCAGCGTGCAGTCTCACGCCACTCCCAGGATGGCGTCGATCCCACCAAGGCCGAAGACGTAGAAGTCTGTCGTCACTGAGTAAGGGCCCACGAAAATCGAGATGGTCGGACAACGTCCCTGGATCGAGCGGCGGTGACCATCACCCAAACTAACGGTGAAGTCCAATGTGGGCTCTATCGGAAGGCGTAATTGCTTGGCCAGTTGATTTGAGAGAAAATTTTGGCTAGCCACGCTGTCCACCATGTTGACAATGCGGCGGTCGCCTAACTTGCCCGTCAAATTCATGGTTTGGGGCCCTAAAATGCCGCCCACCGAAAAACATGGGAGCTCCAAACGGTGAAGGTCGGTGTAGGCGGCGGTCTCGGTGGTGTCCTCGGCCACGATCTCGAGGTCCTCAAAGTCCTTCGAAGTGATCTCTGGTTCAAAGTCGTCGATGATGGTGTGGAATTCCTTTACCGTGCTAACGTGGGTAGGAGAGTAGGGCTGACGACAGCGGAAACATAGCCCTTTGCGACGCAGGTCATCGAACTCGCGGTTGGAGAATCGTTGCGGAGGTCCTGGGCGGCCTGGAGGCGGTCGAGGGGCCAGTCGTTCCGGAGTAGCGGTCCGCCAAGGTCGGCCGCCCGGTGGGGCCCACCTGGGGTCGGTAGGGGTCGCAGAGACAGTCCGGGGATGATGGGTGTGTGCCATGTCGAGGGACTCAAAAACCGTCCGGGGATGATGGGTTTGGAGCCGGGACCTGATGTTGGGCTTGAGGCCCTGCATGAAGAAGCCGATGTAATGATCCGGTGGTAGGCCCGAAACATGGGTGACGAGGGTCACGAATTCGTCGATGTAAGCGTCTAATGCGTCCGATCTGTCACACCCCACATAGTCGTTCGATGGCTGATCCCGAGTAGCGGCGGATCATCTCCTGTTTGATCTCCGGCCAAGAGATAGCCGGGTTGGACTGGCGGAGCCACTGGGCCCAATGAAGGGAGGAGCCGTCGAGTCCCACGACGGCGGTAGAGACCTTGTCCTGCTCGAGCGTATGATGGAGATCGAAGTATTGTTCCGCCTTGGCAATCCGGAACGACCAAACGGGTTGAGGGTGTCATGGCAAGGAGGTATGGTATTTTGGGAGAAGCATGGAGAAGAGGCACTGTTGGTGTGCAGCGCGCAGCAGAACAACGGTGGAGACACACTGGCGCGGTGGTGGTGACGCGCTGGCGACGCTGTAGCGGGCGTGCTATGCGGCTCGTGCGGGGATGGGCGCTGGGCAGCGTTGGGTTGAGACGGGCTGGGTGGGCGCTACATTTCCGGCGGCCTTCGGCGGAGGGCGGAAATGACAGGTCGGACCAGTTGGTGGTGGGTCGGGGAGTCGGCGGCTACGGGAAAGAGAGGAAGAGAGGGCGAGAGAGAGAAAGATAGGAGGGATTAGGGTTTAGAGGAGAAAGAAAAAACACACATTAATTCTAGGTTGAAAATAATACAGGGCTTACGCGTCCTCTTATAGCGATGAGGAGCAAATACAAAAGGAGATTCTGAAATTAAGAAATACGGAAATACTTAAAATGTCTCAAGCAAACAAAGCAACAAATAAAAGTTGAATATTTGTGGTTTTATTTTTTTTCGATATTGAGTTATGTATTTCACGTGATATGCCACATTCTAGTGTTGTTATATATATGTGTGTGTAGCCCAGTTTAGGGCATTACAAGGTTAATTCCCGATTTCTCCCGACCTATCACTGTCCTCTGTGTTGCATGTCCCATCTTTTCCTCGCAATTTGCTTTCCATTAGTCACTTAACTGCTTCTTTAAAGTGTTCTGTGACCTTCTTTCCTGATGTTTGTGTGTTTCAGGATCTGTATACGAGGCGGACGCTTGGCCGTGTTAGAAACGTTGGTGGACTGTACTTGCTGGACCAGTCCCCTTCCAGTGCTTTTTCATCCACCAGATCTCCGACTCTACATGATATTCAACGTTGGCACCAGCGTCTTGGCCACCCTTCGCCTCTTTATCTTACTAAATTGTTTCCTATTTTTCACTCTTTAATTCAGTTTTTTACTTGTGATGCATGTGAACGCTCTAATCATGTCCGTCAGAGTACTAGTCATGTGTCTGTCCCTAGTCTTTGTCCATTTGATGCTATTCACTCTGATGTTTGGGGTCCGTCTCCAGTGTTATCTTTATCTGGTTATAAATGGTTTGTTACTTTTATTGATTGTCATTTCCGCGTTACGTGGGTTTATCTGCTTAAAAAGAAAAGTGATGTACTTTCCTGCTTTCAGATGTTTCATAAGATGGTGAACCAACAATTTTGTGGCACAATTCGGGTGTTGCGTCGTGATAATGGTGGGGA
The DNA here is from genome assembly GCA_039583875.1 of Platanthera guangdongensis. Classification (NCBI taxonomy): domain Eukaryota; kingdom Viridiplantae; phylum Streptophyta; class Magnoliopsida; order Asparagales; family Orchidaceae; genus Platanthera; species Platanthera guangdongensis. The sequence goes on along the minus strand of CM077163.1, from coordinate 193,924,377 downwards.
ATATGATGATCGGAGTGTTTTGGGGGCATATCTATCTAATCATGACATCATCCATCAAACCACGTGTGTCCACACTTCCACCCAAAATAGGGTGGCCGAACGAAAGAATAGACACTTGCTGGAGCTCGCTCGGTGCTTACTCCTTGATATGCACATTCACAAATCCTACTGGGGTGATGCAGTTCTCATAGTTGGTCATCTCATTAACCGTCTTCCGTCTCGTGCCCATTCATTTGATACGCCCCTATCGCGTATTGCCAAACAACACATCGTTCACACCTCTCATCTTGCTCCTCGTATCTTTGGCTCCGTCTTTTTTTTCATGTTCATACCCCGCATCGTGATAAACTTGATGCGCGTTCCCTGTGGTGTATTTTCATTCGGTACTCCCCTACCACCAAAGGGTATCGTTGTTATCACCCTCCGACTCGACTCTACTATTGCACTGTGGATGTTACATTTCGTGAGGGGGAGTCGTACTTTAGTCCTCGTCAGGGGGAGACGAGAAGTGACGGTGACGAGAACATCGAGTCTCCTCTTCCAATTGTTAACATCAAATCTCCTCTTCCAATTGTTGCCACTCATCTTCCTTCCACTTCCGCTCCACCTATATTATACACGTACTCACGTCGTCCCAGGACTGTTGAGCAAGTGCAGACTGGGAATGTTCCGCCAGTGCCAGTGACTATCTCAGCTCCAGATTCAGATGATGACATTCATGTTCCTCTTTCATGTCTTATAGGTAAAAGGGGTGGTACCAAACACCTCATTGCCAACTACATTTGTTATACTCATCTATCTCAGACTCATAAAGCCTTTATCTCCTCTCTGTCATCTATTGTGATTCCTATGACATGGCAGGAGGCTGTTTAGATACCTGAATGAAAACAGGCTATGGAGGAGGAACTGAGTGCCTTGGATGAAAATAAAATATGGCGGCTCACTAGTCTTCCCCCTGGGAAGCGACGGTCGGATCCCGTTGGGTCTTCACCGTCAAACAGAACCAAGATGGGGTGGTGGTGCGATACAAAGTACATTTAGTGGCTCAAGGATATACCCAAGCTCAAGGCATTGACTACCAGGATACCTTTGCTCCTGTTGTCAAGATGAACTCAATCCGTGTGCTTCTTTCTTGTGCTGTGATTCGTGGATGGGAGCTACTGCAGCTCGATGTCAAGAATGCATTCCCGCATGGTGATCTGGAAGAGGAGGTCTATATGGACATTCCTTCAGGCCTTGATGTCAAAAAGTCCAACCGGAGGGTTTGTCGGCTGCTAAAATCCCTGTATGTCCTAAAACAGTCTCCGAGAGCGTGTTTTGAGCGTTTTAACAAGACCATGCTACGTCTTGGATATACTCAAAGTCAAGCTGATCACACCCTCTTCAGTAAGAGGAAGGGTGCTCTGGTTTCTATCTTTATTGTGTACGTGGATGGCATCATGATTACCGAAGATGACTTGGATGAGATCAAGTACTTGAAAAAACAACTGGGCGAAGAATTTGAAGTCAAGGATCTGGGAAAGCTGAAATAGTTTTTGGGAATTGAAGTTGCAAGGTCCCGGAAGGGGATCTTCATCTCCCAAAGGAAGTATACTCTTGATCTTCTGGAGGAGACTGAGGTGCTTGGGTGTGCTCCTGTTGACACTCCAATTGAGGCTAATCAAGATTGATGCAGATATTAGTGGGGACAAAGCGGATGCCTCAAAATACCAACGACTGGTTGGGAGGCCTATTTATCTGTCCCATACTCGCCCGGATATCACGTATGCGGTGGGTGTCCAAATACGGTATATGCAATCCCCTACGTTACGTCATCAGCAACCAGCCTTTAGGGTGTTGCGATATCTCAAAAAGACGCCCGGGCGAGGGATTCTGTTCAAGGCAAATCAGTCGTTGGAGGTTGAGGTATTTACTGATGCTGATTGGGTTGGTAGTCAAGATGACAGAAAATCAACCACGAGGTACTGCACATTTGTGGGAGACAACCTGGTTTCATGAAAGAGCAAGAAGCAGAATGTGGTTGCTCGCTCAAGTGCTGAAGCAGAATACAGAGCTATGGCTCAAGGTGTTTGTGAGGGACTGTAGTTGAGGACCATTCTCCAAGATTTGGCCCTTCAGGTGAACAAACCTATTACTATCTACTGTGATAACAAGTTAGCCATCAGCATTGCACACAATCCAGTTCAACATGACAGGACCAAACATGTGAAAGTTGATAGATACTTCATCAAAGACCACCTCGATAAGGCGAATATCTGCACTCCGTTTGTGAGCTCATTTGATTAACTTGCCGATGTCTTCACCAAGGGGCTAAGCAGCGACAACTTCAAGAACAATACTGACAAGTTGGGAATGATCAATATATATTCCCAACTTGATGGGGAGAGTTGAATATTCGTGTTATGTATTCCACGTGATATGTCACGTGCTAGTGTTCCTATATATGTGTGTGTAGTCCGGTTTAGGGCATTACAAGGTTAATTCCTGTTTTTTACTATAAACATCTCAAGCAAATAAAGCAACCAATAAATTATTAATTTTCTTCCGCGAGAATGGTGGGGCCATCCAATATACGTGCCCGGCGCGTGTAAACTTTCCAAAGAGCTTCGTCGTCGTGTAACTCCGTAACAATGTTCCTTCGAGTAAGTCATATGGTTTCTCTTCCTTCATTTTTGATTTCAGAAGATGAGACTTGTGTTCCTCCTACTTCCTTTATCTAGGAAAATCGAAAGCCTTTTTCCTTTCGCGGTAGCCCAGATAAGAAGTTTGCTGTGTTTCTGTAGTGTTACTTTCTCTACTCCATAAATTTCTTTTACGGAGAAATCCTTTTGTTTTTTATTTTTGCCGACCCTAAGAAGTAAAAATGCATGGAATTAGTCTCCTAACATGTAAGCTTTGTCTTAAATGTCTGATTAATTTCAGGTTGGTGAATGTAGTCCAGGGAGTAGATCAGTGAACCTTCGTGATCTTTTGCCGTTAGTTAGAAAGAGGTACTGGTTCTCCCAATCATATTATTACTCTCTTTTCAATAATTGGAATGACAAGATAGACAGTCCAACTATAAGATAAGAGAATAATCCTTAGGATCACCGGTTTTAGTTATTAAATTCCTTAGGATTCTATTTAAATTACAGGTGTTGTTTAAGCGTCGTTATAGATCTGAGATAAATGCTTAGTTTACATTTCAACCTACATGGAATCATGCCACCGCGTCTTGTGTGCGAATGCCACAATGTTAAGAAATTCTTATTTCTTTTTGTTAGACATACTAGATAGTTGCTTAGAAATGTCCTTTTTCATTATTTAGTGAATTCTTATAGTTCAAAGAAATTACAACTTTTATTAGAAAGTGATAATTCAGCGAAACATTCCACTAGTAAATCCAAAACAATATATTTCCCCTTAAGTTAGACATTCATAAATTATGAAAAATGTACAAAACATATTCTCTCATAGACGGTTAGAATACGGGAAATATCACTCATAAGAGTATGAAGTTTTATTGAAGTAATTAATAAGAGATGTACAAAATACGCAGATGAATACGTAAGCAGAGTAGCACTAGATAGAATATTATTAGTATGCATGATTGAGACCTCTTGTTCTACATAGAGGCGCACTATCTTGCTCATAGGGCGTAGTCTACTGTATGAGTCTAAAGTTTGGGGATACGACACCCATTTTAGAAGATTAGTAGATTTGAGTCCACGTTCGTATGTCATTAGAACACCTGCGTTCATTAGTGGTGACTCAGATTGTTAGATTAGTGGTGACTCAGATTGTTAGATTAGTGTTGCGTGATAGTAGTTACTCTGCCTAGAAGTTATAGGAGGATATGTTGGGTTTTCTAAAACGGGGTGGACATCACATGGTAAAATTCTAGACAAACCCAAACTAGAGTAGGAACTTGCGAAATCCATAAATCAAGAAATGAAGGAACGACTAGGGTTTGCGAGTGCCTGTACGGGGATGATTCAGAAATAGACTAAGATCCTCCTGCCAAAGTGCTCCAGAAAACTTCAAGCTCTGATCTGGAATCCTATTCCAGAGATTTCTGGTCCGTCAAGTCCGAAAGTGCAGAAAAATGTCGCACCTTTACCGGTATCCACACTAACGGGAGAAACGCCTCGCCGTCGTCACACGAGCGCTGACTGGAAGGAACTGATTGGAGCCTTCGTCTCCATGAACTGCTAGGTTCGTTTACTGGAGAGGACAGCCGGCGCCGGGGCTCAATTCACAAAGGAAGCCACCGTCTGGGTTTCGCCGTCACGTAATAGTTCCGCGGCTAGGGCTCGGGAGAAAGAATGAACAGGGGAAAAGAGGGCCCTAACCCTGAAATTATATATATATAATATTCAGTGAACCGGGTTTGGTCTATACATTAACTACACCTTAAAAGGCCGAATCGGGTTCAAGAATCAAAATCTAGCAAAAAGGCGCGTGCAGCCGAATTTTTACTTAGTCACAAAACCAAATCAACAAGCTGTCAAAGAGCATAAAATTTGACTGCATAAATTCGACTTCATAAAATTCGACAGCATCGGCTTGACGGAATTTGACTTCATGAAAATTCGACCACATGTAATTCAACTACATCAGCTTGATGAAGTTCGAATGCATCGACGGCATCGGCTTGATGATGTTCGATTGCATCGGCTTCATGAAGTTCGACTGCATCGACTTGATCGGCTTGATGAAAATTGACTGCATCCCGTCAACACTAGACTTAGTCATTTTCAGCTAACCCTTTTATTAACAAACTGTCAAACAGTTTTTAATCAACAATATCTCCCTTTGTACCTGTAGAAAGAGCTCGAAAATTTATGTATATTTCTCATGTGTGTAAATACAAGAAGAGAATACAAATATATAGGAGGAAGAAGGAGAGAGAATCAATCATATATATGATGTGAGACTAAATAGGAGAGAAGAGAAAAAAAAATGGGCCCAATAATGGGCTCTTTACATTGGCTTTTCTAACATTCCCCCGCAAGCTGGAGCGTTCAAATCGTATGCGCCAAACTTGGACAAGCACTGATAGAAGAGGAGCCTGGAAAGAGTCTTTGTGAGGACATCCGCAACTTGTTCAGACCCTGGAACATGTTTTAGATCGAGCTTCTTCATTTGAACTTTCTCCCGGATGAAGTGACAGTCGACTTCGATGTGCTTCGTTCTTTCGTGGAAGACCGGGTTCTTGGCGATATGTATAGCAGCTTGGCTGTCACAGAGGAGAAGAGTCGGTGAAGGTAGTTTTACACCCAGATCAGTGAGAAGGCTCTCAAGCCACGTCAGTTCAGACACTACATATGTCATTTCCCTGTATTCTGCCTCAGTGCATTGACTTGATCGGCTTGATGAAAATTGACTGCATCCCGTCAACACTAGACTTAGTCATTTTCAGCTAACCCTTTTATTAACAAACTGTCAAACAGTTTTTAATCAACAATATCTCCCTTTGTACCTGTAGAAAGAGCTCGAAAATTTATGTATATTTCTCATGTGTGTAAATACAAGAAGAGAATACAAATATATAGGAGGAAGAAGGAGAGAGAATCAATCATATACATGATGTGAGACTAAATAGGAGAGAAGAGAAAAGAAAAAATGGGCCCAATAATGGGCTCTTTACATTGGCTTTTCTAACATTCCCCCGCAAGCTGGAGCGTTCAAATCGTATGCGTCAAACTTGGACAAGCACTGATAGAAGAGGAGCCTGGAAAGAGTCTTTGTGAGGACATCCACAACTTGTTCAGACCCTGGAACATGTTTTAGATCGAGCTTCTTCATTTGAACTTTCTCCCGGATGAAGTGACAGTCGACTTCGATGTGCTTTGTTCTTTCGTGGAAGACCGGGTTCTTGGCGATATGTATAGCAGCTTGGCTGTCACAGAGGAGAAGAGTCGGTGAAGGTAGTTTTACACCCAGATCAGTGAGAAGGCTCTCAAGCCACGTCAGTTCAGACACTACATATGTCATTTCCCTGTATTCTGCCTCAGTTGATGATCGAGCAATGACCGCTTGTTTCTTGATTCGCCATGTAACCAAATGTCCTTCAAAGTAGGTGCAAAATTACTGGTAGATCGCCGGTCATCAAGGGAACCAGCATAATCAGCATCTGAGTGTGCCACCAATGTTGGAGCTGAAGAAGAGGTTTTGTAAACAAATCCTTGACCAGAAGCTATTTTAAGGTATCTGAGAATGCGTTCAACAGCCTGAAGATGAGATCTTCGAGGGGAGTGCATGTATCGACTGACAATACCAACAGCGAAGGAAATATCTGGTCTGGTAACCGTGAGATAGATCAATTTTCTAACGAGACGACGATAATATTCAGGATTCTGGAGTAGAAGATCTGAGTCAGATGTCTGAGCGCACAACTTGTGGTTTACAGCCTGAATAACCTGCATCATGAAGGAGCTCGAGACAATACTTCCGTTGAGAGAGTACAAGCCCATCCGGCTGTCTGCCAACCTCGAGACCCAAGAAGTATCGTAGGGGCCCCAGATCCTTTGTCTGAAAGACAGAACTTAGATGTAGTTTGACTGTTTATATCCCTTGTGAGTCATCTCCTGTAATGATGATATCGTCAATATATACTAACAGAAGGACCGTTCCTGTTGTTCGGTGACGAGTAAACAACAAGAAGTCGGCCGAGTTTTGAGTAAAACCAATATCACGAAGTGCCTTACCGAATTTGTCAAACCATGCCCGTGGGGATTGTTTGAGACCATACAGAGCCTTCAAAAGACGGCAGACCTGAGACTCCCCCGTGGTCTCAAATCCGGGTGGTTGCTACGTATACACTGTCTCCTGGAGATCCTCATTTAAGAAAGCATTCTTGATATCCAGTTGAAATATGGGCCAGTGGCGATGGACACTAGAAAGTTTCCTAATAGTCAAGCCTCTGTTGCCGGGTGAAACCACGAGCCACGAGATGAGCCTTCAGACGGTCAATTGTACCATCAACAACATGTTTGATGACAAAGACCCATTTACACCCAACCGGTTTCTAACCCGGAGGAAGGGGTACTACAGTCCATGTCTGGTTAGCCCAGAGTGCAGACATTTCTTCCTCCATGGCTGCCCGCCAAGCCGGATGTTGAAGCGCCTGCTGCACAGAGTTAGGAACAGAGACCGAAGAAAGAGAAGTAGCAAATGTGTGCAGGAGGGGAGAGAGGCGATGAAGGGAGACGTAGTTGGCCAGAGGATGAGCAGTGGAGGGCGGTAACTGATCAGCAGGACGTGGAGTATCCGTGGTTGAGGCCGACTGCAGAGGGGCAATGGAACCGGGAGGGCGACGAGTGTAGACACGGATAATGGGTTGTTTGGAGGGAGCAGGAGCCGATGCAGATGGAATCAGTGATGGTGGTGTAGTAATGGGGATAACCGGGCGTGAGATGGATGGCGAGAGAGGAGCTGGCGGTAGATGCGCGGGTAAAGGAGCAGGGAAATCGGTTGATCTTCTCGGAAGGTAACGTCAGCAGAGACCGAGATCTTTCGAGTAGTTGGAGAATAACATACATAGCCCTTCTGGGTGCGCGAATAGTCGACAAAGATGTGTTTAGCCGCCCGGGGATCCAACTTATCCGAGGACGGCCCCAGACGGTGGACGTTGCAGGTGCTGCCAGAGACACGAGGCAGGAGAGGAAAGACCGGAGTGGAGGGAAACTGTAGGCTGAACGGAGTAGCGTATTGGAGGACGGAGGAAGGAAGACAGTTAATGAGAAAGCAGGCAGTGGAGATCGCAAAGTTCCAGTAAGGCTGGGGAACATACATTTGAAGCATGAGAGAGCGAGTTACATCGAGTAAGTGGTGGTTCTTCCTTTCGGAAACACCGTTTTGCTGGGGTATGTCGGCACAAGATGTTTGATGAATAATCCCGAATTCAGATCACAAATCAGTAAATTCGTGGCCGGTGTATTCACGAGCATTATCGATGCGCAATATTTTAGGGTGGTGTGGAATTGTGTACGGGTCTCAAGGACAAAAGCCCGAAAAACACGGGGAAGCTCTGAGCGATCACGAAGTAAGTATAGACACGTAGTGCGAGAGTAATCATCAATAAATGTGATAAAGTAACGAAAATCAGAATGAACTAAGTCAAATGGTGCAGCGCTCCGAGTACAATGCACAAGAAAAGAAGAATGTGGCTGCTTGACGAAGATACATGACTTACACTGAAACAGATGAAGAGAGAGATCAGGAAGAGCCCGCTGGAGGACCGGAAGAGGGGCATGCCCAAGACGTCGATGCCACTCAGTGGAAGAGACAGAGGAGAGAATGGTGGGATAGTCGTCGAGAAGGTAGAGCTCGTTCCGCAGTGTGCTTTTACCAATGGTAGTCTGCGTCCGCCGATCCTGTATAACAAAGGAAGAAGATGTGAATATGACAGAACAATCAAGATCACTAGTAAGACGTCCAACAAAGAGTAAATTGAACGGTGAGCTCGGAACATGAAGAGCCGAGCGAAGGGAGATCGACGGGTTGAGAGAAAGATCCGCCGAGCCGAAGATGGGAACTGTCGCCCCATTGGCCACAGTGATAAACTTCGGATAAGGAGAATCTGAGTACTGGGCAGGCCGTCACGAAGTAATGTGATGAGTGACACCTGAGTCCACGATTCAACCCGGGCTGGTGGATAAACAAGTAGTACCTGTGTTGGAGACGGAGGCAATGGAGGCTGAGGGCAGGTTGAGCAGCCCCTGGAGTTGCTGGAGCTGGAGACGGACGACCTCAAGATCATGAGGGGCGGCAGAGGGGGCGTCAGCAACAACAAATGCTATCGGACGAGTAGGATAACCAATTTTCCGGTATCAGGTCGCCTCAAGGTGGCCGTCTTTCCCGCAGTAGGAACACTTCGGCCGACCCCAGCCACCACGCCCACGGCCTCGAGATCCCGAACGACCGCCTCGAGCAGAGGTAGGAGGGGATGGTAGGAGTGTAGGGGCCTGCTGAAGAAGGGCCGTGGGAGGAGCAGAATATCCGGAGGAGGTGACACGCGGAGAAGCCTGGAGCAAACATCAGAGAAAGACGATGTTGTGGGAGAAGCCAGGACCTGAGTTCGAATGCTCTGATGGTGAGACGGAAGACGGGCCACCATGATGGCAATGCAGACGGCTTTCTTTTGAGCGCGCTGAGCAGCATGATCATTGGTGGACGACTCATGCTGGATCCAGGCCTCAGCAAGGGTTTTGGCTCGAGCGACAAAGACGGTCATATCCGAAGCCCCGCCAGTGTCGAGAGTGAGAAGATCAGTGAGGATGTCGTAGAGATGCTAAAGGCTGTCGCGGCCTGAGTATAAGGAATGAGCTCATCCCACATAGCCTTGGCGGTGTCGTGGTACATAGCTATCTGATAAGGTTCACCATCCAATGAATTAAGGAGCCAAGTCTGAACGCGGCCATCATTGCGGAGCCAATGATCGGTAGGAGGAGGAGGAGGTGTCTGAGTAAGGTGAGGCAAGAGGCCTTTGGCTTGAAGAACCCGTCTAACAGAATGCACCTAAGTGATGAAGTTTTTCTTCCCAGAGAGAGAAATAGTAGTTATCTGCAGCTCGTTGCGTACTTCAGCAGAACAAACCGGGCGGTCTGCAGGACAAGCCGGGCGGTCTGTAGGCGGACTAGCCGTCGGGCCAGTGGAGTTGACAAAAGAGCCCATAGAAGCAACAGGAGATGGACATCGCAGCGAGAAGAGTCGGAGATCGCACGGCAAGGAGGGAAGGAGCAGACCGCGACCTTAAGGAGGGAATGCAACAGTCTGCACGGTCACACTGGACACCAGCGACCAGACAGACCGCGACCAAAATGCGGAAAGAAGATAGTCCGCACGGTCTGGGTGAGCACAGCAGCGGTCAGAGCAAAGGAGGCCGCAAGAAGAATGCTAGCGGACAGGGAGAGGAAACCGCGAGTAGAAGAACTCGAGCGGATAGAAGAAGTGGCTGCGAGTTGAATAATAACTAGAGCGGATAGAGAAGGCAGCGGGTAGGAGAAGCCGCGAGAAGAGGTCACGAGTAGCAGAACTCAAACGACAAGATGTGAGGAGAAGCTGTTCGCGGCGAACTGAAACAGTCCACGGAGAGTAGAAGAGGCAGGCCGAAAGTTGCGAGTTGATAGAGACCGCGGCGGACAGGAGCAATCCACAATGGGGGGGGGCAAAGTTAGCGGACCGTAGAGAGGAGAGCCCGCAGCGGTTAGGAGTAGTCTGCGGCCGGATAAACCAAGAGGGCGCGAGAGAGAAGTGAGAGCGGTCTAAGGGAGAAGCTCGCAAGGAGCAGGAGAGAAGCTCGAAGCAGACAAGAGGAGCCCGCAGCGGACTGAGTGAGAACAGCTGGGAGAAGTGGACCCCACGGGACAGAGAGGAAGGAGGCTATAAGAAGCCCGAGGAGGAGGGTGGAACCACAGAGAGAAAGAGGGAGCGGAATCAGAGATAGAGCCTGCAGTTAGCCGAGCGGCTAAGGGAGAGGAGCGGACAGAAGTTGCAGGCCGCAGGAGGCCGCCCAAGGTAGGCGGTTAAGAAAAGAGAGGCCGCCCAAGGAGGATCGGTCCCTCTGATACCATATAGAAAGAGCTCGAAAACTTATGTATATTTCTCATGTGTGTAAATACAATGAGAGAATACAAATATATAGGAGGAAGGAGAGATAATCAATCCTATACATGATTTGAGACTAAAGAGGAGAGAAGAGAAAAGGAAAAATGGTCCCAATAATGGGCTCTTTACATGGGCTTTTCTAACAGTACCCATAACATTTATGAGTTGAGGCATTTCGATCTATTATCCAATTTCTCGTACGTTATTATGTATGGCCACATAAGCTCATACTATGTTGGCAGCAAGACTAACTCGTTGAATACTTCTAGATCACAAAGACACCAACAGTCTCTCACTTGAGCTAGAACGTATCAACTATAGTCTCACAAGCAATGAGCGGCATCTAGCAATGCATCATTGCTACCCAAGTAATATAAGGGTTTGTAACTCAATGAACTTAATAAGACCAATGTTTTAGTGTTGTCATGTCTTTTTATCTCTTACTTCCGGATAGAACTAGTGGCATGCACTGTGTCACCCTCATAATTGTTCAATTCTGATTTCTTGATATAGAATGGACTTACAGAGAATAGTGAGCCTAATATCATATATGGACTCCACCATGCATGGTCATGCATTTCTCAGTCTTATTCTATCATGGGGCCCATGAATGCAACTTCTGTCATATAGGAGAATAAATCTCATTTCTGTCCACACATAAACACTCAAATGATTTCTAACGCACCCAACAACCATCTATATCATCAACCTTTCTCAAGGAAGACTTTAGATGACATCAAAATACGCTTTTCTTCACTTGATGAATATTGTGACTTCAGGTCAAAGAACCACAAACACCATTATCACTTGAGATCTACTTGTGACACATTCATATAACAATCCACAAAGTATTCTTAGGGTGGGTCTGTCCAGTACAACTTGTTTACAAACAAGTACCCATGTGATGACTTAATATCATAATATCATGACATGTGAGAACCGGTCATCAGTCAACGCACATGCTACTCTTAATGTACCAAAATTGCCCTTAGCTTCTAAGGTGATATATCGACCAGAGACCATTTAAGAATGAAACTTCATATAAAACATATACCCTCACATTCAAGTCACGCACTTGAATTCATGTGGAAGCGAACATTATAATGACATTTATTATGCTAAATAATCTATCATATAGAAATAGTTCACATAACAAAAAAACTTGTCATAAATGTAAAAGGAAATATAAAGTACTTTATTCATCACATGAATTACAATCGACAAACATACAATCCACAAGACTCCCACTAGAGACGATCATTCAGGTATCTAATACTCATTGATCTAGTATGGTCATCATACTTTCTCTGTGTAAGAGGTTTCATCAGTGGATCCGCAATATTCTCTTCAGTCGGTACTCTACAAATGCTCACATCTTCTCGATCGACAATCTCTCAAATAAGATGAAACTGCCAAAGTATGTGCTTGGAGCGCTGATGAGATCTAGGTTTCTTAGCTTGTGCAATTGCACCGTTGTTATCACAGTCGAGAACTACGGGATCAACAATGTTAGGAACTACATCGAGCTCGCTGATGAATTCCCTAATTCACACAGGCTCATTCGCCGCATTTGCAACGACGATATACTCGGCCTCAGTTGTATAATCAACAACTGTCTCTTGCTTGGAACTCTTCCAGCTTACATCTCTTCCATTCAGGCAAAACACAAACCCTGACTGAGACTTTAAGTCGTTTCTACTTTCTAGCAGTTTGAAAGTTAACATCCGTGTAACCCTTTACAACGAGCTCTTTTTCTCCACCAAAACCAAGAATACATCATTTGTCCTTCTCAAGTACTTTAGGATATTCTTGACCGCAGTCCAGTTACTATCACCGGGATCAGAGTCATCAAACTGATATCTGCTAGTCATACTCAAAGTATAAGAGATATCAGGTCGAGTACATAACATTGCATACATGATTAATCCAATTGACGAAGCATATGAAATCAACTTCATGCGATCATTATCTTCCAAAGATTTAGGACATTGGTCCTTAGAGAGACTCACACCATGAAACATGGGTAAGAATCCCTTTTTGGACTCAAGCATGTTGAACCGCTTCAACACTTTTTCAATATATGTACTTTAGGTCAAACTCAACAACTTTTTCGATCTATCTCTATAAATCTTAATACCAAAATATATAAGTTGTTTCGCCCAAGTCTTTCATTGAAAAACAATCTCGTAGTCTGTTCTTAACAGCTTGTAGGGTCGGAATGTATTCTCAATTAACAGTATGTCATCTACATACAAAATTAGGAAGACAACAATGCTCTTACTAATCCTCCTGTAAACGCAAGGCTCATCTTTGTTCTTGATGAAATCAAACTCTTTGATTTTTCTCATCAAATTGTAAATTTCAATTTCGAGAAGCTTGTGTTAATCCATAAATGGATCTCTGTAGCTTTCATATTTTAGTGACTTCATTTAGAGATACAAAACACTCGTGTTATGTTATATATACTTTCTCAAGGAGGTTTTCATTAAGGAAAGCCGTTTTGACGTCCATTTGCCAGATCTCGTAGTCATAATACGTGACAAAAGCATGCAGAATTCTGATGGACTTAACCATGCCAACAGGGGAAAAGGTCTCATCATAGTCGACACCATGAATTTGCTTGAAATTTTTAGCCACTAATCACTCTTTGAATGTCTGTACATTCCCACCATGTCGGTCTTCTTTTTGAAGACTCACTTGCACCCTATGGGTCGTACCCCTTCAGGTAGTTCCACCAAGGTCCAAACTTGATTTGAATACATTGGGTCCATTTCAGATTTCATGGCCTCAAGTCATTTCTTGGAGTCCGGTCCACACAGCTTTTTGGTAGGTTGCAAGTTCATCATCATGATCCATAAACAACACATTACATATTTGGGACACGATAAATTCATATCACTCAGGCTCAAATCTTGGTCTACCAGATCTACGTAGGACTTGTGTTTCCTGAGCAGGATCTCTAGCTACAACAATTTGTAGTTCTTACTCTGGCTCCAATTCAGGTTTATTCACAGCTTGTGGTTCTTGAACTTCTTCAAGCTCTACCTTGTTTGTCTTTCTTGATAAGAACTCTTTCTCCAAGAGGACATCAGTGTTTGTGACAAACACTTTGCCCTCAGACATTAGGTAAAAGTAGTACCATTTGGTTTTCTTAGGATACCCCACATGATAACATTTATTTGACTTTAGTTCTAGCTTGTCAGACATTTGATGTCGCACGTATGCCTCACAACTCTAAATATTCATGAAAGACATACGAGGACGCTTCCCAGTGCATATCCCATATGGTGTCTTTAGAACTGTTTTTGTTGGAGCACGATTTAAAGCAAAACCCCAAAAAGAAATAGACAAATCTGCATGACTCATCATCGACCATACAATGTTTAACAAAGTACGTTTCCTCCTCTCAGACACACCATTATACTGTGGTGTTCCAGGTGGTGTGAGTTGTGATACAATGACACACTCTTTCAGATGATCACGAAACTCATGACTTAGATATTCGCCACCTCGATCAGATCAGAGTGCTTTTATCCTCTTTCTCAGTTGGTTCTCTACTTTGTTCTTAAATTCTTTGAACTTTTTAAATGTTTTTGATTTGTTATTTATAAGAAACACATATTCGTATCTGCTGAAATCGTCAGTAAATGTAACACAAATGGTAGAACCCACCTATAGCCATAGTACTCATGTGTCCGCATAAATCACTATGCAACACCAAAAAGATCATCAGCACTCTTAGTATGACTAGTGAAAGGGATTTTGGTCATCTTTCCCAATAAACAAGACTCGCATCGCTCAAATGATTCATAATCAAATGAGTCCAATAATCCATCTTTATGGATTATTGGATATGTGTTTCTCGTTTATGTGGCTCAAACAACAATGCTAGAGAAACATAGGATTTGAGTAATTCATTTTTAATCTTTTAGTATTTTCTACGTTATAGATCGGATGGTCTATGTTCAAAACATACAAGTCATTAAACAGTTGGGCTACACCATAACAAACATCATTCATAAATATAGAACGACGATTCTTAATAATGAAAGAAAATCCTTTCATGTCCAAAAATGAAATAGAAATAATGTTTTGAGTTATAGTAGGAACATAATAACAATTATCAAGTTACAATACAAGTCTTGTGGGCAAAAAAAGACGGTAAACTTCTACGGCAACGACAGCAACTCTTACTTTATTTCCAACGCGCAGGTCCACCTCTCCTTTACCCAGCAGTCTTGTCATTCTCAGTTCATGCACATTTGTACAAATGTGAGAACCGCATTCGGTATCCAATTCTCAAGATGAAGGAGCAGAAATGTTTATTTCTATAACAAAAATACCTGAAGTGAAAGTCACACTTTCCTTCTTCTTCTGCATATCTTCAATGTAAAGCGAACAATTTCTCCTCCAGTGTCCATCCTTGCCACAGTGGTGACATTTTCCTTAGTCATGTCTTTCTTCTTCAATGTTGAAGAATTGGGATCAAGAAACGACTTAGGTCCCACCTTAGTTTTCTTCGATACCTTGGTCTTTTGTCCTTGCATTTATGTACCATCAGTATGAGGCTAGCATACTTGACCTTATTCATGTTAATTTCAGCAGTTCTCAACATGCCTAGGAGCTCGGGCAGTGTCTTGTCTATCTCATTTATGTTGTAGTTCAATAAAAACTGCTTATAACTGTACGACAATGATTGCAGGATCAGATCAGTAGTCAACTCTTGGCCCAAAGGAAACCCAGTCTTTCAAGATTTTTTATATACTCAATCATCTTGAGTACGTGAGTCCCTACTGGGTCTCGAGCTCCTATCTTGCACTGAAACAACGTTCTAGATATGTCAAACTTCTCTTGTCGAGCCCTTGAAACATTTTCTTAAGGTGCTCGATTATCTCATAAGCACACATGTTCTCATGTTGCTTATGAAGCTTAGAGTTCATGGTGACAAATGTGAGGCATTCGACATCCAGGGAGTCATCACCATACTTCTTATAAGCATCTTTAGATGCACGAGGTGCAGTGGCGGCTGGCTCCTCAGGGGGGTCTACTTCCAAGACATATAGTTTACGCTTTTTCCTGAGAACAGTTCTCAGGTTCCTGTACCAGTCTAGGAAATTTATTCCGCTCAATTTGTCCTTCTCAAGGATAGCTCTCAGGGATAGGGTGGAGTGCAATCCACTTGTCATGAAAATTCTACGAGAAATTTTTGCAAAGTAAAATTTAGTACTGTTGAATGATATATGTAACAACTCATTAGTAAAGCCCATTTAGCCTCTTAACTATGATGTTTAGTCTCACATCTTGTAATAGGGATTTCTCTCTCTCTCCATATATATTTGTACTCACACTTGTAATTTGACATTCAAGAAGTATATACATGGTTTACTCAATTCTTCTATATGATATCAGAGTGAATCGGTCTCTCCTTGCGGCTAACCTTTTTCTAACTGCCCGACCTTCTCTTCTCACGCAGGGCGCGGTCTGTTTTCTTTCCAACCACTACTTTCGGCTAGAAATCTCATAACTACTTCTTCCTCCTCCAAATCCCGTGGCCTCCACCTCTTCTCCCTCCCTGCCCTGTCCTTTTTATATACTCGTTGCTCTCCTGCCGGCTAGGAAGCACCTTTACGGGTACGAGTACCGGGTATGAGTATCGGGCACGATACGTATCCGATACGGCGGCACGACAAAAAAATTAGAGCAAAGATACGGGTACGGCGGGATACGTTCTATTAAATATAATAAATATGTATATATATCTCACAAATGTAATTAAAAGTGCTCAAAACAATATTAGATCTAGTATAATTGCATAAATTATCAATTTTTATACCTTATACATACAAAAAAACATGAGTATGAAGAACTAACAGCGCATGTATATAGTAAAAAAACAAAAAATAAAATTTAAATCAAATTCTTT
Organism: Platanthera guangdongensis; assembly: GCA_039583875.1. NCBI lineage: Eukaryota > Viridiplantae > Streptophyta > Magnoliopsida > Asparagales > Orchidaceae > Platanthera > Platanthera guangdongensis. The sequence goes on along the minus strand of CM077163.1, from coordinate 193,907,864 downwards.
ATAGTTTTAACGAAAAAAAGATACTTAAATCTGAAGCACATTTTGTTATAAACAAACACCACTAAATGCATTAATGATTCATAAAATTTTCTTTTCTAAAAATCACAAAAGTCTTTGGTTTACTTTAGAAAACATACTCTATCACAATATGCAGAACGATCTGATAAGTCCAAATGTATCTACAGATTAGAGTAACAGGTGTATATGCCGAGTATTGGGTACGTACTGGTACCGGATACGTATCTGGTACGGGTACGTGACCCTCATGGAAGTATCGGTGCTTCATAGCCTGCCGGTCTTGCGGGTTGTTATGCTAGCCACCCTTGTGCTCTCCTAGCCGTTGTTGTGATCTCGCAGCCGTTAGTCGTGCGGTTTCTTTTCTTTCTGTCGCGGTTTGCTCTCTGGCTGTCTGGTCTTATTCGCTGTTCGTAGGTTTTTTCCTCTCCTCTTGCCGTTGTGCGCGCTCTTCCACAACTTGCCTCTTATTCGGTGCTTTTGTCGCGCAGTTTCTCTTATTGCACGTGGCTCTCTGTTGTCCGCGCGGTTTACCCGGGTTCTTTTGCTGCTGTTCGCTCTAGCCGATACGACCTTGTTCTCCCTAGCCGCTTATCCGCAACTTGTTCTCTACCCGCTGGCCCTCTGCCCATTTCTCTAACTGTCGCTTTGCTTGTCGGGCGCTTCTCTCTTCAGTCCTACCTCTGTACGCTGTTGTTGTCTCTTGTCGCTGCGGTTTCGTTTCTCTCTTCTCGCGGATTGCTCTTGCCAGACTTATCGCGCGATCTACTGTTGTTTGCTTTCTCGTTGATGTTCGATGTGGCCTGACGATTTTTCATCTACTCGTTGCGGCCTCCTATGGACTCACACGGTCTTCTCTAGCTTTTTTTCCGCCGACGACCTTTCTCTTCTTTCTCTGCGTGTTGCGCGGACTGGACTTCTACTCCCTACCCGATGTGACTTTCCTCTGTCAGATGTGATCTAGCTGTTGTTCTACCTGCTGCGGACTTTGCTCTCTACCCAATGTTGTGGGCTTACTCCTTTATCCGTTGTGCTTCTCTTCAAGCCGCTGCTGGCCTAGCTTTGTTGTCCGCCAGACTTTTCTGCTCTAAGCCATTGGCCGCCTTGTCTCTTGCCATTGGCGGCCTCTCCTGCTGACCGCCTGAGTTAGTCGTTGCGAATTCTCTGGAAGCTGATCTCTGGGCGCCGCGGCTCTTCCTCTAGTAGCTGTTCTTCTTCAGGTCGCATTATCTCTTGCCGCCTTGTGTCTGCTTGTCTACCTGCTAGTCAGCTACTTCGCTGCTCATGCCTACCCGCGGGCTCTAATTTTCGTTGCAGCCTGGCCCTACTTGTCGCCTCTGCTTTCCCGCTTGAGGTTTGCTGCGGATTGGCTGCTTATCCTGCAGTTCTCCGCGGTTTGCCCTTGTCGCTGGATACTATCTGCTTGGCTGTTGGGTCTTCTCGGAGTATCTTTGTTGTCACTAGTCGCTGCGACTTCGCCCTACCACACAGATTGCTTCTTGCCGCTGCCCCTTTGCCCATGGCTGCACATTCTACTTCACAAAGTCTTCAGAATGGCATTGCTGACTTGCGACTCCAAATCCAGCAACTTTAAGGGATGATTGAAAATTCTCCGAGCTCTGTTATGTCCATTTCTCTGATGATTTGTTTTTCTGTCTTGCCCATAGTTCGTCCTGGATCTTGGATGTAGGGACCTACCACCACATTACCTCACAACAGCCATTTCGCTACTTGGACTCGGTGCATCCCACGTCTATTACTGTTGCAAGTGGGGACACCGTTACTGTCTCTGGCTCCGCCGACTTTAACATTACTCACTCCATCACTCTTCGCTTTGTTCTTCATGTACCGAGCTCTGCTTCCAACCTTCTGTCTATTAGTCGTCTCACTCAAGATCTTGATTGCTACGTAACATTCTCCTCCACCTCTTGTGTTGTGTAGGATCGCAAGACACAGTCTATCATTGGAAAATGGCATCTGTAGAATGGTCTCTACATCCTTGACCCCTCTCCTCCGACGGTTTTTTCCTCTATTAGCTCTTCTGAGTGGCATCAGCGTCTTAGACACCCTTCTCGAAACATACTCTGCAAAGCTCTTCCCGATGTTTCCATCTGAGAATTCACTTGTGAGTCATATCTATGGAAAACATGATCGGTTTACGTTCTCGCCTCATCCCACTCGGAGTACCCCTCCCTTTGATTTTGTTCACTCTGATATCTGGGGACCATACAAAATCACTAGTGTTTTTGACTATCGTTACTTTGCTACATTTGTAGATGATTACTCTCGGGTAACATGGTTGTATCTCCTTCATGATCGCTCTGAACCTGTCGGGTGTTTTCCATGCCTTTATCACTGAAACTCGCAACCAGTTCTCCACTACCATGAAAACTTTTCGTTCTGACAATGCCCGTGAATACACTAGTCATGTGTTTACCAACCTGTGTCTTGAGTTTGGAATCATCTACTAAACCTCAAGTGCATATACCCCCCCCCAACAAAATGGCGTTGCTGAACGCAAGAATCGCTGTCCTCCTTGAGGTTACCCGCTCTCTTATGTTTTAAATGAATGTTCCCAAGCAATATTGGAATTTCACATGTTCTCTTATTAACCGCCTGTCTTCCTCTGTTCTCAACCTTGTGGTTTCCTTCAAACTCCTTTTTCCCTCCACACCTCCCTTTTCAGTCACCCCTCATATGTTTGGCTGTGTATGCTATGTTCATAATCTTGGTCCGTCCACAGACAAGCTCACTCCTTGTGCCATGAAATATATGTTTGTTGGTTACTCTCGTACTTAGAAGGGAAGTCTGCTTCTCTCCTAAAGATCACAAGGTTGTTACTTCTACTGATGTCACCTTTCTTAATGACCAGCTATATCATTCTCAACCAACTGATTCTCTCCTTCCACCACTTCTTCCGCGTTCTCATGTCCTTGTTACTTCCAACCTTCCGCCTCTCCTTCATACACCACTACCCTACGAAAGTTGCCCTCCTCTGATGATATTTTGCAGCATGCCGATCCGACAACTACTTCCACTGCAGACTCAATGGCGAATTATGGCTCCTTCCACCGCCTCTCTCTGGAACTTCGTTAGTTTGCTCTTTCTTTATCCTCTATTATCATCCCTACTTCTGTGCAGGAGGCTCTCCAACATCCAGGATGACGAGCGGCTATGGACGACGAAATGTCTGCTCTTTCGGCAAACCACACTTGGGATCCTGTCCCTCTTCCTTCTAGACAGCTTTGTGTGGGATGTAAGTGGGTGTTTGCCCTCAAACAAGGTCTGCATGGGACGGTTCAACGTTTGAAAGCTCGTCTGGTGGCTCATGGTTTTACTAACTCAACAATAAGGTCTAGATTATGATGAGTCCTTTTCTCCAGTTGTCAAACTGAATACTGTTCATGTGTTGATCTCCCTCGTTATTCATCGGCACTGACAGTTGCACCAATTGGATGTAAAAAAGTGTTTTTTTTAATGGTGATTTGCAGGAAACTGTCTATATGCAACAACCTCCCGGGTTTGAGATCACGGGGGAGTCTTTTGTCTGTTGTTTGAAGAAGTCACTTTATGGTCTCAAACAGTCGCCTCGGGCATGGTTTGACAAATTCAGTCAGACTGTTAGTGTTGTTGGGTTCACTCGGAGTTCAGTCGACTTCTCATTATTCACTCAGCATCGTCCAACTGGCACAGTGATTCTCTTGGTATATGTTGATAATATTCTGATTACGAAAGATGATCTTTCAGGAATACATGTGATCAAACAACATCTAGCAACTGTGTTTCAAACAAAGGACCTGAAAAGCCTTCGTTAGTTTCTTGGTCTCGAGGTGGCTCGGCGACCTGATGTCTGGTGTTATCTCAAAGGAAGTACTGTCTTGACTTGCTGCATGATGCAGGCTACTTTGGATGCAAGTCTGTCGGCACTCCCATGAATAGTAATCACAAGCTCTGCGTTCATGCCTCAGACTTTGATCTACTCCTTCCAAATCCAGAGTATTATCGTCGTCTTGTGGGAAAACTTATATATCTCACTGTTACAAGACTTGATATATCATTTGTTGTTGGGATTGTCAGTCAATTCATGCATGAACCGCATCTCTCATCTCCAGGCAGTTGAGCACATTCTTTGATACTTGAAGACTGCTCCTGGACAGGGAATTGTATACATGCCCTCTTCGTCACCCTTATCTCTGAGTGCCTATTGTGATGTTGATTATGCTGGTTCATTGAATATTCGATGTTCCATAAGTGGTTATTGCACTTATTTTGGAGGACATCTCATTACATGGCGTAGGAAGAAACAATCTGTAGTTGCCCGTTCAACAATCCTGTTTTCCATGAACGGACGAAGCACATTGAGGTTGATTGTCATTTCACTCGAGAAATGGTTAAATTAAAGAAGATAGAGTTAATGTATGTTCCAGCTATCGAGCAAGTTGCTGACATCCTCACCAAGGCCTTACCACGACCTTTGTACTATCAGTTCTTGTCCAAGCTCGGTGTCTACAATTTGTACGCTCCAGCTTGTGGGGGAGTGTTGAATGATATATGTAAAAGCCCATTAGTCAAGGCCCATTTAGCCTCTTAACTAGCATGTTTAGTCTCACATCTTGTAATAGGTATTTCTCTCTCCCTAAATATTTGTACTCACACTTGTAATTTGACATTCAAGAAGTATATATAAGGTTTACTCAATTCTTCTACAAGTATTATATTTCAAAATACATTTTATATTTTAATATGGACTTTAATTAAAAGAACTCTCACTATTTCAATCAAATTGATAACCATCAATATCAATTCAGAGAGTTTATTTGAGCTTCTCTCTAGTGGACAAAATTCGTATTTCACCAACTCTATAAGTCGGCTTTGGCTGATCACCCATATAGTAGTTATTTAGGTAGACAACCTTTGTCAATTGCATCATCATATGGTGCATGCCAACCTTATGTTTCTAGGCACTCAGTTTGAGATTACCTAGTTAAGTTGGACTTGATGTCGACAGTGGGATATCACAATTATCCGCTCGCACAAAAGTGATAGAAATCTATATGCTATCACAAACAATTTATTTATCGCAATACTCAAATAAGAGCGGGGTTTAAAAATTTACCCCCCTCAAAAGTGAGGGGAGAGGAGATTACCACGCGAAAACGGAGACTTTGCGGCACTTGGCTAGGAGAAACCATAAATCAGAGAGGGCCTTGCGCGATTCCATCAATTAGGTCGAGGAGCGGCGCTGGAAAACACAAATACACAATGGTTAGACGATTACGAGAGGGAAAAAATATTGAATCACAAGTTATACGCAACTTTCGAGGAAAATTATTTCAAAGAAAGTTAGGGAAACTGAATAGAGGTGATGGAGGAGGAATCTTACCAAAAGGAGGTCAAATCTGAGCCCAATGAGGTGAGGGAAGGAAACCATAGGCATCTCCCTCGCAAAATCTGACCAAGACGCCAAAGAAGAAGGCTGTCGGAGGCGAAAAATGAGTTGTCGGAGGATGAAGAGGCGGCATCCGGCCTAGAGGGGAGGAGGAAAGGGACTGCAGGACCTAGGAGAGAAAGAGACATGCTATTGGAGATGGATCCATTGGAGGAGATGAGGTGGCTGCCGACCACTAAGGAGGAAGAGGCATCGACCTCAAGAAAGGAGGCCACCGGCTGGATGGGTAGGAGTTGTTGTCGGCGCCAGGCGGGGAGAGGAGCCGTTGCTGTCGACTTGAGGAGGAGAAGCAGTCGGCGGCCACAACATGCGGGATCGGGAGCGGCAAAAATAGCGGGAGACGGAAGCAGGCGCAGATGCGGGATCGGGAGAAACCCTAGGTCGGCGGGTGCGTGCGGGAAATAACAGGGGATGGGGCCGGTTTAGGTAAATAGAAGAAAACAAAATTAGGATAATTACAAAAATGTCATTAGCATTTTATTTAAATTTTGTTGTTGTTACACCTGACATAGAGGTGCGATCTCAAATAAGAGGTCACGAGAGGTGCGGGTGCAAAGAAGAGACCGCGAGAACAATGGGCGGGTCTACGGCGGGAGCAAGAATTCAACCAAAAAAACTGGAGGATTCAAATGGCTCTTATTCCATGTGAAAAGACAAATAAAATATTATTTCAGTATTTTCCCTTAATTTTTTCATGTACAACTACACCCTGTATATAGGGAGACAGATTATAAACAAACTCCCAATACACAATGTGAGTCTAATTAACAAAGAAGACTATATAGCTCTTAACATGGGCCAAATATAGAAACAAAGGATAATGTCTATTTTATAGGCTTTGATTCATCATTCTCGAATATGGAGAAAAGGTTAATGTATTGCTGTTTTTTACATGCACTTACTACTTTCTTTCATTGGTCAGCGCTGGAATAGGGGTTCTTAACACTGCAAGAAAAACAATGGCAAGAATGCTGGGCAATACCGAATCTGCCTTTGAAAGTGCCAGGAAACAGTTCTGGCTTGTTGATGCAAAGGTTAGTTGAGTACAGGGCACACTGCACCTGCAGCTGTTATTTACCTGGATGCATTCTTCTTGATGACTAAATTATCTAAGGATGACATGATTGAATATACTAGGAAAGAGAATGCTTGATGCATCAGGCACTTACCTATGTGGGTTCCAGGGAAAGTTTCATATATGCGTTTTTACCTTGTATAGAAGTTACTTGGGTCAATGACATTAATATTTATTGTGTTTATAGCTCAGTTTTTATTCAGACGAAGGCTCCGTTTGGGGGGACTTATTCTCACCGGTCAAGCGGTTACAACCGCATGAATCGGACTATAATTAAGGTCCGATTCATGCGGTCGTAACCGCTTGACCTGTGAAAATAAGTCCCCGAAACGGAGCCTAATTCTTTTTCTATGCAATTTGTAAAATATTGGTGGCATCTTCAGTTATAACCGAATCTGATAAACATCTAATGTCACTATTTTAGGACATAAATGTCATTTTCAAAATATTATTTAAGAGCCTGTAGAAAAAAGAAGGGAAATGTAAAGTGCAAGTTTTATTCATCCACATAGGGGCAATATATAGGATTACAACATGACACCCAACACCGATAGGCGGTGTGAGACTAAACTCAATAACATTAAAATATTAACTCTAACACTCCCCCTCAAGCTGAAGGGGAACTCTACAGCTTGAACACAACATAAAAAGGAAGGTAAAATAAGGTTGGCAACGTGAGACAAAACAACAGCCACCGAGGCTCAACCGCGTGTCACCGGGGATACTTCAACCGGGCAAGAGCCACACGACGTTGGTCCGCAAACCGACCATGACAACGCTGGATACACTCGGAGCGGAAACTCGGTCAACCACGAAAGACCAAACCAACCATACCAAATTCAAAGAAAACAACGAGGAGACACAAACAACATACGAGATCGACCTGGGGGCCATGTGTGATTGAGGCAGGAGTCGGGAAAGAGACATCCGAGTCGCCGTTATCACAAACACTCCCCCTCACGTGAAATACGTGCATGAAGTCATAGACTATGTCTGGAGGCCGTGACGTACACTCCCCCTCACGGAGACCACGTGCACGTGTGGGACCCTCGTCGGGTACATGAACCCAGATCACGCGGAAGAAGGTCGAAATCGTAAAGATGCAGACACAGACAAAGGCAACAACCTAACAGAAATAATAAACTCAAAATATAAAAACTACAGCAGCACCAGAAGCTAGGAGTAGCAGCAACCTAACGGGATCAGCAGAGGACGGCCACCTGGACTCGGCCAGAAGACAGAAGCAGCAAACTGCAGGTGAAAGAGGCGTGTCGTCGATGGAGCGGTCTGGAAGAGGCATAGATCGGGCGCAGAAGATAGGCACAGCGCACAGAGGAGCAGCCGACAAGACGGAGAAGAAGCGGCAGCAGCAGCAGCTGGCCGGAGAAGCAGCGGCAGAGCAACATCCATGCCGGAGAAGAAGAACTAGTCGGAGAGAGAAGTAGCCGGCGGTGAAGGAGAGCAGCGGCAGAGCCGCAGCGGCACGGAGAGGAAGCAACGCCTGGCAGCTCGAGAAGAAGCAGCTGCAGCTGCAGCAGGTCAGAGAATAAGCAGCGGCAGAACCGCAGGCCGGAGAAGAGGCAGCCGCCGGAGGAGAAGAAAAATGAGAAGTAAAATGATGTCGGAAGCCAGGTCGGAGGAGGAAGCTGCCGGAGAAGAAGAACAGTAGCACCGTCGGAGGAGAAGAAGACAGGCCGGAGAAGCCGCCGAGAGAAGAAGAGGAAGCCGACGGAGTCGTCGATGTCGCAGAGGAAGCAGCCCAAGGGCGGCGACGAGGCAGAGGGTAGCCGACGAAGCCGTCGGGATCGTTGTTGAGGAGCAGAGATCCGACAGATCGTCGATGTCGCAAAAGAATCCGCCAGGAGAAGCTGTACAGGGAGAATGTCCCGCTCCCGTCTCCGAAATCAAGGGCCGATCCCGTAGACGGGAGCAGAGGGGTGAGAAGCGCCGAGCCCTAGCAGGCGAGCACTCTCAAGGAAGCACGGGTCGGGGGGGAGAAAAATGCGGAAGCGGGGAAAAAATTTTTTAGGTCTCAGATCTTTGGCTCTGATACCATGTAGAAAAGAGAAGGGAAATGTAAAGTGCAAGTTTTATTCATCCACATAGGGACAATATATAGGATTACAACATGACACCCAACACCGATAGGCGGTGTGAGACTAAATTCAATAACATTAAAATATTAACTCTAACAGAGCCAAACAATCTACATCTTTAAATAATCCGTGATAATTTCAGGCTACAGCAGAGACAATCTAACCATTGCTCTTTGTTCCACGTGTTTTAACATATTTAGCTAGAAAAAAAGAGGGATTAAATATCTTCTAATATACAAGTACAACAACAACAACACTCAAGCTTTATCCCACTATAGTGGTCAGCTATATGCATCTTTTGTCTCCATTGTGCCCTATCTTTTGTAATAATCTCACTAATGCTTATGTACAACATGTCTTTCCTTACAGTTTCATTCCAAGTCTTTATTGGTCTACCCCTCGCTCGTTTAACATGCCTAGTGACTAGACTCTCACAACGCCTAACAGGCGCCTCTAATGGTCTACTTTGTACGTGTCCAAACCATCTTAGACGAGCTTCTCGCATCTTCTCTGCAATTAGTGCTACCCCTGTCTTATCCCTGATACTTTCATTCCTAATTTTATCCAATCTCGTGTGTCCACACATCCACCTAAGCATTATTATCTCCGCAACTCCCATTTTTTGCTCATGTACACAATTCACTGCCCAACACTCATAACTATAGAGCATTGTAGGTCTAATTGCAGTACGATACAAGTTGCCCTTCAGTTTTAGTGGTACTTTATGATCACATAAAATCCCTGACGCGCTTTTCCACTTCAACCAACCCGCTTGGATTCTATGTGTCTCATCTTTATCAATACCTCCGTCTTTTTGAACTATCGATCCAAGATATTTAAAACACTGACTACAGGAAATATCTTGATCACCCAACTTAATAACGAAGTCATCTGTCCTTCTTGTACTGTTAAATTTAAGCTTCATATACTCTGTCTTTGCCCTGCTCAACCTAAAACCCTTCTTTTTCGAAGTATCTCGCCAAGATTCAAGTTTTGCGTTTACACCCTCACGCGTCTCATCAATCAAAACGATATCATCCGCAAACAATAAACACCAAGGTTTTGCTTGTTGGATATGTCTGGTAAGCTCATCTAAGATAAGGGTAAAGAGATAAGGGTTTAAAGCTGAACCTTGATGTAAGCTAAGAGTGATAGGGAATTTCTGTGTTAATCCTCCAGATGTCCTCACCCTTGTCACTGAATTTGTATACATATATTTGATTGTGTCAATATATGATATATTTACACCTTTCTTTTCTAAGACTCTCCATAAGATCTCTCTTGGAACTCTATCATAAGCCTTCTCAAGATCAATAAACAACATATGCATATCTTGTTTTCTTTCTTGACAGTTGTCAATGAGTCTCCTCAAGAGATGTATAGCTTCCATGGTCGACCTCCCTGGCATGAATCCAATTTGATTCTCTGAGATATTAGTCTCTCGTCTTAATCTTCTTTTTATTACTTGTTCTCATAGTTTCATGGTATGACTCATCAATTTACTTCTTCTGTAATTAACACAATTTTGTATATCCATTTATTCTTATACAAAGATATCAGGATACTTTCTCTTCATTGGTCTGACATATTCTTTGACTTCAATATCTTATTAAAATTCATCCCCTTAATCTTCTTTGACTTCTAATATACAAGTAATTTGAAAAAAAATCATATGAAAATTAATAATTTTTTTTGCTCAAGACATACTTGAAACAAAGTCTGAGTGCTGTCTCCTACTCTTTGTATTAGAATGTGTTGGCCTTTATTTTGGGTTTACCTGAATTTAATTACTTACAGGAAAGCACTCCTCCCAATATTTGTAAATGGCACCACCAATTTTGTGGAATTATCTTTAAATGTGAATTAGCTAACTAGACCAATCTGAGGGCAATAACACTGGAGGTTATAAACTTGACGTTAGATTGTGATCATTATTTATACCAGCCTCTTTAGACTGCTATTTTATTTGGTGATTATCCTCTTATGATTTTTTTCGTCAGTATAGAGCTAAGATCTAATCATGTAAGCCTTATATTTTACACACTTCGATGGGATGGGTCAAGTGTGAATGCTCAACTAAAAATCATAGCTTATGCTATTTCAGTGTAGCTGTTGAGTGAGAAATGAGTAGTAGCCCTTAGTGTTGGAAAGACCAATGCCCCCTCTACTTCAAGGAGGGACATGATTCAATGAGCATTATGAGCTACACCGACATGGGACAAAAACATAAATCAGTTATTTGCTATTCAAACAATAGCAATTGATATATAGTATGCATAGGTGTCTTTAGTTTAAGTTTTAAATTATTTTTCAAAAGTTTTTTTTCCTTTTTGGTAAGAGTGAGATAATGACAAACAACGGGTATGCAATTAGTTCAAAGGTACATTTGTTTACTTTAGATAATGAATTGTTCCTGAATGATTATTCTTTAGCACCCTACTCAAATTTTGGCAGACCAGTTGGCAATATTCAATTTAATCATTTGGGAATGTTAAAACATTTGTTGATGATGGAAGATGTAGGGTAAAAACCAAATCTCAAAATTAACATATTTACGAATACTAAATATGTTTTAAAGCCTACTGTTTTCTTGTTTAGGTTAATATAAACTGGTGCTTCAACTTTAATGAGAACTAAATGATATTCTACCTTTGTAAGATCAGGGTCTTATTACAGACGAAAGACCAGATATTGATCCAGATGCTCTGCCATTTTCCAGAAAGAGTATAGAAGTGGAACGTCATGGCTTAAAGGAAGGGTCAAGCCTTACAGAAGTGGTAAGCCTACAATAATGATGCATTGCAACTTTTCATGCAACTCAAACTATTACTGTTTCTGAACTTAATGATAATATTTTCATATGGTATCCTGCTTACAGGTCCTGATCATATTTTCAAAATTATTGCAAAATTGTTTCAGAAAATAAACTGGATTGATTTAGTCTGTGTTTGTTTAAGTGTTTGGCTTCCGTTTTGTTTTGGAGAAAACAAAGTTTCCGATTTTTGAGGCGTTTGAGAGACCTGATATCAAAAACACCGTTTTTCAAAAAAAAAAAAAACAGCCTATTGGTTTAATTCCAACCGCAGATCGGAGCTGCTTTTCCTACAGTTCAGACGCCCGTGTCTACGGAGGCGGAAGGTGGAAGGCTCGATCCTTGTCAGGACTTACTGTTCTTCTTCCCGCTGGACTCAAAAACCATCAGAACGAAGTCCGGCAAGAATTTCATGCTCGAAGTTCTTCTGCAGAAGTTCGGCAGTTCTCCTTCCGGAGGGAGTTCGGCCTCGCACTGTTCTTCCCGCAGGAGTTTGCTGCTCTTGTCCTCGCAGGAGTCGCTGCTTTTGTTCCCGAGGAGTTTGCCGCTCTTCTTCCCGCAGGAGTTCGCTGCTCATTATTTCTCAGAGCGGAGATTCAGAGGATTATTTCTCACCTCTTCTCACGTCTCAGTCCCTGACTCCTCGCCGCCGCTAGCTTGACATTTGAATTCTTGCTGTCATAGTCTATCAGTATAATGTATGTTATTTTCTGGATGGATGATTCATTGCATGTTTCCTTTGGCCTTACAGAATGTCTCTGTTTGTGGAAACCACAAGGAAGATGGTGCGTGATAAAACAATAAATGGAGAGCTTGTTGTTAGAAATTGTAGAGATGGAAAAAAGGAACCTTGTATATATGTTCACTTATGTCAAATACAAAGAATGAGTACATATTTATAGGATGGAGAGAGAGAGAAGAAGGTCCTATACATGATGTGGGACTAAAGAGGAGAGAAATAACAATAAAAAATACATAATGAGCCTTTGTAAAATGGGCTTCTCTAACACTCTCGCAAGCTGGAGCGTACAAGTCATATGCACCCAGCTTGGACAAACACTGGTAAAATAAGGTACTTGATAAAGCCTTCGTGAGAATATTAGCAACTTGATCAGTGCCCGGAACATGCTTTAATTCATGTTTCTTCATTTGAACTTTCTCCCGAATAAAATGACAGTCTACCTCGATATGTTTTGTGCGCTCGTGAAATACTGGATTCTTTGCAATGTGTATGACCGCTTGACTGTTACAAAATAGAACAATAGAACAGCAGATGAAGGAAGTTTTACCCCCAGGTCAGCAAAGAGGCTTTCGAGTCATGTGAGTTCTAAGACAACTGATGTCATCGATCGGTATTCAGCTTCCGTGGAGGACCGAGCAACCACAGCTTGTTTCTTACTTTTCCATGTAATGAGATGACCGCCAAAATATGTACAGAATCTACTTGGTGGACCGCCGATCATCCAGGGAGACGGCATAATCGGCCATCTGAATATGCAACTAATGCTGGAGTAGAGTTGGAGGTTTTGTAAACCAGCCCTTGACCCAGAGCTGCCTTATGGTATCGGAGAATCCGTTCAACTGCCTGTAGATGAGAAACCCGGGAAGCATGCATGAACCGACTAACAATCCCAACAGCGAACAATATATCAGGCCTCGTGACCGTTAGGTAGATCAATTTTCCCACAAGGCGTCGATAGTATTCCGGGTTCTGGAGAGGCAGATCATCATCAGAGGCATGAGCACAAAGCTTGTGATTTGCCTCCATCGGAGTAGTAGCTGGCTTGCAACCTGACTGCCCAACGTCTTTGAGGAGATCAATACAATACTTCCGTTGGGAGAGTACGAGCCCATCCGGACGTCGTGCGACCTCAAGACCAAGGAAGTAGCGAAGTTGCCCCAGATCTTTGGTCTGAAACACAGTGCTCAGATGCTGTTTGATCGCCTAAATCCCCTTTGAATCATCCCCAGTGAGCAGAATATTATCAACATGAACCAGCAGAAGGACCGTTCCTATTGCCCGGTGTCGAGTGAATAGGGAGAAGTCTGCGAAACTTCTAGTGAAGCCCATGTCCCGAACAACCTTGCTGAACTTGTCAAACCACGCTCGAGGGGATTATTTGAGATCATAGATGGATTTCTTCAGAAGACACACACGAGACTCCCCCGTGGTCTCAAACCCGGGCGGTTGGCGCATGTAGACGGTTTCCTGAAGATCACCATTCAAGAACGCATTCTTGATATCCAGCTGATGAAGGGGCTAGTGGCGATGTACAGCCACGGAGAGTGGGACACGAACGGTGTTGAGCTTGGCCACCGGGGAGAAACTTTCCTCATAATCGAGGCCCTGCTGTTGAGTGAAGCCACGGGCCACCAGGCGGGCCTTCGGACGGTCAGCAGTGTCATCAGGAGCATGTTTGATGACGAAAACCTATTTACACCCAACAGGTTGCTGACCGGGAGGTAAAGGGACAAGAACCCAGGTCTGGTTGTGGCCCAGAGGGCCGTCATTTCCTTGTCCATGGCAGTCCGTCAGCCCGGATGCTAAAGCGCCTCCTGCACAGAGTATGGGACAGAAACAGAGGATAACGATGTGGCAAATTGAAGAAGTGGCGGTGAAAGGAGATGAAGAGAGACGTAATTCGCCATAGGATGAGCGGTGGAGGCTGGAGCCGGAGTAGCAGGCTGCGGAGCGTCAGAGGTCGAAGCCGACTGCAGTGGGGCAACAGGACAAGGAGAGTGATGAGAATAGACCCTGATGACAGGTGGCTGGGGAAGGACCGGACGCTGGGCAGGAGGTGAGGAAGGCGGAGACCGGGGAACAGAGATGACAGGGCGCACAACGGGCTCCGGAAGAGCAACGAGATCCAGAGTAGAGAAGAAGGAAAGATCTTCCCGGAAAGTGACATCCGCAGAAACCGTCACCTTGCAGGTAGTGGGCGAATAACACAAATAGCCCTTTTGAGTGCGCGAGTAGCCCACAAAGACATATTTGGCCGCACGGGGATCCAACTTGTCGGTAGATGGGCCGAGGTGGTGAACGTAGCATGTACACCCAAAAATACGAGGAGTTAAGAGGAAAGGCCGGAGTGGAGGGAAAGAGGAGGCTGAAGGGAGTAGCATTCTGGAGGACGGAGGACGGGAGGACGGTTGATAAGAAAACAGCCCGTGGAAGAGCGCAAAGTTCCAGTATGGTTTGGGAACCCGCATTTTAAGCATAAGAGAGCGAGCCATATCAAGGAGATGACGATTCTTCCGTTCGGCGACACCATTCTGCTGTGGGGTATATGCACAAGATGTTTGGTGAATAACCCCAAACTCGGAGCAGAGGGTCGCGAAGTCATGGCCAGTGTACTCGCGCGCATTGTCAGTGCAAATAGTTTGAATGGGCGCAGAGAATTGAGTGCGAGTTTCAAGAATGAAGGCCCAAAATACGCGGGAAAGCTCAGAACGATCACGAAAGAGATACAACCATGTCATGCGAGAATAATCATCGATGAATGTAAGAAAATAACGGTAGCCAGAAATACTAGTAATCTTGTACTGACCCCATATATCGGAGTGTACCAAAACAAAAGGAGCAGAGCTCCGAGTACAATGAGAAGGAAAAGATGAACGTGGCTGCTTGCCAAAAATACAAGTTTCACACTGAAAAGCAGGAAGAGATGCATCCAGGAGAGCCTTCTGAAGGACAGGAAGAGGAGCATGACTAAGACGCCGATGCCAATCCGAAGAGGAGACATATGTGAGGAGAGTAGGAGAGTCATCAAGAAGGTAGAGCCCGTTCTGCAGTCGCCCCCTACCAATGATAGTCCGCGTCTGCTGATCCTGAATCAGAAAACAAGAAGAAGTAAAGATCACGGTGCACTTTAAGTCAGTAGTAAGGCGACCAACAGAAAGTAAATTGAAAGGAGAGCTCGAAACATGACGAGCCGAGCACAAGAGAAGGGAGGAGGCGAGGGGAATATCAACACAGCCAGAGACAGGGACAACAACCCCATTGGCTACAGTGATGTACTTCGTGTGAGGAGAAGATACTGTGGGCGAACAGAGGTGATGTGGCACCGGAATCGATGATCCATCGCTGGACAGTGGAGAGGCAGGCGATACCTTCATTGAAGCAACAACCGAGGCCGGCGAGCGGCTGAGCAGGCCATGAAGATGCTGGAGCTGAAGGCGAACCTTGTCGAGGTCAGTACGAGTGGGAGAGGAGTCGATGGCAGCAACAGAGGACTGCGGACGAGGAGGACGACCATGCTTGCGATAGCACGTAGCTTCAAGATGCCCGTCTTTGCCGCAGAAAGAACACTTAGACCGCGGCCGGCCACCCCGACCACGTCCCCGAGAATCAGAACGGCCCCTACGGGCTGAAGGAGGGAGAGGCAATAAAGGTGCAGGGGCCTGCTGGATAAGGGCCGGAGAAGGTCCAGAAAAATCCGGAGGCGGGGAGACCTTGAGAAGCATCGAGCACACATCCGAGAAGGACGAGGTAACTGTAGAGGAGAGAATCTGAGCCCGCACACTGTGAAGGTGATGCGGGACCCGAGCCATCATCATGGCGATACCAACAACTTCCTTTTGGGCGCGTTGGGCAGCATGGTCCACAATAGGAGGCTGATGTTGGATCCAAGCTTCGACCATAGACCGAGCCTGGGCAACAAAGGAGGTCAGATCGGTTGCCCCACCACTATCCAGGGCCTGAAGTGCAGTGATAATGTCATACAAATGGTGGAGACTATCTTTGCCGTAGTAAAGGGTATGGAGCTCGTCCCACATGCCCTTAGCCGTCTCGTTGTACATGGCCAGGCGATAAGACTCGCCAACAAGAGAGTTAGGAGTACCGGTAACAACCTGGGTCAAGTGATGAAGAAACCCCTTCGATTGCAGGACCCGGCGAACAGAGTGCGCCCATTCCACAAAATTTTTTTTACCGGTCAGAGAGATAGTAGTAATCCGGAGCTCATCACGTACATCCAAAAGAGAGGTCGGGCGGTCTGCAGGAGAAATCGCCGTGCCGGTAGAGCCAGCAGAAGAGGCCATGACGACGAACTGTGGTTAGGAGAAAAGACCGACAAGAGAGGAGGCCGCACGGGTAGGGAAGGCGCCCGACTAGAAGGGAGACCGCCCGGTCACAGTGTGAAGACACCAGCGGCAAGAAGGAGGCCGCAAGAGGAAGGCGAGCGGACAGGGAGAAGAAGACCGCGACCTAAATGCGGACAGGCAATCAGTCCGCATGATCTGGCTGAGCACAGCAGCAGTCAGAGCAAAAGATGCCGCAAGAGGAAGAGGTCGCGAGTAGGACTCCAGCGACAAGAAGGCAGCGGGATGGAGAAGCAGATCGCGGCGAGCTGAGAATAGGCTGCGGCGAGTAAGAGGGCGCGAGTAGGACTCTAGCGACAAGAAAGCCGCAGATAGCAGAGCGCGGCGGTCAAGAAGAGCCCGCGAGTAAGAGAAAAGGCAGAGCGCGGCGAGCTGAAACAGGCGGCGGCAACTAAGAGGAGATCGCAGCGGGCTGAGCGAGAACAGTGGGGAGAACATGGCCATGGAGGACTGGAGCAGTCCGCAAGAGGGAAAACACAGTGACCGGGAACAGTCCGCGAGCAGGGAGAAGAGAGCGGACTGGAAGAAATCCCGCAGGGAGAAGAGCAGGAGGTCGCAGCGGACTGCAGAGAGGCAGCAGACAGAATGAGAACTGTAGGGAGAAGTGGGCCCCACGGTACAAGGAGAGAAGTGGCTATAAGAAGCCTGGGGTGGGAGGGTGGAACCACGGTGAAGAAGAGGAAGCGGATGCAGAAGAGCAGACCGCTGAACCGACGGAGGTCGCAGCAGGCCGCAGCGTGTAGACGATCAAGCCGCTGAACCGACGGTGGTCGCAGCAGGCCGCAGGCCGCAGCAGGTAGAAGAGCAGGCCGCAGAGGATCAAAAAAGGAGGACAGAGATTAGGAGTCCGCAACCTCGCTCTGATACCATGTAGAGATGAAAAAAAGGAACCTTGCATATATGTTCACTTGTGTCAAATACAAAGAATGAGTACATATTTATAGGATGGAGAGAGAGAGAAGAAGGTCCTATACATGGTGTGGGACTAAAGAGGAGAGAAATAACAATAAAAAATACATAATGGGTTTTTGTCAAATAGGCTTCTCTAACAGAAATTATAATCAGCCTATTTATACCAATTAGCAAAAAAGATTCTGTTAAAGCCCATTTATGGTTAGGATTCTTCATTGCTTGGTTAGGATTCTTCATTTCTATTGCTTGTATTTTTTGTCCTCCTTAATTTTATTTAAGGAGTGCACTTGTTAAAATGTTAAACTGTCGCAAAAATCTATTTTTGTCAATCAGGTTTTTGAAAACTCCCTTACAACGTTGTAAACTTCATTTTACCCAAACAGTTTTATACAAAAACTCTATTTTTCAGAAACATATTTTTCAAACTCCATTTCTATCAGCTACTTTCCCATCAACATTAGCCGAAACAAACAGAGTCTTAGTAAACCTTGTTGCATAATTCAGTATTGCTGAAGACTATTAATGCCCAATGAAGTCCTGTCCTGAAGACTCACTTTCATTTTACCCTTGTATATATATTTGTCCCACGTTGCATAGGATAGTTTTTGTTCCCTCCTTATCTGTATACATGTACATGTACTCTCTTGAATAATACATGAATTATCATTTCTACGTGGTATCAGAGCAGGGAGGAAAAAATTCATTGCTTTAGCTCGTGCTCGAACTCACTCTCACTCTCTCTACCTCTCTGGGTTTCCGCATTTCAGAGAGTTCTCCTTGCGCCAACATACTCTCTAGCCAGTGACCTCCCACCTATAAACACTCACAAACTCACTGCCTGCAAACTCTCGTGTGACTAAAAACATAAAAATGCAACAAAGGAGTTCAGGAGGTTACAACACAGGCAACCTCCCGAACATCAGGTATACAATAGGCTTGGGTGGTTACACAATGAGTAACCGCCTAGACTCTAACACTCAGCAACATGAATCAGTAACACCGGGCAGTTGCACCAAGAGTGACCGCTCATCCTTATCAACACTTCATCTTGTGCATTAAAACCTAACTGCCCGACTCAATGGCATGCATTTGTCTTCCTAGTTGATACATTAACTCGCTCTGAGTTTCAACAAGGGTGGACAGCAATATGCCTTGCACTCAGATTCTCATGGCAACCAAGCCATGAAGGGAGTGATTTGGGTTACATGAAGTTGTATTTTGTTCTATTTAATGGGAAAAGTAACCCCTAGCCTGACTCACACATTGAGAGCACTTCTTCATCAACCAACTCACGTCATTAGAGGATTAGATATGATTGGTGTTCTTCCACCTCATTGGCTCAGCACAATTATGGTACGGTCAGTTTATACGGGGAGACTGTTACACAATCGCATATGGAAGCCTCCTAGAGACACTCACCGTGGAATTTATTATTATTAATTAATTAATTATATTATTAATTAATAGGTTGATATTGATTAATTATTATTATTAATTGTTATAAGATAGTAAAAATATATGTAAAAGCCCATTGTAAAGGCCCATTTATAAGCTCATGTGTATCTTATGTTTTGTCCCACATTGTATTTTTTGGGACTTCTCTCTTTCTCTCTACCTATATATATGTACTCATACTTGAAGGTTAATACAGAAATAGAGCCCACAGGTTTCATTGCTCTCTTTTCTACATGGTATCAGAGCGATACAGTCCGGTCTGTTCTTTTCTAACTGCTCGCTCCTCCTGATTACCGGGCGGCGTGTTCTCCTGCTTAACCGCAGTGTCTTGCGGCCTACTCCCTTTCTAACTGCAGCTTTCCGCGCGGTTAAGTTTTCTAGCCGCTCCTCTCACTCTCTCCTCCTCTCGTGGCTTCGACTTCCTCTTCTCCTCTTGGCCCAATTTGCTCTCGTGGCTTCTACTTCCTCTTCTCCTCTTGACCCAATTTGCTCTCGTGGATTCCACTTTCTCTTCTCCTCTTGCTCCAATTTGCCCTTGCTCTTTCCTCTATTTTTCTTCCTAACATTGTGCAGGAGGCTCGTCAACACCCTGGGTGGCGTGCGGCAATGGAGGCTGAGATGTCAGCCCTTTGGGCTAATCACACTTGGGATCTGGTACCTCTTCCTTCCACCCAGTCCTGTGTTAGCTGTAATTGGATCTTTGCCTTTAAACATGCTCCGGATGGGATAATCGGTCGCTGTAAAGCACGTCTTGTGGCTCGTGGGTTCACTCAGCAACAGGGCTTGGACTACGAGGAGACCTTCTCCCTTGTTGCCAAACTAAACTCTGTTCGGGTCCTTATTTCTCTTGCTGTTCACCGCAACTGTCCCCTGCATCAGCTGGACATTAAAAATGTCTTTCTTAATGGTGATATTCATGAGACGGTTTTCTTGCACCAACCTCCCGGGTTTGAGATCACGGGGGAGTCCCGGGTGTGCCGTCTGTAAAGCTATCTATGGTCTCAAACAATTTCCTCGAGCTTTGTTTAAAAAATTTAGCAAGGTTGTTCGTGATATTGGCTTTCAGCGGAGCTCGGCTAACTTCTCCCTTTTTACTCGCCATCAATCAGCAGGGACTGTCATTCTCTTAGTCTACGTGGATGATATTTTGATAACTAACGATGATTCCACTGGGATACAACAAATCAAACAACACTTAAACTTTGTCTTCCAAACAAAAAATCTGGGAAACCATCGATACTTCCTTGGACTTGAGGTTGCTCGTCGATCTGATGGTCTGGTCCTATCTCAACGGAAATATTGTCTTGACCTTCTTCAGGATACTGGTTATTCCCGATGTAAACCCGCGGAAACACCTATGGATGTCAACCACAAGCTAAGTGCTCATGGAACAGAATCAGATTCTCTGCTTACAAATCCTGAATATTATCGGCGCGTTGTAGGAAAACTGATATACCTAACAGTTACAAGGTCTGATATCTCTTTTGTTATTGAAGTGATTAGTCGCTTTATGCATTCACCAAGAAGCTCTCATCTACAGGCTGTCGAACGCATCCCCAGGTACTTGAAAGCTGCTCCGGGACAAGGGTTGGTATACAAGTCATCCTCCTCTTTATCTCTTATCACGTACACTGGTGCTGATTATGCGGGCTCGCTTGATGATCGACGATCCACCACTGGTTTCTGTACCTACTTTAGAGGAAATCTCATCACATGGCGTAGCAAGAAGCAATCGATTGTTGTTATCTCTTCTGCTGAAGCCGAGTATCGTGCAATGACTGCTGTCGTTTCTGAACTTACCTGGTTGGAGAGCCTTCTTTGTGATTTGGATGTCAAACTTTCCTCACCAGCAACTTTGTTCTGCAATAGTCAGGCTGCTATACATATTGCAAAGAACCCTGTGTTCCATGAGTGAACAAAACACATTGAGGTTGATTGTCACTTTTTCTGGGAGAAGGTCCAACTGAAGAAACTTGAATTGGAACATGTTCCAGCCTCTTAGCAAGTTGCCGACATCTTTACTAAGGCTCTACCTCGGCCATTGTATCAGCAGTTCCTATCCAAGCTTGGCGCTTACGATTTGTATGCTCCAGCTTGTGGGAGAGTGTTAGAAGATAGTAAAAAGATATGTAAAAGCTCATTGTAAAGGCCCATTTATAAGCTCATGTGTGTCTTATGTTTTGTCCCACATTGTATTCTTTGGGACTTCTCTCTTTCTCTCTACCTATATATATGTACTCATACTTGAAGGTTAATACAAAAAATACAGCTCACAGGTTTCATTGCTCTCTTTTCTACATTAGTCAGTATTAATTAGCTTTAGTTGTCTTTTCACATCTTATGTGTCCGCCCTCATCTATATAAGGGGGAGGCAGGAGTGGTATATCGGTTGGATTATCTTGGATGTAATAGATAGTTTGGGCTCTCAATTGGAGAGAGGGTTCTCGGAGGACCCAGACTCCTTGAGCTTGGTCGGAGTTTGCTCCGGATTGTATCTTGTGTTCGTTTCAATTAATCAATATTGTGTTCTTCTTGTTCGTACATCTTCACTATTCATAATAATGGTCGGACTTGCCGCCCCCGTCCGCTTGTTCCAAGCCTCTGGGGATCGTGCCACAATGGACACCCGCCTCAACGTCGTTGAACGCCACCTCGATGACCAGGACAACATCCAGGTGTCCCTCCACGTGAGTCTACAGCGTCTCACGGCTCGCGGGGACTGTCCTCCGCCGCCTCCTCTCAGTTTCCAGACCACTGCATGGGGAGATCCCTACACCACGCCCTTGTTGACCTCCACATTGTTGGAGAATGATCCCAGCGACAACAATGCCTTCGTTGATGCGCAACGCCCACTCCCGCTCGCTCCCAGCGCTTCCAGCCCGACCGGGGCCAGCTGATCAACGTCGCAGCCTCCCGCCGTTCCACGGCCGCTGTGTGCCAATGCTGGTGTTGTCGCCTCCTTCGGCTCGGACAATCACAATCCGAGATTTTTCTCTCTTAAGACTGCCCACCTGCTCGGCCAATCACAATCCAAAGATCGTAGCACTATTTTCCTGTAGGGAGTTTGTCTAGGATTGGGGAGCTTTCAATTTACTTTTCTGCACTTGTAAATTTCTGGAAACGAGTCTAATGAACTTGCCTTCCGACAAATATTTATAACGCAATCTTTCCAGTATATTTGACTTAATTCATCTTCCAATTTGAAAGCTTCATGCTGTCTGAATATATTAGAATTTATATATTTCTTGGTAATCAATGCATAATAATTTATTCATGTAATTCATTTACTTGCAATATTTTGTTTCAATTTTTTTGCAAGAAGTTTTTATGCACCTAACGTTTGAATTATTAATGCTTTAATCAAAGTGGCCATGGCTAGCATAAGTTGGTATCCTATGTGTGAATCAGTTTGCGACTAAACTCTCTTTTGGATAATTTTGTGGTAATTTTTATGCTTCACAATGTAATTATAAGTAACCTTGTTGATCGAGGTGATTGAATATTTCTTTAATTTGTATGTAATTTTGGGTTTTCTTTTGACAAGTTGCTTTTATTATCAGGTCAAAAAAGTGAAGCCCGACGTACTTTTGGGATTATCAGCAGTGGGTGGCTTGTTCTCCAAGGAGGTATGAGAATGATATATATTATATGATTATAATAAAAAATTAACACATCTATGTTATAACCTTACATTACTTTTTTTTTATTCATGATGCATTTGGTGATTCCAGTCATCAAGGAGGATTATTTATTTGTTATTCGGATATTGTCCTTTTTGGGGGGTTTTGTGTGCGGCGGGGCGGGCGGGGGGGGGGCTACATTTTAGGAGGTATTTATGACTGGGGAGGTAACTTGGGAGATATAGAGTAGTGTCGTGAGGAAGGGTGGGTGCGCTTGGTTGGCCGGAGGTGGTGGTCGGAGGTGGTGGTGGTGGTGGTTATCACAAAAAAAATCAAAATAGATGAGATTGAGGTTATGGAGGGCCGACGAAGGTGGGAAAGAAGTGAGGTGGGGAGGATGGTGGTCGGATATGGTTTTGGGGGTAAGGTGGTGGACGGAATTAGGAGTACGGGAGGAGAGGTGGCCTGCCAAGGGAAATAAGGGGAGGGAGCTACTCCAAGCGTCGCATTCGGATTCTGGTTTTGGAACCAGTGATCAGAAGGGGTTTTTTTTATCTCTATCTTCCAATGATTGAAACTAATCCTCTACTTATATTTATAGACTAGTGAGGGGAAATGGACGGTCACGATTCTCTTGTCATAACGATCTCTTAAATACAATTAAAATTCAAAAAATTACAAATAAAATATTAAAATTTCTAGATTGATGGCCCGCTTGAAATTTGCGGTCCTGATCGTCATTAGTTGTTCCTTGGTTTGCATGTGAACACCCTCAGGGTGATGCATGGGTAGATTGTAAATGTGCATGCCCTAAAATGCAACCCTAGGTGGAATGCAATACACTTACCGACAAACTCTAATGAGGATGCAAATGCAGTAGAAACAAATTGATTATAAATTAGCATTAAGCAATTAATTAGGATAAAGCCTAGTCAGGAGCACATTCGTTCACAGAAAATTTAATTGTAAAAACAAAAATAAACTATATCTTTTGTTCTTCATGTCTCTAAATTTACTCGTAACTTTTTCTCCATTAGTCACCTCATTAATTATATGAACTGTTATGTGACATTTTTTCCACTTCTTGTGCGTTTCAGCGCCTGAAGGCAGGGAGGGTGATTGGCTTTAGTAGACTGTATGATGGCCTCTATGTGCATGGCTTCTCCAGTCTCGCCTCTCCACTTCAAGCTTTATGTGTGGATCAGTCTTCTGCAAGGTTTTGAGAACCGGACCAGAGAACGAACCGGTGAGATCAAAGATTCAAGGTCCGACCGGTTGAACCGGTCAGACCGGAGTTGAACTGTTATGTTTGATAATATAATAAATACTAAAATTATATATTATAATTTAGCATACTCTTCATTTTTTAATAAAAAGACAGGAATAAACATAAACAAAATTATATAAATATTTTTTTAAAATAATAATATATTTTGCTATCATCTAAAATCTTAATATTAGTATTTTATCACATATATAATAAGTTATCAAATTTATTATGAAAATTAAGTTTAGTTTTTAATTAAATCACACATAAATAATAAAAATATGTACTAAAAGTATATAACACGTAAATATATGTAAGTACATAATAAATTACATATATATGTAAATATAAAAAATGTTATATAATTTATAAGAAAAATTAGATATTGCATATCTTTAATATAATTAATGATTAGATAAGTATTAAAAACACATTCAATATACAACAAAGTTATTTGGCTTGGTTGGTTGAACAGCTGGTGGATATTCCCGAGGTTCACGGTTCGAGCCTCCCCCCTTCCGCATTTTGTCAGAAAAAAATAGCACTGTTTATTCCTAAGCGGAGTGAGCCGGCCGGTTGAGCCAAGACCGCCCGGTTTACGGTTTTTACGGGCAGACCGGCCGGTTCGCCGATTCTTGCCCGGTTCTTGGCAGGGGCAGTTTTACAGCCCAGACCGGACCTCCTGTTTCACCGGTCGGCGGTCTGACCGGTTGAACCGACCGGTCCGGTCCGGTTTTCATAACGTTGGTCTTCTGTTTTGAATTCCTAGCATTGTCGTTTCGGACATCCCTCCATCCCTTATATGAAACTTTTATTTCCTACTGTGCCTTGTTATTTAATAATTTTCTATATGATGTATGTGAACTATGCAAACATCTTCTTTTAATCATGCTTCTTCTCCTAGCTCTACACCCTTTATTGTTATCCATACTGATGTTTGGGGACCATATCATGTTGATCAGCTGAGACTCGCAATTTGCCAAGCCAGATCGAACAATTGAGAATGCCCATATTCGAAAGGTGCGAATGAGCAGGCACTGAAATTTCATAAGGGACTTCTAATGGCGAAGTAGGCCTGTAATAAAGTTCCACGATATGGTGCGCAATGAAGGAATGGGATGCACCGTAGTTAAAGAGAATCTGCATTCACTTATTCTTGACTTTAAATCTCCCAAAAAAGGATGTTATAGACGCAATTCATGATCATTCGGTACTAGGGCAAATATGTCAAAAAATGCAGAAAATTAAAATTTTACACAACATACCAGAGATGACGTCGGCAGATGCAAGCGCCCCACCCTGAGAGATAATGTTCAGCACAGCTTTGCCCCTCTCCTGAGCTCTAGAAATAGCTTGTAGAGGCTGAACAGGAATCAGACTTTCCTTCATGACACATTCTTGGACGTGGTGCCCAACTTGCCCACACCTGAAGTAAGCATTTTGCCTACGGTGACAGTCATTCCCCAAGTGGTCGGTCTCTTGTAATAAGCACAGACGGAGGAGGAAGAGACAAGCGTCACATGTGGTTGTTGTGCAGGAACAACCATCTTCTGCTTTTCGGGAGTTGACAACAGACTTGGGCGGCATAACCCACCTTGTGGCAAAAGGCACACACCTCATTGGACTTGGGACCTTGCTCCTGAGATAGAGCACCCTTGCGCGCGTGGTCAGATGCAGTGACATTGTTTGTACCATGCTTGAACTTCTTAATAGTATGGTCCAGCTCAATAGCTTCCACCCGCAAGGCGGCTCCCACAGTCTCGACGTAAATGGTGGCGCCATGATCTACCACATGCTGGCGGAAATCATGTCTGAGTCCCTTCACGAAACGGCTGATTTTCTTAGCTTCATCCGGTACGAACTCCGCGACAAGCAGGGAGTGATGCGGGAACAGGGTCCATGCCCCGCCACCTTGGCATCAGCACCAGGGGCCCACCTGAGTCACACCAGGCAGCTTTATCAGGCCGCGGGCCATACACCCCAAACCGTTCCGGTCACCACAGGAAATCCGAAAGGTTGTTGAGGCCAGGGCTAGATCCCCCGACCTTCTTGTAAGCGCTCTTTACACCAACTGTAAAGAGCCTGGCGGATCAGTTGGTGATGAAAGCGGAAGAGCTTCTTATCAAGGAGGTCGGGGATTAGCCCTGACCTCAACAACCTTTCGGATTTCCTGAGTGGGACCGGAAGGGTTGGGGTGTATGGCCGCGGGCCTGATAAAGCTGCCTGATGCTCTCCAGGTGGCTTGGTGCTGATGCCAAGGTGGCGGGGCAGGTGGACTCCTGTCCCGCTCTACGGAAACTCTTTCTTATACTCGGTCAGTCTTGTCCGGCTGCTTAGGACAAGAACCTTCAGCTAACTTGTCGTAGGAGAGAGGAACTTCTTCGTAGGAGCATCATTGAACTATCCCCGGGTCATGGTGGCAGAATTGGGGAGACTACGACACTGAAGCCATCAGGTGTACGCATCCTCGGCCAGCTGGTAGGCCGCAAGATGTATCTTCTGAGCTTCCGGAACTCCAACATACTCGAAATTTTTCTCCATCTGGGAGTCATTCAGATATCACGAAGCAGTCTCGATCACCATTGAAGGGCGGCGGATTCACCCTCTTGAATGCTAGAGTATGTCGTCGCTATAGGAGGAACAGTCAGACCTGACACAAGAGGGGTCATTAGGGTGATGACGGGAGGGTTGATTCCAGAACCAGGTGCAAGAGGGATGGCTCCAGGAGGGGCAGTGGTGATAGCAACTCTAGCTTTCCCTGCGCTGCTGGAACCAAGGGCTGGATCAGGAGTTTGGCGATCCTCCTCTAGGCGAGTGAGACGTTCTAGAATCTGCCTCAGCAGCTGGGCAGTGGCATCTCCAGAAGCTCCTCCCGCAAAAGAGGTAGTCTGTTTGCGTCGCGATCGCTTAGGAGTCTTCTAGAAAAGGACACAATAGAATCGAGTAAGAGAAACACTCAAGCTAAACATAAATGATTGAGACTAGAGGTTCTACCATTCTAATACTATCGAATATGTAAATCATGTAATAGTTACAGCATTTTCAATGGACAACTCTAAGTAATGATCATGTTAATACAAATGTGACGACAAAATCGCATGCGATAGAAAAATGATTTATAAAATCCATGTGTGTACGATCATCATCTATTGTTCTCAGCTTAACACTTGGACAGTTTATGTTATGCATGCAATGCAATTGTGCCTAAAATATATTCATAAGAATGTTCATGAATGGATACACATATCATGTTAAGTACTCATATCGCTTAACATGTCATGCATATTATGATACTAATGTCATCGCACTTGAAAATATTAAACTGTCCAAATATATTTAATATTCACAAGCGGTGTATATTCTAGTGAAAATTCATATGCGCATAAATGTTAAGTTTGTCCATAACCCGTTAACGTTCGTGTGCATACTACTCATGCTTATGAGTGTAGTGTGAGTGTTTCAGTCTTGAACAACAGACAACGACAAAGTGAGTGAAGAAATAATGCATGCATATATTTTTTAAAAAAAGTAATTTCAAAATATGTGAAAATTTATAAAATATTTTATCTTAAGATGCTTAACATAGCTCTGATACCAACTGTCATGACCCGTCTAATAACAACTATCAGAGTACGCTATGGGCGTGTTGTGATGTCGCAGGCATGGGCGAAGAAAATTTCATGTCTATTAGGCGGGAGCTGAAATTTGTAATTTTAAATTTAAAATAATTGATTTGAGATAACTAGTTGTTTTTATATGCGAAAGCTTTAATGTAAATTTGATGCACATGCACTTTAATAAAATCTCATGCCACACAGTGCTGGTACGAAATGTAAATGCAATAAACAAAGAGAAAAGGATGTCATTAATAATAAATTCCAATACATCAGTAAAGTCTAACAGTTGTCCATTACTCAAAAAAAATAGTTTATCATAATTATTACATCATAAACAAAACCAATTGTAAAAGAAATCAAATACATAGAACCTGACAAAATAGCAGCAAAATAAACCTCCAGGAATCCAGAACTTGATGCAGATCAGCTCAGGAAGCAGGCGGCGCAGTCACGAACGCTAAGTAAATTTCAAAACAAAAAGAAAAATGTCTCAAAACATAGAAATAAATAGTGAGCAAGTTATAAATTAAAGTACGAGCAGACGGAAAAACAGAAATATTAGAGTACCAATTTATCCTGAAGCAAAACTAATGAAACAGACAAATAACTGAATCAAGCAGAACTATCTGAAATTATTAGTCTACTCCGGAATAGCATAATCGTTCTTGTAATAACATAAGCCGTAATCGATGAAATGTGTAAGTGTTTATATTGGGTGCACATGATTCACACTAAAGTTTAAGTGCAAGTTTTATTAATAAAATTTCCTTCCATGCAAACAAGAAGATGCACCAATTAAACACTACCTTTCAAGATTGCTTATGACACTTACGATTCATGCGTTGTCAGATACCGTTATTAATTAAGGTACAGGTATGAGAAATTTAAATTCAATGTTTGCGAGTGAGGAAATTCTCCACTTGACTTATGGTGAAGCCGAAAAAATGATGGCGGCTGCTAAGCGGCCCAAGCAACACTTGAGGACCTTAATTAACCTGCTCGGGAACAACATAAATGACATAACGAGGAAACTACCCCGTCAAGAGTGAGGGGAGAGGAAATTACCCCGCAAGAATCGGAAATTGGCGGCGGCCTGGCTAGATAGACCTCAAATCCGAGAGGGTTTTGGAGAGATCTCAGCACTAAATCCGACGTGTGGCACCGGAAAACACAAATAAATTCGGGATTAGTCGATTACACGATGGACATGAGTTGGATCAACGCGAATACACTGATTGGAGCGTGAAAGATAGCAAAATATTTTCAAAAAATTCTAAACAAAGGAGATTGGATGAGTTCCTTAGCCAAGGAGATTGAATCTGTGCTCAAAATCCGACTAGAGGAGGTTTCGAGCAAATTCTATGCGCCCCTCTTGAGATCCTCCGGCCGAAACGGAGGG
Source organism: Platanthera guangdongensis (assembly GCA_039583875.1). Lineage (NCBI taxonomy): Eukaryota > Viridiplantae > Streptophyta > Magnoliopsida > Asparagales > Orchidaceae > Platanthera > Platanthera guangdongensis. The sequence goes on along the minus strand of CM077163.1, from coordinate 193,879,047 downwards.
GAAGGGGTCGAATTAGGGTTTTCGGAGGGAGATGTCGCAGACCTAGAAGAGAAGAAGAAGGGTTGATTTAGTTCCAAGAATTGAAATGGAGAAGAGAGAGGAGTTAGGGTTTACCCTGTGCTTCCCCGCACTGGTCGAAGAAGGAGAAGAAGAAGGGAGGGCTGCTGTTATTGTTGCCTGCCATAGGAAGAGGGGCGGGAGGCGCAGCCGCCGATTGGAGGCGGAAACGAGAGCAGGAGGGTCGTCGACGCTGGTACGGGAGCGGGGGACGCGGGATTGGCATAGGAGCGGGGTCGGGAATTGCGGCTTGTGGGAGAAACATGGACCAGGCAAATATCAGGGGGGACTGGCCGGTTGGATTAATAGAAGGGGAAAAAACCTAATATCAAAATATTACCAAAATACCACTCATGTTATTATTATTATTATTGTTGTTGTTGTTTTTCTTTTCTTTTTTTTAATATGGGTTGATATCAACTGTCATGATCTGTCTAATAACAACCATCAAAGTGCGCTACGGGCGGGTCGTGATATCATAGGCATGGGGGAAGGAAATTTCATGTTTGTTACGCGGGAGCTGAAATTTTTAATATTAAATTTAAAATAATTAATTGAGAAAACTAGTTGTTTTTATATGCGGAAGCTTTAATATAAAGTATGTACATGTGCTTTAATAAAATCCTATGTCGCACGGTGCTGGTACGAAATGTAAATGCAATAAACCAAAGAGATAAACATGTCATTAATAATATCTCAGAACATAGAAATAAACAGTGAGCAAGTTATAAATTAAAGTACGAGCAGAGGGAAAAACAAAAATATTAGACTATCAATTTATCCTTAAGCAAAGCTAGTGAAACAGGTAAGTAGTTGAATCAAGCAGAACTATCTGAAATTATTAGCCTACTTCGAAGTATATCATAATCGTTCTTGTAATGACGTAAACCTTAATCGATGAAATGTGTAGGTGTTTATAATGGGTGCACATGGTTAACACTCAAGTTCATGTGTAAGTCTTATTAGAAAAAATTTCCTGCTTTCCGTGACTATGCAAACAAGAAGATGCACCAATTATACATTATCTTTCAAGATTGCTTATGACTCTTATGACTTAAATTTACATAATTTATAATTTTTAGAGATTTCTATCATAACATGACGTGCTAAAGGGTTACGTTTCATGCGCTGTCAGATACCGTTATTAATTAAGGTACAAGTATGAGTAATTTAAATTCAATGTTTGAAAACGAGAGGAAATTCTCCACTTGCCTTATGGTGAAGCCGAAAAAAATGATGGTGGCTGCTAAGCGGCGCAAGCAACACTTAAAGACCTTAATTAACCTTGTACAACCCCGTGTTCGCCGAGTGGACTCAACGGGGCAGAGCGGAGCCCTTGAGATGGGCCAGGGGATCAAAAGCCCTAGACAAGATGCGCTAAGTCGGCCCGCATCCGCCCAGGAGGCGGGCAAGCCGGGGAAGCTGGCCTGCATCCGCCCAGGAGGCGAGCGAGTCGGGGCAGCTGGCCCGCATCCGCGCAGGAGGCAGGCGAGTCGCGGGAACCATGCCGCACTCGTCCAAGGGACTAGCGAGCTGGCTCGCGCTCACCCCCGTATTTGGGGTGCTAGTAGCATGTATTTAATGTAATTGGGTTTGCCAGTAGCCTCTCCAAATAGCAGAGTTTCGCTGTTGGTAGACCCACATTGAGCTGCGTATAGTAAAACAGAAAGGCGGAGGTACGCTATTTGCAGGCCAGACTCAGAAATCTATAAATAGACCCACAGGTGTATCTTAGAGGGCGAGCTTTTCTCATTTCCTGGTCTTATAGCCATTTCTGAGGTACTCTTAGCTCAGCACTGTCTAAGGAGGGGAAGCGCTTTATGATCTTCCGGGTGTGTAGTGGGACCTCTGTGCTGCAGTCGTGAGTCATTCTCCAATTCTAAGTTTTCGGTTGAGCGAGCTCATTTGGAGAAGTAGGTGTGCGGTCCCCCTTATTAGGGTCCGAACTCCACTAAAGTTGGTTTCCGGTTTCAACAATTTGGTGCGGGGAGTGTGGATCCTGACCAGCACAGAAAATCCTTAGTGAGCTCAATGACTGGAGGCGAAGGACAAGGTGCTGATCCGACGGACTCGCCTCCTCCCGCTCCCCTGGCCACCCTCGGAATGTTCGAGGACTTCAAGAAGGAAGTCCCGGATCTCGTACTGTTCGCTCTCGCGGCTCGCGGCGAGTGCTCCACGCCCTCCATCCCGGTGGTCGCTGCCCCGGCTTTGGGCGAGAACGCCCCCGTCAGGCGGCCAGGGAAGGTGGTTGCAGGGGAAGGTGGCGAGCGAGATCTCCCAGGGCGCATGTTGTTCCCCGGTTCGGCGAGTGCAGGTAGGGCCAACGAGGTGGATGCGCGAGATCGCCCTGCTCGCCCTGCAAATGAAGGAAATCCTTTCAGCGAGTTGGTCACATCCTCCCCAGTCACAGAGGGGTTCCGCGAGCCAGAGATGTCGTACTACACTGGTAGGGACGACCCAGTTCAGCACATCCAGTGGTTCGAGGATGTGATCTCAATACGGACGATGACGGATGATTTCAAGTGTCGGCTCTTCGACATTACCCTCAGGGAGAAGGCAAGGGAGTGGTTTCATCAGCTTCCCGCCGGCTCCATTTACTGTTTTGAGGACCTGCGTCGGGGGTTCTTGCTGAGATTTTCAACTTCAAAGAAGAGGAAGGAGTCAGAGTCTCTGTTTCTCATCAAGCAGAGGGTGGAAGAGACGTTGGGGAGTTACATCGATAGGTTCCAAGAGGAGGTCCTCCAAGTTACCCTCATGGTGGCCTTCACTCTGGGGCTGCGACCAGGGTTCTTCAGGATGGAGCTTAAGCGAGTGCCTCCACTGATCTTTTAAGAGCTGATGGAGAGGGCAGCCAAGGAGGTTAATGGGGAATCGGCGAATCCTGCATTCGCCAAGAGACTAGCCAAGTGGGCGGCAGAAGAGGTGAGAGAGTCGGGAGGAGGTAGGAATCAAGAAGCGAGGAGTGGAGAGCCCAGGCAGTAGCAGTAGCCAAGGTGGGGGCACTAGGAGTCGAACAATCAGCTAGGCTGGATGCAGCAAGAATGACACGACCAGGGCCAGAGAAGAGGTTTCCACGGAGGGAAAAACCACCCAGTGGGCAAGGCCGGTTCAACCCTCCAGGCTGGAGGCAAGGCCAGAGACCTCCTCTCCCCGAGCAACACCAGACTATGACGATAGCCCTAGGGAGGGGGAGAGGTGTCCACATGAGGAGGCAGGAAGGCAGGGCGGAGCTGCCTACTGCGATTTTCATCAGGAGGAAGGCCATGCGACGGCCACCTGCCCGGAGTTCTTGGAGATGAGGGGAGCGAGGGAGCAGGCCCCACAGCAGCAGCGGCCCCGTCAGGAGGTGCGGATAAAAGAATTTCTGCCAGGAGCGGAGGAGGACAGGTACGAGGATCGGGCTGGCGTAGGAGGCCGGGGAGGGATCAGAGTGATCCACGGGGTGGGGGGAGCCGAGGCGGCCCGCAAGGCGAGTCTCCACACCACGTATCGTCTGAGCGTTGCCTCGACGTCCCAAGTCCCGCCCCTGGATGAAAAGATCACCTTCTCCTGGAAAGATATGCCGGATCATGAGGGTCCATTCTGCCATGCGCTGGGAATCCAAGCCGCCATCGAAAATTTCACTTTCGCCCGGATCCTCATCGACAGCAGGAGGTCCGTCAATGTCGTCTTCAAGGAGGCATTTGACGCGATGAAGGTGGAGGCCAAGAGAGTGCTGGCCTCGGACGGACCTTTGTTCGGGTTTTCTGGGGAGAGGAAGAAAGTGGAAGGGGGAGTGGGACTCCATGTCACTTTGGGTGGCCAGTCCAGAAACTGCAGGTTCGTCATTGTGTACGCTCTTAGCAGCTATAATGCAATATTCGGGCGGCCCTTTATCAGCACCTTCCGCTGCGTACCTTCGTACTTCCACCAATGCCTCAAGTTTAACGCTAAAGTAATCCAGGTCCGGGTCCGGGGAGACCCCATGGAGGCAAGGGAATGTTACGTCACCGCAGTCAACACCATCTCGTGGCAGGAGGGATCTGAGGAGATTGAGAGAAGAATGGAGGAGCTGTCTAGGCAGGAGGCCGTGGGAGAAGAAAGGAGATGAAGGTGGAGGAGGTGGAGTAGGTGGAGATCCCCGCCCATGATGGGGGAGCAGAGGAAGTTCTGGAGGAACGGGACAAGGTGATGGCAGTGGAGGAAGTCGAGGAGGATGGAGGAGCTGTCTAGGCAGGAGGTCGTGGGAGAAGAAAAGGAGATGAAGGTGGAGGAGGTGGAGGAGGTGGAGATCCCCGCCCATGATGGGGGAGCAGAGGAAGTTCTGGAGGAACGGGACAAGGTGATGACAGTGGAGGAAGTCGAGGCGGAAGAAGCCCTCGTCCCGGGTGAGAGGGCAGTAGGCGAGTGGGAATAGCAGTCCCGACTAGAAGTAGCGGAAGAAGTGGTGGAGCTGGAAGTCCTCACCTAGGGAGGAAGGGTGGAGAAGGTGCGGGTCAGTGGGGGGCTGAGCCCGCAGGATCAGCGGATGATGCCCGAGTACATCTAGAAGAACGTGGACATCTTCGCATGGAGCGTGGAGGACATGTCGGGGATTGATGCTGACGTGGCTTGCCACCGCCTCAACCTTGATCCCGGCCCTCGCCCCATCCAACAGAAGAAGAGATTCGTCGCTGACAGGCTAGCTGAGCCCATCCGGGAGGAGGTGGGTAAGCTTCTTAAGGCAGAGTTTGTATCGGAGATGCAGTACTTAGGCTGGGTCTCCAACGTTGTAATGGTTAAGAAGGGAGATGGGCGCTGGAGAATGTGTATTGATTTCTCACTTTTAAATAAAGCCTGTCTTAAGGATTGTTATCCTTTGCCTCAAATCGACGCGCTGGTTGAATCAGCCGTCGGTTTTTCTCTAATGAGTTTTCTAGATGCCTTTTCAGGGTACCACCAGATCACAATACATCCCCCAGACATAAAGGATGTTTCCTTCATTATAGGAGATGAGTGATACTGTTATAAGATGATGTACTTTGAGCTGAAGAATGTAGGGACAACGTATCAAAAAATGATGGACCGAGTCTTCCAGGAGCAAATGGGAAGGAATTTGGAGGTGTATGTGGACGACCTCATGGTGAAAAGTCGAGATACGAGATCTCATCTCCAAGATTTGGAGGAGACCTTCAACACCTTGCAAAAGTATAAGATGTGGCTGAACCCCCTGAAATGCGTTTTCGGGGCAAGCAGGGGGAAGTTCTTGGGTCATCTCCTTACTCCTGCAGGGGTGGAACCCAATCCTGATAAGGTGAGGGCGATCATGGAGTTTGAGTCGCCGCGGAATGTCAAAGAAGTTCAGCGCCTGACAGGGAAACTTGCAGGGCTGATCAGGTTCCTCTCTCGGGCAGGAGAGAAGTGCTCGCCCTTCTTCAAAGTGCTGAGGGGAGGCCACAAATTTGAATGGTCCAAGAAGTGCGCGGAGGTTTTCCAAGCCCTGAAGAGACAGCTCACTCAAGCTCCGCTTCTCCAAGGACCTGAGGAGGGGGAAGATTTATCCCTTTACCTTGGAGTCGGAGCAGAGGCCGTGAGCTCCGTCCTGATCCGAGAGGAGGGAAAGAAGCAGCTGTCAATCTACTATGTGAGCAGGGTCCTGAGGAAGGCGGAGCTTCGGTACCCGATCCTGGAGAAGCTGGCTTTTGCTCTAGTCGTCTCGGCTCGGAGGCTCAGGTCATACTTTTAGGCACATTCAATCCGGGTGGTGATAGATCATCCCCTTCGTAACATCTTTGAAGGGGTGGAGCATTCAGAGAGACTTGCAAAATGGTCGGTGGAGCTAAGCGAGTTTGACATATCATTTGTCCCTCACCTCTCGATAAAGGCCCAGGCGATGGCTGACTTTTTGACCGATTATGTGGTCGAGGTGGCAGAGACGGAGCTCACTCGTTCGGTTCCCTGGAAGGTGATGGTGGATGGCACCTCGGGGAGGCATTCCTTGAGAGTGGGGGTGATCCTGGAGAGTCCTCATGGAACAAGGATAGAGCAGACGGTGGTCATCCACTTTCTCATCACCAACAATCAAGCGGAGTATGAGGGGGTAATCGCGGGTTTCGCCTGGCAAAAGAGCTGGGTGTGCACAACTTTTAGGTGTTAACAGACTCCCTGGTAGTGTCCTCTCAAATCGACGATAAGTTCGAGGCAAGGGAGCCTACTCTCCAATTGTATTTAGCAAAAGTAAAGAGCATCATCGGCATGTTCCAAACGTTTTCCATCTGACATGTTCCGCGAGAAGAAAGCGAGCAAGTGGATCAGCTGACTAAGTTCGGACCTTGTACTCCTCATGGATGGACCCCTTCATAGTTTTCTTATCCACAGGAGAATTACCTGAGGGTTTGGACAAGAAGCGTTTCAAGTAGAAATCAGCATACTACCTGATGCGCGATGGGAAGCTGTACAGGAAGACCCTCTCGAGATTGCGGGCATGTTGCGTGGCCGAGGAGGAGATCCTGAGAATTTTGGAGGAATTTCATGTCAGTGAGTGTGGGAGCCACTCGGGAAGCAGAACTCTAGAGGGAAGGATGGTGAGGCAAGAGTATTTTTGGTCGACCCTTGGCCGAGATGCCACTGAATTCGCAACGAAATGTCAGAAGTGCCAATTGTTCTCCCCTCTCCAACTGCTACCGACTCAGAGACTCAGAAGCATCACTGCGCCCTGTCTCTTCGCTATTTGGGGAATAGATCTTGTGGGGCCCTTCCCCCAGGGTAGCGAGCAGAGAAGGTTCCTGCTAGTTATGATCGATTATTTCTCTAAGTGGTTGGAGGTCAAGACACTGGCCAAGGTGACCTCTCAGGTGATTCGCAACTTCGTATGCGGGGAGATCATTTGTCGGCATGGATAGCCTCAGGCCATTGTCACGGATAATGGGCCACAGTTTGCCAGTGCAGAGTTCATCAACTTTTGAGGCCAACTCGGGATAGACCTCAGGTTCACGTCGGTCCACCACCCTCGGAGCAACGAACAAGTAGAGGCGGCAAACAAGATCATAGTTAACTTGTTAAAGAAGGCGGAAAATTTGAAGGGGAGCTGGGTGGAGCAACTCCCTTCGGTCCTTTTGTCCTTGAGGACCACGCCCAACACGGCCACGGGGGTGACTCCCTTCAAGCTCTCCCACGGCTGCGAGGTGGTCCTCCCAATAGAGTTCGAGATCTGGACGCCCCGAGTAGTGGAGGCAGGGGAAGGTAATGAAGAATGGAGGGTCGAGAAGGAGTTACGGCTCTCCCTAGATCTGGTAGAGGAGTTGCGCGACCTGACAGCGATTCGACAAGAAGAAGTCAAGTGGCAAATGGCCAAGTACTTCGACAAACATGTCAGAGTCAAGCAATTCGTAAAGGGGTACTTGGTCTTGAAAAAGGTCGATGCTGTCGGGAGGTCAGAGGTTGTCAGCAAGCTGAACCCAAATTGGGAGGGTCCCTATGTAATCAAAGAAGCCTTGAAGTCGGGGGGATACCACCTCCAGAATGTGGAGGGGGAGCCCCTTAGTCATGCCTGGAGCGGCGACGACTTGACGCACTTCTACCCATGAAATTGAATAATAAAAAGTACTTTTCAGCACTTTTGTCTGTCTTCGATGATCCACCTGCTTGATGTAATGAATGTGTAGAGTGACTGGCAAAGAAAAAAGCCCGGTTGATGTTCAACACCCGCCGTCAGGCTCCTATTAGCTGATTGGGCCGGTGATAGCTCCCGGTGACTGGCCCAGCAAAAAGCCCGGTTGATGTTCAACACCCGCCGTCAGGCTCCTATTAGCTGATTGAGCCGGTGGTAGCGCCCGGTGATTGGCCAAGAGAAAAGCCCGGTTGATGTTCAACACCCTCCATCAGGCTAGGCTCCTATTAGCTGATTGGACCGGTGGTAGCACCCGGTGGCTGGCCAAGAGAAAAGCCTGGTTGATGTTCAACACCCGCCGTCAGGCTCCTATTAGCTGATTGGGCCGGCGGTAGCGCCCGGTGACTGGCCAAGGGGAAAGCTTGGTTTATGTTCAACACTCGTCGTCATACTCTTATTAGCTGATTGAGCCGGTGGTAGCGCCCGATGACTGGCCAAGAGAAAAGCCCGGTTGATGTTCAACACCCGTCGTCAGACTCTGATTGGGTCGGCGGTAGCGCCCGGTGACTGGCCAAGCGATAAGTCTGAATTGATGCTCAACATCCGCTGCCAGGCTGGCAGGAGGGGTAAGAACCCCTAGTGACTCGCCAAAAGGGAGAATCAGAGGAACGAGCGTCGCCAAGGGTGAACACTCAAGGAGAGCTCTCGGGGTGAGCACTCCAGGCATGCACCCCATGCGACACTCCAGGCGAGTTGGGCCTCGCCACTCTGGTGCCCGTTTGGCGAGTCCCCCCCCCCCCCCCGGCATCTGTGAGGCGACCCAAATCACGAGCTCCCACGAGGGGAGAAACCGCAGAAGGCACATAGACCCTAGGCCTCAACCGTGCGGAGCTTTGTAGGAGACTGCGCGCGAGCAGCCCTCTTTTTGGGGGACAAGTGGGGTCGGGACCTCGCGGTGCGCAGCGACAGCTGCTTCTGCGAGGGCGAGGCCGGCGGGAGCGATCCGCGGGCGCTCTCATACGGCGGGTGTAGGGGGAGGTCTCGCTCACCTGCAGTTATCAGTGGTCAATGAGAACCTGAAGTGAGGAGAAAGGGAGGCGAGTGCGAATAGCCTTACCTTCCCCCGGAGGAACGGGAACCAAGGTGTCCACGTTCCTTCACAGGAACGCGACCTCAAAGTTCTTCCCCGCGTAGAACCCAAAGAGGTCGCCTTCGTGGCCCCCCATGGTGGGAGGACGGTAGCTCGGCTCGCTGAGCTGCACCGGCGAGAAGGGGACGTTACCGAAGTCCCCCTTCACGAAGACAAATTTCCTTAGCTAATTATTTCTCTTGTTCACCGTCTCCCGCACCTTCGCATGGTTGCTGGAGAAGTAGGCAGTGTCGTCCCTGTTCGCTTGGAAGGAGAATAGCTTGCGGAAGACCGCGAGCCTGAACTCGATCCGCTCCTCTCGCATGAAGCAGGCGAACGCGACCACCACAGCGACGGAGTGCAGGGTTAGTTGGCCCGGAACCACCCCGAAGTATTTCAACACTTGCCACACCTCAGGTCACAGGGGAAGTCGCAGCCCCGCGTCGAAGTGGGAGATGGGGATTGCGAGCTCGGCGTCGAAGAGGTCATTGATTTTTTTGGACTCTCCCGGCCGTCTCCCCTCCAACCCGGGCGAGATGAAATTGGCGACCGTCAAGTGGAGCTCGTTCTCGGTGAGGTTGGCGGAATGGAAGGCGTGGTCTGAAAAAGTCCACGCACACTTGCCTCGCCCCTCAACATCACCACCATCTCCTCCCATCTCGCGAGCTGGTAGGCAGGCTGGATGCTGGAGTTCTCGCAAATAGCGGCGAGCTGAGACCCAGGAGGCGAGCACATCCCAGGTCTGCGGGCTGGCAGCAAGAGTGCGGCGGATTCAGTACTTAATCCATTTCCACCTACCCTGGCCTCGCGCCCCGGAGCGAGGTGGTAGGCGAGGGTGGTAGTACTCGCGAACCACCGCAAGCTCTTGTTGGGCCAGGCCGACCTGCTCCGTGGCCCGCTGCAGTTGTTCCACAGCCCGCGTGAGGTGTACTTCGGGCGAAGTCGTCCCGTCGCCCTCGTCTTGGCGCCTCCCGTCCAACGCACCAAAGCGCACATCTGTCTCTGCCTTGTCCTCGTCCACCCTGCCGAAGATCTCCCGTAGCATCAGGGAATGTTTTCGGAACAGCTCGGCTACTCGCGTCTTCATCCCCCCGGCATCCTGAGGGTCGCCCAAGTAGTCCGCGATCTTGTCGAGAGAAGGGGAGGCGAGTACTCCTCGCTCATGTCCATGTTGGAGGAGGAGACCCCATGAAAGCCTAAGAAGGAGGAAGAAATGTTAGTGGGGTAGGCGGACAACAAGGAACAAGCGAGAATATGAACTCACCCAGGGTCAGCACATCTCCCGCGTCGAAGTGCGGGCGGGAGGTACTTGGTTGACCTTGAAAGGGCTCGCCGCCGAGAGCCGTAATGGTTTTTCCCAACCCAGGGCGGGCCGGCAATTGTGGAGCCCGCTCGGCAGCCCCTGGGGTGGAAGCTGCAAAATAAAGGTAATCAGAAGTAAAGGGGGACCAGGCAGAAGGCAAGGGCGAGAAACCGAGACTCACCAGTCCGGAGGGGAGGAAATCTCGGGACCGCGAGAAGGGCAGATCCCGCGACCGAGGGGCTGACGGCTCGCTCAGACAAGAGTGGGGAAGGATGTCCTGAGCCCGAGCCCCCGCCTCCATCCTCGCGAGGTGTCTCCTGCAGAAGGGGAGTTGTAAGAATTAGCGCAACATGGGGTAAGGGAGACCGGCCCGCGTACCTGAGGGATGGCCTCAGAACCAGCCACCGGAATGGAGGAGGGGCCTCACCCTGAGAAGGCCGTTTGACCATCTTGGCCTTCTTGGGTCTGAAGGAAGAGCCGGGCGACCTCCGAGCCAGCCAGGGGACGGCGTCGGCGACCTGCGACTGTGTGTCTTCCCTCGCGGCCTCCAAGCAAGCGCGCATCTCCTCCGAGATAGACATCAGGCGCACCGCTACAGTAACATGCAGAAAAAGGAGGAGGAAGTAAGTGGGTGAATTCCTTTGAGGCCAGCGATATATATAAAGCAAAAAGGTGGGACCCACCAAAAAGATTCCCTCCAACTCAGCAAGTACTAACCAAACACTTGGGGTTGAATGGTTCTTTTTGAGCTTTGCAAAAGCTCATAAAGAGCAGGAATTGTGTACAACCCCGTGCTCGCCGAGTGGACCCAATGGGGCAGAGCGTAGCCCTTGAGATGGGCCAGGGGATCAAAAGCCCTAGGCAAGCTGCGCTAAGCTGGCCCGTATCTGCCCGGGAGGCGAGCGAGCTGGGGCAGCTGGCCCGCATCCGCCCAGGAGGCAGCCGAGCCGCGGGTAAACGACCCGCCTCCGTCTAGGATGCAGCCGAGCCGCTGGAACCCGGCTCGCACTCGCCTAAGAGGCTGGCGAGTCGCGGGAAACAGGTCGCACTCGTCCAGGGGACTAGAGAGCTGGCTCACGCTCGCACCCGTATGTGGGGTGCTAGTAGCATGGATTTAATGTAATTGGGTCTGCCAGTAGGCTCTCAAACAACAGAGTTTCGCTGTTGGCAGACTCACCTTGGGCTGCGTGTAGTAAAACAGAAATGCCGAGGTACGCTATTTGCAGGCCAGACTCAGAAATCTATAAATAGACCCACAGGGGTACCTTAGAGGGCAAGCTTTTCTCATTTTTCTGGTCTTGTATTGCTTTCTGAGGTACCCTTAGCTCAACATTGGCTAAGGAGGGGAAGCGCTATAAGATCTTCCGGGTGTGTGGTGGGACCTCCGTGCTGCAGCCGGGGTTCATTCTCCAATCCTAAGTTTCCAGTTGAGCGAGCTCATTTGGAGAAGTAGGTGTGCGGTGACCCCTTATTAGGGTTCGAACTCCACTGAAGACGGTTTCTGGTTTCAACAAACCTGCTCGGGAACAACATAAACGACATAACGAGGGAACTAAGCTAGCACATACAATCCACTTTACAAAGCCTAAACATGAAGGGTTAGTGAATTTACCTCCCTCATGAGTGAGGGGAGAAGAAATTACCCCGCGGAAATTGGAAATTGGCGGCGCCCTGTCTAGACATACCCCCAATCGAAGAGGGTTTTGGAGAGATCCCACCCCTAGATCTAATGAGCGGCGCCAAAAAACACAAAAAAATTGGGATTACTCAATTACACGATGAACATGAGTTCGATCAATGCGAATACACTGATTTGAGCGTGAAAGATTGCACAATTTTTATAAAAAAATTATAAACAAAAGAGATTGGAGGAGTTCCTTACCTAAGGAGACCGAATCTTGGCTCAAAAATCCGAGTAGAAGAGGTTTCGAGCAAACACTAGGCGCCCTTCTTGAGATCCACCAGCCGAAACGGAGGGGAAGGAGAGGAATTAGGGTTTCAGGAGGGAGATGCCACTGACCTCGAAGAGAAAAAGAAGATGGGTTGATTTAGTTCCAAGAATTGAAATGGAGAAGAGAGAGGAGTTAGGGTTTACCCTGTGCTACCACTCACTGATCGAAGAAGGAGAAGGAGGCAGGGTTGCTGCTGTTGTCGTCGGCCTGAGGAAGAGGGGTAGGAGTCGCATCCGCCAGTTGGAGGCGAAAACGAGAGCAGGAGGGGTGTCGGCGCCGGTGCGGGAGTGGGAGACGCGAGATCAGCACAGGAGTGGGGTCGGGAACTGTGGTTTGCGCGAGAAACATGGACCGGGGAAATATCGGGGGGGGGGGGGGGGTGGCCGGCTGGATTAATAGAAGGGGAAAAACCGAATATCAAAATATTACCAAAATACCACTCGTGTTATTATTATTGTTGTTGTTTTCCCTTTTTTTTAATATGGGTTGTTACATTTGAAGAGGCGATGTACTTGGGGAAAAAGTTCCGGGTACTTTTTTCGGATGAGAGTCTCTGGTTTCCATCGTGATGGTCTTGTTTCGTAATTTTTTGATTTTGGAATCCACAATCTGTACGGGCTCTAACTGTAGAGATCTGTCAGACTGCACGGGTACTGGAGGTGTAGGAAGATATATTTTGGGTTGTCGAAGAACACGTTGCAATGAAGAGACGAGGAAGACATCTTGAAGATTTCCCAATTCTGGTGGTAGAGCTAATCGATACGCAACTGGATCAATCCTCTCTATAACCGGATAAGGGCCCAAATAGCAGGAGCTCAACTTCCTTTGCTTCTTTATTCGGTAGATTCCATGTATAGGCTTGATTTTCAAGAAGACTATATCTCCACGCTAAACTCTATCTGTCGTTGTCGAGCATCATAATATTTGGCTTGTATGCACTGTGCCTCCAGCATCCGATCTTGGATCAATCTTATCGCTGTAGTGATATCATCTATGTTTGTGACACTCAAGGCTTCAGGATTCTCATCCTGAGCCCAAGATAGAGGTGTCCGACAGCATCTCCCGTAAAGAGCTTCATACAGTGTCATTTTGATGCTGTCCTGTAAGATATTGTTATAAGAAAATTCTACCGGAGGTATTAGTAGCTCCCAGAGCTCATTATGCTCTACTATGCATAATTGAAGGAAATCTTTTATGGTTTGATTTGTCCTTTCTTTCTTACCGTCGGTTTGGGGGTGGAATGCGGTACTGAAAGTCAGCTTGGTGCCCAAGTAAGCCAGCATTCTTCTTCATTCCTTTGAAGTAAAACATCCATCGTGGTCAGAGACGATCCTTTTGGGAACTCCATGGAATCAGACTACCTGTTCTATAAAGAGTCTGGCCAGCACATCAACGCCATCACTTTGTCGATTAAGTATAAATCGAGCTACCTTTGTGAGGTGATCTACTACGAACCATATAGAGTCATTTCCTGTACATGATCTCGGTAAACCATGGATAAAATACATCGAAATATCCCCAAATTTCTACTCTGATATTAGAAGAGGTTGCAACCAACCTCCCGGGTTTTGACATTCTGCCTTAACCATCTGACATGTCTGGCAATGTGCCACATAATCCGTCACATCCTTTTTCATTTCAGGCCAATTCAGAGTGCGGCGCATGTCAGTATAGATTTTAATTACTCCAGGATGTATAGAATTCTTGGATTAGTGTGCTTCTCGAAGGATCTCTTCTCGGATTCCCCAGTGAGGGGATAAATATTTTGTGCTTATACTGGAGGATGCCATCAGAGAAGTTGTAGTCCTCCTATGCGTCATCTTCCAAGGATTTGATGAATGGAGCCGCCTTTGGATCAATATTTTGGGCTTCACGAATCTAATCCTAAATATCACACTGCATCTCATCCAACACATTTGGGCTTGGTATTCTACTGGATCCCTACAAGTGATGAGGGTGATGCCCAGGTCTGCTAAGGATCGCAATAATTGTCACGACCCGTCTCGACGAAAGTCAGAGTGCGCTTCAGGCGGGCCTTGATGTCACAGGCATGGGCGAAAAGAAATCATGTCTGCTAAGGCGGATACAGAGAAAATCTGAAATTTAATTAGCTGGTTTGTTGTAAAAGGTTATGGTTTTTTTTTAAAAGATATATGCGGAAGCGCTTAAGATTCTAAAACAGTGAAAATTTAATGCACATGTATTTCCTTGTAAAATTTAATGCTACACACAGTACTGAAACAGAAATAAATGCAATAACAACAGAAATAGAATGTCATAAAATGATCTAGTACGACAGAAACATCACAGGAGTTGTCTATGATTCAAAAGAAAATGTCTTACCATAACTAGTACATGATAAACGAACAAACAGTAAAGGATTCAAATACATAAAAGCTGATGCAAGCAATTACAAAGGAAAAACCTTCAAGCAAAGCTGCAGCTGAACGAGAAGTAGCTCAGCGGGCAGTAGGTGCAGTCACGAAACCTAAGGCAAATTCAAGACAGAAGGAAAATGTCTTATAACTTAAGATTTAAACATGAGCAAGTTAATTATTTAGAATGTGAGCAAAAACAAACAGACATATTCAAGTACTAATATATCTTGTGCAAAGCTACCAAACAAACCAAAAACCAGGTCAAACAGACATTTCTGAAAGATTTGCCTACTCCGGAGCATAGCCTAATATAAAATGTTGTAAGTCGTGATCGATGAAGTGTATGTGCTATAACGGGCGCACATGGCTCATATTCAGATCTAGGTGCAAGTCTTATTAGAAAAGTAATCTTGCTTGCCTTGACCATGCCAGCAGACAGATGCCTTGTTAGACGCTACAATTCAAAGTTTTGCTTACAACTACGGATTTGTCTTTATGTTTCATGTTTAGGTGGTTACTTATCATATTATGTTATGTCAACATTATGAGAGTTCAGAATTTTGTAGAAAAAGCATTTGTAAAAGAACAGGTATCCAGATTAAATCTAAAGTTTTGCAAGTGAGAGGGGGTTCTCTACTTGTCTTAAGGTGACATCGAAAACGCTAGCGACAGCTAAATGGCGCAAGCGAGGTTAACGGCTCTAGCTAAACCTGTTCCAAGATCAAAAATGTACTTCAAAGCAATAATAAGGTTCCTACAGTTGCACACGCATTTGGTGACAGCGCTACACAATATGAAAGGAGTTAGGAATTTACCTCCCTCGAGAGTGAGGGGAAAAGAGGCTACCGCGAGGGATCGGGGATTTTGGCGGCGTTTGGATGCGAAAAGCCCTAATTCGGAGAGGTCTTGGAGCGATTCCACCACCTAGATCCGAGGAGATGCACCGGAAAACACAAACAAATCTGGGATTAGCTGGTTAAACGATAGACATAAGTTGGTTTAATATAAACCCTAGGTCGGAGAGCGAAAATTTGCAAGAAAAAATTTAGGAAAATAAAAAACAAGTGGTTGGTGGAAATCCTTACCCAAGGAGACCAGATCGGGGCTCCGAGATCCACGAAGTGGGGTTTCGAGCGAAACCCTAGGAGTCCCTCACGAAAACCACCGGCCGGAACTAGGAGGAGCTAGGGTTGCCGGAGAAGAAAAGATGTCCTTGCCCTCACTGGCCGGAGAAGGAGAAAGGAGGGGAGAAAGTCGACGGGCCCCTTGGATGCAGCCAGCCAAGAGGGGAGGGCTGCTGTGGGATTGTCGGCCAACGAGAGAGTCGGAGACGACGAGGAAGCAAGAGAAATGGGCGTCGGGCATGGAGGAGGGATTTGCCGGCCACTGGAGGCGGAGGAGTGGGCTGTCGGGCGCTCGGGAGGCGGAGATGGGATCGTCGGGTCGCTCGTCTTCGCGGAGACGAGGCTGCGGGCTGCGGATGTGCGAGTTGCGGGATTTTGAGTTGCGGGAAAAAACCGTGGCTCGGGTTTGGTTTTAAAAGAAGGGGGTAGGTTTAGGTTTATATTATTATTATTATTATTATTAAAATGGGGGGGGGGTAGGTTTTAAGTTTTATATTAAAAGTGGGTTGTTACATTCTCCCCCACTTAGGAAGTTTCGTCCCGAAACTTTCCAGAGAATTCTCTGAATGATACTATACAACGAAGTTTCAGATGACATATACTTCAAATAGAAGTTTGCGGATAAACGCATGGAAGCTAACTATGAAAGATACTGAAATAACAAGGAAGTCAGACTTAGAGACGTACCAAGATCAAGAGAAGAGTTGCAGATACTATACAACGAAGTTTCAGATGACATATACTTCAAACAGAAGTTTGCGGATAAACGCATGAAAGCTAACTATGAAAAATACTGAAATAACAAGGAAGTCAGACTTAGAGACGTACCAAGATCAAGAGAAGAGTTGTGGATACTTGCTGCGCATGTCAGACTCGAGTTCCCAAGTGTATTCCTCAGAATTGCCATGCACCCAAAGTACCTTCACCATCGGAATGGTTCTCTTGCGAAGCTTGCGTTCTTGAAATTCGACGATCTTCGAAGGCTCGATCGGATAAGACAGATTGGCTTCAGGAATCACTGGAACTTCTTCAAGAACACGATTTTGATCGTGGATATATTTTCGAAGCTGACTGACATGAAAGACATCATGGTCACCGGCCAAAGAAGCAGGTAGCTCCAGACGATAGGCAGATCCTCCAACACGTTCTGAGATGGAGTACGGTCCCACGAACCTCGGGCTGAGCTTATGATGGCGACCGAACCGTTTCACCCCAGGAGTAGGAGAAATCTTCAGGAATACTTGATCGCCCACAGCAAACTCTAACGGACGGCGGCGCTGATTTGCATACATTATCTGCCTCTCAATGGCACGACTGAGCTGAAGACGAGTTTTCTTGGTGGCTTCTTCCATTTCTTGAAGTAACTCTGGACCCAACACCACCTTCTCACCAACCTCTGTCCAGTAGAGTGGGGTCCTACAACGACGCCCGTATAGTGCTTCGAAGGGAGCCATCTTGAGACTCTCTTGATAGCTGTTGTTGTAGGCGAATTCAACCAAGGGTAGATGTTCATCCCAATCTCCCTTGTAGTCCAAAATATAGCATTGTAGCATATCTTCGAGAATCTGATTAACTCTCTCAGTCTGGCCATCGGTCGTCGGATGATACGCGGTACTCAGGTTGAGATCAGTGCCCAAAGCTTGCTGAAATCCCTTCCAGAAGCGTGATACAAATCTCGAGTCACGATCAGAAATAATCCGCAGAGGAACCCCATGGAGCCTAACAATCTGAGAAACATAAATCCGGGTCATCTTCTCGGTGTAATGACCCTCCTTATACGGGATGAAGTGAGCCACTTTAGTCAGGCGATCTACTATGACTCAAATCGCATCATGTCCCCTCGGAGTGCGGGGCAAACCCTTGATGAAGTCCATAGAGATATCTTCCCACTTCCATTCAGGGATAGGCAGAGGCTGCAAAAGTCCACCAGGACGCTGACGCTGAGCTTTCAACTTCTGGCACGTCAGACATCGAGAGATGAAGCGTGCGATATAATTCTTCATACCAGGCCACCACACGATCTGTTTCAGGTCATGATACATCTTGTTATTGCTAGGATGGCCAGATGTGCGGGACTCGTGTGCTTCTCGGAAAATACTATGCAGGAACTCAGGGACATCGGGAATACGTAAGCGACCTCGGAAACGTAGAACATCGTCGGAGATAGAGAAATCTGGAAGAGTACCAAGTTCAACCTGTCAGCGAATGCACTGGAGTGCGGGATCAGATGGTTGCAGATCTTTTACATGTTCTACCCATAATGGACCAGAGACTTCTCCTTGGCCTCCAGGTGAGAAGGATATGTCCATCCGCTCGAGGTCATCAATCAAGGCCGCGAGAGAAGCTGACATGGGTGCACAGGTGGCAACTGAAGTCTGACGACTCAAAGCATCTGCCACTAAATTGGCTTTCCCGGGCACATAAGTGAGCTGCAGGTCATAATCTGCTATGAATTCTAGCCATTTCCTCTGACGAAGATTGAGATCTTTCTGAACGAAAATATACTTCAAACTTTCATGGTCAGTGAAGAAGTGGCACTTCACGTCATAGAGGTAGTGACGCCAAAGCTTCAAAGCAAACACCACCACAGCGAACTCCAGATCATGAGTGGGGTAGTTGCGTTCATGAGTCTTCAACTGTCTCGACCCATAAGCAATAACATGATCTTCTTGCATCAGGACACAACCCAAGCCCACTCCGGAAACATCGGTATAAACTGAAAAGTCCAACCCTTCTGAAGGAAGAGCTAAAACTGGTGCTGAACACAAACGTTGCTTCAAATCAGAAAAGGTCTGCTCACATTGACCTGACCACTCGAATCTGACATGTTTTTGGGTTAGTCGTGTCAGGGGAGCAGCAAAAGAGGAGAAGTCTTTGACGAAACGCCGGTAATAACCCGCCAAACCAAGGAAACTGTGAATCTCAGTAGGGGTAGAAGGCTGCTTCCAGTCCATAACAGCGGTGACCTTGGCAGGATCAACGGAAAGTCCATCGCCTGAAATGATATGCCCCAGAAAGGCAACACGATCCAGCCAGAACTCACATTTCGCCAATTTGACATAAAGCTGGTGCTGACGAAGAGTGCAGAGAGTGAGTTTAAGATGTGTTGCATGCTCCTCATGAGTCTTTGAGTAGACCAAGATATCATCAATGAAAACAATGATGAACTTATCAAGGTAGTCGCGGAAGACACGGTTCATCATGTCCATGAAAGCAGAAGGGGCGTTAGTCAACCCAAAAGACATCACCAAAAATTCAAAGTGTACATACCGAGTCCGGAAGGCTGTCCTGGGGATGTCGGATTCCTTGATCTTCAACTGATGGTAACCCGACCTGAGATCTATATTGGAGAAGACGGTACTGCCCTTGAGCTGGTCAAATAGGTCATCCACGCACGGGAGGGGATACTTATTTTTGATGGTTACCTTGTTCAGATTCCGATAGTCGATACACAATCTCATGGATCTGACTTTCTTTTTAACGAAGAGAACGGGGGCTCCCCAAGGAGAAGAGCTGGGGCGAATGTATCCATGCTCAAGCAATTCATCCAATTGCGATCTAAGCTCCTCCAGTTCTCGAGGTGTCATGTGGTATGGAGCTTTAGATATGGGGCGCGTTCCAGGCTCTACATCGATGGAGAACTCTACTTCACGATCATGAGGCATTCCAGGCAACTCGGAGGGGAACACGTCGGGGAACTCAGAAGCAATCGGGATAGACTCAAGTTGTGGTATGACAGCATCTGAATGTGAAGCATAAACAAAGCAAGCAAAACATCCCTGGCTAAGAAGTCGAGAGGCACGCACAGCAGAAATTACCTTCAGGTGGCTACGGGTGGTCTGAACATGTACGCTGAAGTCCTTCCCATCGATACTGAGATTGACCCTCTTTGCCACACAGTCCAGCTTTGCTCGATACGCGACCAGTCAGTTCATACCCAAGATTACGTCGAATTCTGTCATATCCAGGAATATGAGGTCGGCGAAGACTTGCAATTCGCCAAGCAGGATTGGACAATTGCGAATACCCCTGCTAGAAAGGTGCACATGACCGGGCACAGAGATCTCTAAAGGGACTTCGAGTGGCGAAGTAGGTCAACTATGAAGATCCACGATATGACGCGCTATAAAAGAGTGAGATGCCCCAGAATCGAATAGGATTTGCATTCACTTGTTCTTGACCCTAAAACTCCCTAAAAATGAACATTACGGGCACATTCAAGATCATATGACACTAAGGCAGCAAATGAAAAGATGCAGGAAATTAACAAAATAAACTTTACATAAAACATACCAGAGATGACAGAGGTAGATGCGAGCGTCTCGCCCTGAGTGGTGATGTTCAGCACAGCCTTGCCCTTATCTTGGGCACCAGAAATAGCCTGCAGAGGCTGAGCGGGGATTGGGCTTTCCTTCACGGGGCAATCTTTAATCTGATGTCCAAACTGCCCACATCTGAAGCTGGTATTCATCTTGCGGCGACAATCTCTCATTATGTGACCCGATTTCTTGCAGTAAGTACAAACAGAGGAGGCAGAGGCAAGCGTAATCTGGGATTATGGTGCGGGCACAACCATCTTCTGCTTCTTCAGGAGGGAGCGGCAGACTAGGATGGTATGGCTAACTTTATGGCAGTAGGCACACACCTCCTGCGACTTGAGACCTTGCTCCTGAGGTGGAGTACTCTTACGCTTGTGGTCAGGTGCAGCGGCATTGCTTGTACCATGATGAACTTTTTTGGCAGTGCGGTCCAGCTCAATAGCCTCAACCTTCAAGGCGGCCCCAACAGTCTCGGCATAGGTGGTGGCGTCGTGGGCTACCACATGCTAGCGGAAGTCATGTCGGAGGCCCTTCACAAATCGACTGATCTTCTTAGACTCATCGGGCACGAACTCTGCGACAAGGAGAGATAGACAAGAGAACTCTATCTCATATTCAGTCACGGTCCTGCCAAGCTGCTGAAGGGACAAGAACCTTTCAGCTAACTTGTCTCGCTCCACGGACGAAAGAAACTTTTCCATGAGCGCATTCTTGAACTGCTCTCAGGTCATAGCGGAAGAATTGGGGAGATTGCGGCGTTGAAGCCACCAGGTGTGTGCATCCTCGGTCAGCTGGTAGGCTGCAAGATGAACCTTTTGTGCCTCAGGGACACCGACATACTCGAAGTGCCTTTCCATCTGGGAGAGCCACTCTGAAATGACGAAGAAATCTCGACTGCTATTGAAGGACGACGGATTCAGCCTCTTGAACATCAGCGTATCTGACATCGCTACAGGAGGAGCAACTAGACCTGGCACGAGCCGGACCACCTGGGTGTCAGTACGCAAGCCAGTTCCTAAACCAGGTGCAAGAGGTGTGGTTCCAAGAGCGGCGGTAGCAGGGACTCCAGCTGTCCCTGCGCTGCCGGAATCAGGAGCTGTGTCAGGAGTTTGACGATCTTCCTCTAAGCGAGTGAGACGCTCGAGAATCTGCCTCAACAGCTGGGCAGTGGCGTCTTCAGGAGCTGCCCCGGCGGGAGGGGTAGCCTTCTTGCGCTGAGATCTCTTAGGGTCCATCTAGACAGGAACACAAAGAAATCGATTTAAGAGAGACAGTTACGTTAATTATAGAAGATTACGGAACAACAGGTTCTAGCATTTTGATATTGTCGAATACATAAATCATATATTAGTTACAACATTTTCATTGGACAATTCTAGGTAATGCTCATGTTAAAATGACAAGAAATCACATGCAATGTCAAACAATTTATAAATCCATGTGTGTACAATCATCATCTGTTATTCTTGATTTAACATTTGTGTAATGAGTTATGTTATGCATGCAATGCAATTATGTCTAAAATGCATTCCTACGAATGTTCATGAATGGATACGCATGTCATGTTAAGCGCCCATATCACTTAACATGACATGCATATTATGATTCTAATGTCATCGCACTTGAAAATATTAAACCGCTCATACAATTTAATATTCACAAACGGTGTATAGACTAGTGGAAATTCATATGCACAAAAATGTTAAGTTTGTCCATAATCCCTTAACATTCGTGTGCATACTACTCATGATTATGAGTGAGTGTGTGCAATGTTTCAGTCGCGAACAACAAATAATGACAGGGTGAGTGAGATATGATGTATGTTCCTGTATTAATATAATAGAATTTAAAATACTTAATAATTTCAAAATACTTCATTTTCTTTTTAGAGATAACCTGGCTCTGGTACCAACTGTCACCACCCGTCTCGACGAAAATCAGAGTGTGCTTCAAGCGGACCGTGATGCCACAGGCATGGGCGAAAAGAAACCATGTCTGCTAAGGCGGATACAGAGAAAATCTAAAATTTAATTAGATGGTTTGTTGTAAAAGGTTATGGTTTTTTTTGAAAAGATATATACGGAAGCGCTTAAGATTGTAAAACAGTGAAAATTTAATGCACATGTATTTCCTTGTAAAATTTAATGCTACACACAGTACTGAAACAGAAATAAATGCAATAACAACATAAATGGAATGTCATAAAATGATCTAGTACAACAGAAACATCACAGGAGTTGTCCATGATTCAAAAGAAAATGTCTTACCATAACTAGTACATGATAAACGAACAGACAGTAAATGATTCAAATACATAAAATCTGATGCAAACAACTATAAAGGAAAGACCTCCAAGAAAAGCTGCAGCTGAACGGGAAGTAGCTCAGGGGGGCAGGAGGCGCAGTCACGAAACCTAAGGCAAATTCAAGACATAAGGAAAATGTCTTAGAACTTAAGATTTAAACATGAGCAAGTTAATTATTTAGAATGTGAGCAAAAACAAACAGACATATTCAAGTACTTATCTATCTTGTACAAAGCTACCAAACATACCAAAAACCAGGTCAAACAGACATTTCTGAAAGATTTGCCTACTCCGGAGCATAGCCTAATGTAAAATATTGTAAGTCGTTATCGATGAAGTGTAGGTGCTATAGCGGGCGCACATGGCTTACATTCAGATCTAGGTGCAAGTCTTATTAGAAAAGTAATCATGCTTGTCGTGATCATGTCAGCAGACAGATGCTCTGTTAGACGCTACAATTCAAAGTTTTGCTTACAACTACGGATTTGTCTTTATGTTTCATGCTTAGGTGGTTACTTATCATATTATGTTATGTCATCATTATGAGAGTTCAGAATTTTGTAGAAAAAGCATTTGTAAAAGAACAGGTATCCAGATTAAATCTAAAGTTTTGCAAGTGAGAGTGGGTTCTCTACTTACCTTAAGGTGACGTCGAAAACGCTAGCGACAGCTAAATGGCATAAGCGAGGTTAACGGCTCTAGCTAAACCTGTTCCAAGATCAAAAATGTACTTCAAAGCAATAATAAGATTCCTACACTTGCACACGCATTTGGTGACAGCGCTACACAATATGAAAGGGGTTAGGAATTTACCTCCCTCGAGAGTGAGGGGAAAAGAGGCTATCGCGAGGGATCGGGGATTTTGGCGGCGTTTGGATGCGAAAAGCCCTAATTCGAAGAGGTCTTGGAGCGATTCCACCACCTAGATCCGAGGAGATGCACCGGAAAAAACAAACAAATCCGGGATTAGCGGGTTAAACGATGGACATAAGTTGGTTTGACAGAAACCCTAGGTCGGAGAGCGAAAATTTGCAAGAAAAAATTTAGGAAAATAAAAAACAAGAGGTTGGTGGAAATCCTTACCCAAGGAGACCAGATCGGGGCTCCGAGATCCACGAAGAGGGGTTTCGAGCGAAACCCTAGTCCCTCACGAAAACCACCGGCCGGAACTGGGAGGAGCTAGGGTTGCCGGAGAAGAAAAGATGTCCTTGCCCTCACTGGCCGGAGAAGGAGAAAGGAGGGGAGAAAGTCGACGGGCCCCTTGGATGCAGCCGGTCAAGAGGGGAAGCAAGAGGAAGGGGCGTCGGGCCTGGAGGAGGGATTTGCCGGCCACTGGAGGCGGAGGAGTGGGTTGTCGGGCGCTCGGGAGGCGGAGACGGGATCGTCGGGTCGCTCGTCTTCGCGTAGACGGGGCTGCGGGCTGCGGCTGTGCGGGTTGCGGGATTTTGAGTTGCAGGAAAAAACCGTGGCTCGGGTTTGGTTTTAAAAGAAGGGGGTAGGTTTAGGTTTATATTTTTATTTTTATTAAAATGGGGGGGGGGGGGGGGGTAGGTTTTAAGTTTTATATTAAAAGGGGGTTGTTACAATAATTCCTCTGGTATCGCCTCCATGCATCTTCTAGCTATTGTGGCTTGTTGGCTCAAGGCATCAGCAACCTTGTTGGCCATGGCAAGGTGGTACTGCAGGGTGAAGTCATAATTGCAGAGAAGTTCCAACCATCGGCACTGACAGAGGATTAGCTCTTCCTCGGTGAAGAGATATTTGAGACTTTATGATCGGAGAAGATTTCACGCATAACTTTATAAAAGTAATGTCTACAGATCTTGAGAGCGAAAACTGTCGTGCCCAACTCTAAGTCGTGGGCCCGAAGTTAAGCTCATGCAGCTTCAATTGCCGAGATGCGTAAGCGATTACCATGCCATGTTGCATCAGTACGGTTCCCAGTCTCTTTAAAGATGTGTCGGTATAGATTTGGAACCCTTCAGTTCCAGACAGAATCATAAGAATTGGAGCAGAGGTCAAGCGGTTCTTCAGCTCGGTGAACGCTGCCTTGCATTCTGTTGTCCACAGGAACGCAGTCTTTCTTTGTGAGGGCGGTGAGGGGTAAGGAAATCTTTGAGGAACCTTCTACGAACTTTTGATAATATCTGGCTAGTTCGAGGAAGCTTCAGATGTCGACTGCTGACTTGAGTGGCGGTCAATTCCGCACGGCTAACACTTTTGCCTGGTCCACGACCACCCTAAAAATCCAACCTCCTCGATCCAAAACTCGAACTTGCTGAATTTGGCATAGAGGGAATGCTCTCGCAGCTTTAACATCATTTGGAGGTGGCTCGCGTGGTCCGCCTTGGTCTTGGAATAGATGAGAATATCGTCAATGAAGACGATAATGAAGTGATCTAAATAGGGTTCAAGCACCCTATTCATCAATGTCATGAATGCAGAAGGTGCATTGGTTAGCCCAAAAGGCATTGTCATGAATTCATAATGTCCATATCGGGAGCTAAATGCACTTTTAGGTATATCATCCTCTTGGATCCGAAGCTAGTAATAGCCTGACTGTAGATCCATCTTGGAGTAGATGGAAGCACCTTGCACGTGGTCGAAAAGCTCGTTGATTCTTGGAAGGGGATAGGTATTCCGCACGGTGAGTCGGTTGAGCTCCCTGTAGTCGATGCACAAACGAAGAGATTCATCCTTCTTCTTGTCAAACAACATCGGGGCTCCCCACGACGATGAACCCGGGCGAATGAATCATGCATCAATCAACTCTTGAAGTTGTATTCTAAGCTCAGCTAATTCCTTCGAAGCCATTCGATGAGGTGCTTGGGGCACTCGTCGAGCTCCAGGCACGAACTCGATTTGAAAGTCCACCTCTCATTGTGGGGCAACCTTGGGAGGGACTCGGGGAAAATATCCGGAAAGTCCCACATGACCGGCACCTTGACGAGCTCGATTTGGAAGTCCACGTCCCATTGCGGTTATTTTTCCAGTATTTTCTACTTTTATGTATTTATCCTTATTCTCCTCACTACTATATATTGGTGTGAGACTCTTTGTAATTTATTAAGCGCATAATTGAAACATGTCAACAGATTTTAATGAGAAAAACATGAGGATATTTATGAGTTTTTACAGGTTTGAATGTGAAGAAAAAATTAAGATTGATTGTGTGGAGGTGGTTTGGAGATTGTTTGATGCAACGAAGGGCAGAAGAATGATGATCGTTTGAATAGGTATCGGAATAATAAGCCATCAATTTCATAGGATTCTAGGTCACAAAATACTCCGAGGAAGGGTGGGTAATGGATCTACGGAAACAAAATTAATAGTGGGTTTGAATTGGTTTTATCTTGATTTGGTTTAAGAAAAATAATTGGGAGATTACAGATGAATGTAAATCTTGTACATAGTTTTGAGACACTTCAAAGAAATCAAGATGAAGAGAAAAAGGTTTTGCAATTATTAAGACAAGCCTTAATGTAACTTTATTTCATCAAATGTTTTTTTTTTGTTCGGGAATTTTATCTGTAATACTACTTGATGTAAAGAGCAGTGGAATGTCTGCATAAACTTTTAGTAACTAAGGATGTTGGACGAGCCAAACATAGAGGAGAAGATAAAATAAAAGGAAATAATTAAATGCACAACTTTGGAGCAGGAAGAAGCATGCTAAGGATTATTTTTCTTTGATAACCATTGTTTTACAATTAATGTAACCCTTGGACCTATATTTGTAATAAAAGATACTTGAAGATAGGACTAACACTGAAACTTATCCTAATAATCATCGTATGAGCATTACACTTGGAACTATATTTATAATAGAAGGTCCTTCAAGATTGAAGATAAGACTAACGATTAAACTTATCCTAAACTTCCGTATAACTTTGACCCATGATAAATAAAAAAGGCTTGAAATAAACTAAGGACATAATGGATGATAATTCAACTATAATTTTAGACATGGAATTCATGTTTGTCCTTCATCATTTCACTTGGAAAGGCAGTGGGAGGTTCATGGAGCCTTTAATAATTAGGCAAGGAAGATGATAGGATCCTGAAGAGGAATCCGGCAAGGAGGACGACCGGCGTTAGTGCGGAAGAAGAGAGGGATTAGGGTAGAGAAGAAAGCTTAGGGTACAGCCCTAAATTTCATTCATCTAAGCATGAAAAACAATACGGCATACAACACCCCTTGTGGCAGTGTGATGTGAATAACAAAACTGTCTGTAAATAGTAAAGCTCAAAACAATATGTTACGCCTCCGGACGGCGCCCGCTTATTTGGGCTTCAATACACACGTCGACGCAAGAGGTCTGAAGGCAACAACGGGGCTGAACCAACCGGTTCAGCCCCCTCTATCTAAATGACGGATAGGGGGGCTGAACCCACCCAGTTCAGCCCCCATTGGGCCGGCCGGCCCCGTTGGCCGGCCAGCCTTGGTCAGGGTATAAATATACCCGGACCCCCTCTTGAGGAGTCATGCAAGATTATTCAAGGTAATTCTCTTTTCTCTCCTCCTCAAACCCTAATTCTCTAGTTACCTCCTTATATCTCCCCCCCCCCTTCTTCTTCCTAACATTTGGTATCAGAAGCTCTTTTCTCCAACATGGTAACCACTCGAACTCAAGAGGAAATCGGCCGCTTGGAAACCCTAGAGGAAATTCTCGTAGGGTTGACGGATTCGGTGGCCGCAATCGAGGAAAACGTGAAAACTTCCGCCCAAAAGCTCGAAGAACGGATCGACACTCGAATGGAAGAGATCATGACGTTATTGTCACAAAACATGAAAGGGAATGCTGTGATGGAGGAGGTTCTGGGCTGATCTCCCGCTGCAGGAGTCGATCCGCACCGGATCGACGTCAACGGAGGCCAGGCGGGCCCAGTAAGGGCAGCGGGCATCACGGACGGGGCCGGATCGAGCACGAGAGGCGTCGGCCGGGTCAAAGCAGGCGGGGGTGGCCCTGGAGGGGTCGGATCGGGCACGGGAGGCGGTCCCGGGTTCGAATCGGGCGCTGGAGGCACTGGCGGGGTCGGATCGGGCATTGGTTGGCTCGAAGGGCTCGGATCAGGCACGGGAGGCATCGAGGGGTTCGGCCCGTCTGGAGGTGGCTCCGGCGCGATTGGATCGGTCGGATTTGGCTTCGGTGGGTACGGTGCAGGCAGCAGCGGCTCCGGTGGGTTCGGCACAGCGGGTTTCTGCCCCAATGGGGGTGGCTCCGGCGATTTGGGCGCTAGAGGGGGTGGGTGGCCGGTTCCTCCATATGGAGGAGGGGAGGGCTTGCTACCTCATCCGGCAAGAGGAGGCATGCAGTGGGGTGGTGCTCCGGCGGCGGGGCCGTTTCGCCGTGGCTTCCCGGGCATGCCTTTTGAACACGAAGAACCAAGGAAACCGCCGGGATTTGGACAGGAGGCGGGGTGGTGTGGACAGGTCGGTCAGCGGCCGTACATGCCGCCGAAGCTGATACGCATGAATTTCCCTCAATATACTGGAGGGGACGCCTTGGAATGGGTACAGAAGGCGGAGTTGTTTTTCAGCTATCAAGAGGTGCCCGAGGTACAGTGGGTGCAACTGGCGTCCTTCCACTTGGAAGATGACGCTTTTCAGTGGACGCAGTGGTTCCTGCGGGGACGGGATTATGTGCCGTGGGCGGAGTTTGTTGATGGGTTCACCGCTCGGTTCGGGCCCCTAGAGTTTGAGGACTTTGAGGCCCTCTTGCAAAAGTTACGTCAGAAGGGCACCGTGATGGAATACATGACGGAGTTCGAAAAGTTGGCAAATATGGTGCACTGGGAGGAGAGGACACTCCTCAATTGTTTTGTCTCTGGGTTGAAGGACCACTTAAAAGATGAGGTTCAGGCGTAAATGCCCCGCAGCTTGAATCACGCCATCTGTTTGTCCCGCATTCAGGAAGAGCGGTTCAACAGGTAGCGGTCTTGTACTACAGTGAGGCCCACTACTACACCGGTGACTGCCAGGAAGGACCCGTCGGTAGCCGGACGGCCTACGGTGACACGACTGTCGTGGGGTGAGTTACAGGCAAGATAGGAGAAGGGACTCTGTTTCAACTGTGACGAGAAGTTTACGGCGGGCCATAAATGTCAGAAGGTACAAGTCTTTATGTTACACGACGATGTGGAGGATGAGCCGAGCGCAGAGGAGCAGCTCCCCGCCGAAGACTTCGATCTGACCGAGTTCGGGGTTTCCTTGCATGCTATGGAAAGGTGTAGCCCTCCTCAACTCACTATGCGACTTGCGTGGAGGATCAAACAAGAGAAAGTGACAATTCTGGTGGACAGTGGGAGTACGCACAATTTCATCCGTCCTGATGTGGCCCAGCGGGTTGGGCATGTGATTGATACGGGGGCTGCCTTTCAGGTTGTGATGGCGGACGGCAGCAAGTTGCAGTGCGAAGGTATGTTAAAAGGGGTGGCACTTGGGATGCAGGGATACACGGGCTGCACGGATGTCTATCTTTTATCCATTCGGGGCACATACGTAGCACTGGGAGTTCAGTGGCTGCAGCAGCTGCGACGTGTCACTTTTGCTTGAGATCGGATGACGATGGAATTCATGTAGTAGGGAAAGCAGTTCTGTTTGAAGGAACTCACTTCTTCGCCAGTTAAGGAAGTATCTCTTTGGAGCATGCGGCGACTCGAGGAGGCAGGAAGCTTGATGGCGGTACTTTTGGGGGTGAGGTCGGATGAGGCCGGACCATCTGAGGTGCTCATACAGATGCAGTCCCTTGTGGAGGAATATGCTGACGTTTTCCATGAGCTACGCACAATCCCGCCGTCACGGTTTCGGGATCATCAGATTATACTGAAGGCAGGGTCGGAGCCTACCAATATCCGGCCATATCGATACCCGCACATGCAGAAGGCTGAGATTGAGCGCAGCGTTCGGGAGATGCTCGAGAAGGGCCCAATGAGCTCAAGTGCTATGTATGATCGATTGGGATCTTTCCAACACAGCACAAGGCTCATCCCATCATCATCTTGTAATTGAAAGATTTGAATCATAGAAGAAAGACTAGAGAAGGGAAAGCTTAGGGTTTCTACAACGCCTATCTCCCTAATGGAAATTTTGCCTAAGCAAGGGGGAGATTTTTGCATATATATATATATATGCAAAAGTAAGCAACGGTCGTCGACTCTTCAGAGCCTGCAATGCTTCAATGTTTACAATAGCTGATTGCAGCTGCTTAATGAGCAGCCAGTGAATCTACCACAACCACCTTCATTCCATCCAGCCTCTCTATCACACTCATAGTACTTTGACCTTAGCCCTCGTCTTTGCCTTTCTCCCACTTTTCGGTGAAGAGTGAGTTGATTACTCTATGGGATATGGGCTCTTCGACTAAACTCGTTCTCCTTTTGTGCTTCTCAAGAGAAAGAGTTGTGCCCTATGTCTTTCTAGTACGGAGGTGCGAAAGTCCTCTTGTTCCGCTCTACTCTGGCTTCGCCTTGTGGTAAGTTTGCTCCCTACCGGTCTCAGGAGTTATCCAAGAAATCCCCTCATCCTTCCTATTTGAATAGACGCAGAGGCCCCGGGTTCTCGCTTCTGTTATAAGGGGAAATTGAATAGGGGGAGTGTTCAGGGCGATTCGGATACGGGATTCAAGGGATTCACTAATTTGTAGGAATATATTCTGATTTGAAATCTTTTTCACAAAAGGTATCTCTGAAGTAGATGATGATTGATAGAGTAATCCTTGATCGTAATTTCCAGTATGAGTACTGCGTCGAAGGTAAAACTTGTGATTAGTAGTAAAACATCGATTCTCTTGTTGATACACGGTTTTCTCTTCAAGGGATATCTTCTTACGAAGTTTCACGCGTGTGAGGTGAGCTGGTTCAAGGTCGGCGGCTGAAGCGGCGGATGTTGCTGGTATGGCTGGTTTAGCTGCTTAGACGATTTCGGAGACTTCAGCGGCATTTGATGCAACGGTTGCTTCGCGCATTCGCGCTTCACTCGTTCACTATTGCGTAGTGTTCTTTGCGCGCTCTATCTTGCTAGCTAGCTTTGTTCTAAACCAGACTTTTCCTTTCTAATGAAAAACCTCCGAAGAGGTTTTTCAATCATCTGGCCCAGCATGAGCTCGTTCTCGGCCCCGATCATTCTTGTCAAGAAGAAAGATGGGTCGTTGCGGTTTTGTGTGGACTACCGTGCACTGAACAGCGCCACCCTGAAGGATAAGTTTCTGATTCCATTGATTGAAGAACTGTTGGACAAGCTCCACGGGGCGACGCGGTTCACCAAGCTTGACCTTCGGTCGGGTTACTACCAGATCCTCATGGGGGAAGAAGACATCCACAAGACGGCCTTCAGACTCATGATGGGCACTATGAGTTTTTGGTGATGGCCAACGGGTTGACCGGCGGGCCGTCCACCTTCCAGGCTAATATGAACGAGATCTTCCGTCCGCTCCTTCGTCATTTCGTGCTGATTTTTTTCGATGACAACCTCATATACAGTGCTAGTTGGCAAGAGCACTTACGCTATGTCACACAGGTCTTCTCCCTGCTACGCAAGCATCAGCTCTATGCCAAGCGGTCGAAGTGTTCGTTCGGTCGGGAGGAGGTGGAGTACTTGGGCCATTTAGTCTCGGTTGCAGGAGTTAAAGCCGACCCTCGGAAGATTGAAAGCACGGTTTCTTGGCTGCGACCCCAGACTATACGGTCCTTGCGGGGCTTCTTGGGTCTCACGAGCTATTACCGGCGTTTTGTGCGGGACTATGGCAAGATTGCCAGGCCGCTGACCCAGTTACTGCAGAAGGACGCTTTTTCCTGGCAGGATGAGGCTGAGGCGGCTTTCCAGACACTCAAACGGGCTGTGACGACTACGCCGGTCTTGGCACTTCCGGATTTCAGCAAGGAGTTCGTCGTCGAGACGGCCGCATCGGGAGTGGGTCTGGGTGCTGTGTTGATGCAGAAAGGGCGGCCGATAGCCTTCTACAGCAAAGCATTGGCTCCTCGGACATTGGGGTTGTCCGCTTATGAGAAGGAGATGTTGGCCGTTATTCACGTCGTGGCTCTGTGGCAACCTTATCTGCTGGGGCAACACTTCAAGATTCGTACGGACCATCAAAGTTTGAAGCACTTCTTGGAACAACGGATCTCCTCTCCTCTCCAACAGAAGTGGGTCACCAAACTTCTGGTGTACGATTATGAGATTGTCTACCGCCAAGGCCGGGACAATCGAGTTGTCGATGCCTTATCCCGCTTACCGGAGGGCACACTCTCTCAGATTTCTACACCCCTGCTGGACTCCATGGATGAGATACAGGACGAGGTGGAGCGCGACTCGGAGCTCCGACCTATTGTGGATGCTCTCCGGTGGGCACTGTAGACGGTTCCGGGTTATCATCTTCAGAATGACCGATTGTACTTCCGAGACCGCGTGGTCATTCCTTCTCAGTCAGCATGGCGGACAGTTATGATGCACGAGTTCCATTCCTCGCCGACGGGTGGTCTTGTCGGTCTCTCCCACACCCTTCAGCGCGCGCGGGCAAACGTCTTCTGGAAGGGTATGCAGCGTGATATTCAGTTGTTTGTTCGACAGTGTGACATATGTCAGCGCCAGAAGTATGAGACGACTTCCCCAGCTGGCTTGCTTACACCGTTGGAGATCCATCATCAGGTCTGGGATACCATTTCCATGGATTTCATTGATGGGTTGCCCAAGTCTCAGGGCAAATCCGTGATTTTGGTGGTCGTCGATAAATTATCCAAGTACGGACACTTCATCGCTCTGAGCCATCCGTACACTGGCTCATCAGTTGCAGCTACATTTGCCCGAGAGGTTAGGTTGCATGGCATTCCACGGGAGATCATTTCGGATCGCGATCCGACCTTTGTGGGAACATTTTGGCGAGAACTCTTCTGTCTACAGGGCACGTCACTACGGTTCAGCACAGCTCACCATCCGCAGACGGATGGCCAGACGGAGGTTCTTAATCGGGGATGTAGACTTGTGTTGCTTTGTCCTGGATGAGCTGCGTACTTGGGCAGGGTGGTTACATTGGGCCGAATACTGTTACAACACTTCCTACCACTCTGCCAGCAAAATGACCCCGTTCGAGGTCGTATACAGCCGGCCACCACCTTCATTGAGCAGCTATGAGTCGGGGAGCACGACGCTTCCCGCCGTGGACCGAGCCCTCCGAGATCGTGATTGCACTATTGCTACTTTACGGGAGAATCTACGGGCAGCCCAGGATCGCATAAAGGAACAGGCGGACAAACATCGCACAGACCGCGACTTTCAGGTGGATGATGAGGTCTTTCTCAAGCTCCGTCCCTACCGGCAATTGTCTGTGGCCCAGCGAACGAATCACAAGTTGGCCCCCCGTTACTATGGGCCCTTTCGGATTGTTCGCCGGGTTGGCCCGGTTGCTTACACGTTGGCACTGCCCGAGAGGTCGCGGATACACCCGACCTTTCATGTTTCTCTGCTGAAGAAGAAGATTGGCGCCTCCATCCAAGCAAGCCGTCTTTTGCATGAGGCTACCACTGTGGGCGAACTATGACCGTTACCTGAGGAGGTCCTGTTGCTCCGGTGGAAGTATCGCGGGACCGAGTACCGTCCTGAAGTCCTGGTTAAGTGGCAACATATGACTGCGGCGGACAACACTTGGGTGGATCTTGTTGCAGAATAAAGACCTGACGGTCTAGCGGTCTGACTCTGGCGGATTGCAGTCCGGACGGACTGTCGGTTTCTCTCCAGCGGTTTGGTAGCAGGTCTGTTGCTGTTGGTGCCTTGGAGGTCTGCCGATCTGTCCCTGGCGACTTGGAGACCGGGCGACCTGGCGTTCTCTTGTGGCGGCTTGTTCTCTCTCTCTCTGGTGGTTGTCGGGCGGTTTGCCCATTCGTCAAACCGCGCGGCTTGGCCGACTTGTATTTAGGTTAAACCGCATGTACATGTAATTTTTTAGTTCCACATTGTTTAATTGTAATCTCTCTCATCTCCTACATTCTATAAAAGGCAGGTTATACCATGTAATACACACCTTTTTTGGATAATAAAGATTTCTGTTATTCAAATTTTTGGCTTCTCTTTTTCTGTTCGCACATGGTATCAGAGCACGCGATCTTGTCCGCCTGATTCGGTGTCTTCTCATGTCTGTGCGGCTTTATCTCCTTTTTGCCGCCTGTTCGCGCGGTCTCTCCTCCATTCCCTCCTTTGTCGCTGCCCTTTGTTTGTGCAGCCTTCTTCTCGCTCTCTCTCCACGGCCTGCTTTCTTCCCGTCCGACTTCTTTACCGGTGTCCGTCGCGGTTTCTTCTCTTGACCGCTGCGGTTTTCTTGTCTTGTCCGCTGCGGCCTTCTCTCTATCCGCGCGGCCTTTTCTCTGCCTTGTATTTCTACCTCGACTTCTTTCTTCCCGCACGGACTTTCTCTCTTCTCTCTGCCCGCGCGGCTTCTCTTCCATGGCGCTTTCCGGCTCTTTTACCACCACCGCTACTTCTGTGGCAATTCCGCCTCCTCTTCCCATTCCGTCCGGGAATCTTGGCACCGTCTCCAAGCTTGTCAGTTCCAACTACCCGGATTGGAGTGTCTCCTTCACCTTCCTTCTTCGCTCACAACGCAAACGCCACCACCTAACCGATGACCCTCCTCCTCCCACTTCCGCTGAGTTTGACGACTGGGATGCTAGCGATGCGCTCGTGCGCACTTGGCTCGCTAACAGTCTTTCCGATGAATGTCTTCCTATCATCCGTCATGATGAGACGGTCAAGAAGACATGGCTTCATCTTGCTGCTCTGTACTCAAAAGGGGCTCAGACGTCCCGCATTTACACTTTGATGCGGACCTCTTTGCCCGTCCTTCCATCTCTCCTGCTGCCGCTTATCAACAGGTCCAGACTCTTGGGTCTGAGATTCTTCAACATTGCCCCTTCTCTACGGATTTAGCCGAACAGCACAAGCACTTCCAAGAACTTCTTGTTGTGTGCTACCTCATACGGCTCCCTGACTCCCACGACATGATCCGCCAACAAATCTTTGGCGAAGCGGACTCTCCTAACTTGGATACAACTGATGCACGCATTGCCGCAGTTACATCTCTCCTTCAGCGTCCGCTTCTGTCTTCCCTCCTCCAGACCAATATGCTCACCAGACTCAACGGAGTGGCTCTGGTAGTCCCAACCACCATTCCGGTGGCCGTAGTTCTTCGCGCTTCCTCTACTCTCACTGTGGTTGCACCGGGCATCTTGTGGATCGATGCTGGATGAAACATCCACATCTTCGCCCTTCTGGTGACTCTTCCACCTCCTCTTTCAAGCCATCCGCTTCGGTGGTCACTTCCTCAGGTAGTGCTCACGTGGTTACTCAAGGTAAATGACTCATCGA
Organism: Platanthera guangdongensis; assembly: GCA_039583875.1. Taxonomy (NCBI): domain Eukaryota; kingdom Viridiplantae; phylum Streptophyta; class Magnoliopsida; order Asparagales; family Orchidaceae; genus Platanthera; species Platanthera guangdongensis. Next base: position 193,844,558 of record CM077163.1, on the reverse strand, counting down.
CTCTGGTGCAACTAATCACATGACGGGCAATATTCAATGCTTTTCTCTCCTTGAAACACATGATCGGTTGCCCCCGGTCCTTGTTGCAGACGGCTCTCCCTCCCCGGTTCATGGGACGGGAGTGGTTCATGTCACTCCGTCTCTTCGCCTGGCCGACACTCTCTATGTGCCCAAGTTTCCATACAATTTATTGTCGGTCACTTCTTTGTGCAAGCAACTTCAATGCTCCGTCACATTTACTCCAACTTCTTGCTCTTTTCAGGATCCGAGCTCCCAACGGACGATTGCTACTGGGACTGAGAGCGGCGGCCTCTACTTCCTCGACAACGTTTTCGCTCTGTCAGCCTTCTCCTCCTCCACAGATCTTCTACAATGGCATCTCCGCCTTGGGCATCCTCCTCCACGACTTCTTCGTCAGCTTCTTCCCCACCTCCCTCCGTGCAGTTCTCCTCTCAATTACGACGCCTGTCAGCTTGACAAGCATCACCGTTCCTCCTTCCCGCCAAAGCAAGATCGTGGTTCTACCCGTCCGTTTGATCTTGTTCACTCCGACATCTGGGGTCCTGCTCCTACCCTCATCGTTGGTCGGGGTAGTTCTTATTTTGTTACTTTCATTGATGACTTCTCTCGATGTACTTGGGTGTATCTCTTACGAGAACGCTCTGAGCTTTTTGATGTATGGATATCTTTTTATTATTTAATTAAAAATCAGTTTGATGTTTTCATTAAAATCTTACGCTCTAATAATGCAAAAGAGTATGTTAGTCAAGCTTTTTCCTCTTTCTGTATGCAACATGAGATTGTTCATCAAACAAGTTGCGTTTACACCTCACAACAAAATGGAGTGGCGGAATGCGAAAACCGTCACATCATTGATGTCGCTCGCACTCTGCTAACGCAAATGCATGTCTCTCGCTCCTACTGGGGCTATGCTGTTCTCATTTCATGTTATCTCATCAATCGCATTCCCTTCACCGTTCTCCGCGGTCAAACCCCCTTTCTCCATTCTCTATCCGGGCAAGGATCCTTTTCTTCTCCCTCTACGTATCTTTTGGTGCACAGCCTTTGTGCACGCTCCATCCGCCACCCGCGACAAACTTTCCCCTCGCTCCATCAAATGTGTCTTTCTGGGATACTCTACCGCTCAAAAAGGCTATTGTTGTTTTGACCTCATTCTTCGCAAGCAGTTCGTCTCCGCGGACGTTACCTTCTTCGAGAATGCTCCATATTTCTCTGTCGACTCCTCTCCTCTCCTTGTGGCTTCCACTTCTCCTCTTGTTCCCTCCAGCCCATCGCCACCTGCCGAGGTATTTCCTCCACCGTCTCCATCGTCTCCTCCTCTGTATCCACCTCTACTATCTCCCTCCTCTTCGTCGTCGTCGCTCTCTACTCCCGGGTCAGCTCTCTCCACCACGGATGCTCCGGATACTGAGGAACCTGCTGACCTGGACCTTCCTATTGCTCTTCGCAAAGGGGTTCGGGCGTGTACCAAGCACCCGCTTGCTGCTGTTGTTTCTTATGATCGTCTAACCCCTGCTCGTAGGGAGTTTTCTCTGGCTATCTCTGCCACTTCCACCCCCCGTTCCTATCAAGAGGCACTTACTGTTCCACATTGGAAGGCTGTCATGGATGAAGAGATTGCTACTCTCACTGAACGGGGTACCTGGACCCTGGTTCCTCCTCCCTTTGACACAAATGTTGTTGGTTGTCACTGGGTCTTTGTGGTGAAGTTCCGCCCAGACGGTAGTGTGGATCGGTACAAGGCTCGGCTTGTTGCCAAGGGCTTTACCCAAACTTATGAGGTTGACTACTTTGACACTTTCTCTCAACTTGCTCGTGTCAGCACTATCAGGGTCCTCCTCTCTGTGGCTGTCAACAGGGATTGGCCCATTTAACAGCTGGATGTCAAGAATGCCTTTCTTTATGGGAATCTTCAGGAAGATGTTTACATGGAGCAACCTCCAGGGTATGTTGCTCCGGGGGAGACACAGGTTGCCGGCTCAAGAAGGCTATCTATGGCCTAAAGCAAAGTATTCGGGCTTGGTTTGACAAATTTAGCGGGATTGTGGCGGCCGTAGGTTTTACGAGAAGTTTTGCCGATCACTCCTTATTTACTCGTAAAACGTATCTGGGTCTAGTGGTGCTTGCGGTATACGTGGATGATATTCTTCTCACTGGAGATGACCAAGTTGGGATAACCTTGACAAAGAAGCATCTTCGGCAACACCTGGTTACAAGGGATATGAGCTCTCCAAAATACTTTTTGGAGATAAAAATTTCTCGGAAGCCCAATTCACTTGTCCTCTCCCAACGAAAGTACGCTCTTGACCTGTTAAAAGAGGCAGGGCTGACTGGGGCCAAACCTGCCCGATGTCCCATGGCAACTGGAGAAGATAAAACATGGACGGATGACTCTCCTCTTCTTTCTGATGTTGCGAGGTACAGACGTCTAGTTGGCAAACTTATATATCTCACGGTGAACAGACCCGATATTGCATATGTTGTAGGCAAGGTTAGTCAATTCATGCAAGCTCCTAAGGAGTGTCATCTACAGTCTGCCCTGAGGATATTGGAGTATGTTAAATCAGCTCCTGGGAAAGGACTTCTCTTTCAGAAGAATGAACATTTGAGGGTTGAAGCATACTCTGATTCAAGCTATGCCGATGACAAAGGAGACCGCAAGTCAACATCAGGCTTTTGCACCTTTGTGGGGGGAACCTTGTGAGCTGGAAAAGCAAGAAACAGTCTGTCGTCTTCAGGTCCAGTGCAGAAACAGAATATCGAAGTATGACATCGACCACGTGTAAGTTGAAGTGGTTATGGGCTCTCATGCTCGACTTAGGAGAGGTTTACAACCATTCTCTACATATGTTCTGTGACAACAAGACCGCTATATACATTTTTAAAAATCTGGTCTTCCATGAGAAAACTAAGCACATTGAAGTTGACTGTCATTTTATTCGGGAAAAGATTCTGAAGGAACAAATTTGTACTTTGTTCGTCACCTCAGACAAAGAGTTGGCTGATATTTTCACCAAGCCGTTATCCGCCTATTTTCATCACATTTGCGACAAGCTGGGCATAATCGACATATATGCTCTAGCTTGAGGGGGAGTGTTGCAGAATAGAGACCGGGCGGTCTGGCGGTCTGACTCTGGCGGATTGCAGTCCGGGCGGTCTGTCGGTTTCTCTCCAGTGGTTTGGTAGCAGGTCTGTTGTTGTTGGTGCCTTGACGGTCTGCCGATCTGTCCCTGGCGACTTGGAGACCGGGCGACCTGGCGTTCTCTTGTGGCGGCTTGTTCTCTCTCTCTGGTGGTTGCCGGGCGGTTTGCCCATTCGTCAAACCGCGCGGCTTGGCCGACTTGTATTTAGGTTAAACCGCATGTACATGTAATTTTTTAGTTCCACATTGTTTAATTGTAATCTCTCTCATCTTCTTCATCTTTAAAATGGAGGCTATACCATGTAATACACACCTTTTTTGGATAATAAAGATTTCTGTTATTCAAATTTTCGGTTTCTCTTTTTCTGTTCGCACAGATCTGATGGGGTTTCGTGAGCTGTACCCTGACTACTACCTTGTGGACAAGTTGGTTCTTGATGGGACAGGGAATGTTACACCTCCGGACGGCGCCCGCTTATTTGGGCGTCAATACACACGTCGACGCAAGAGGTATGAAGACAACAACGGGGCTGAACCAACCAGTTCAGCCCCCTCTACCTAAATGACGGATCGGGGGGGGGGGGGGGCTGAACCCACCCGGTTCAGCCCCCATTTGGTCGGCCGGCTAGCCTTAGTCCGGATATAAATATACCCGGACCCCCTCTTGAGGAGTCATGCAACATTATTCAAGGTAATTCTCTTTTCTCTCCTCCTCAAACCCTAATTCTCTAGTTTCCTCCTTAGATCTCTCTTTCTCCCCCCCCCCTTCTTCTTCCTAACACAATATCAAAATAGAAATAATTAAGCAGCGCGCTCCTCGGCGGTCTCTTCAACAATCGGTGGGCTAGTGTTCGTCGCCCTTCTACGCGTGTCCTCAAGGCAGTTGTCGGCGAACGGGCGGCGGAAATCATCCTAGAGTAGACACGTTGTCTCGGATTCCAAACGATCGGCCCTTGCGATAAGGACCTCCTCCGAAGTGGGATCTCCCTGGGCCCGGTACCGACGACCAAGTATCTTGGCTGGGTAGTACAATGCCTCATCGGAAAGATCGAGATCGGCCGGAATTTTATCGTGGGGGCATGCTCGCCCACCACACAATGCAGCTGAGAAACATGAGAGGTCGGGTGTACGAGACTCCCACTAGGAAGATGGATACGGTAGGGGACAGCTCCAATACGAGTGAGGACCTCAAATGAATCAAAGAATCGGGGAGAGTGCTTTGGGTAGGGTTGGCGGTCCACCAAAAGCTGGTGGTACGGGCGTAGCTTGATTAACACCCTCTCCCCCACCTGAAAGGAAAGGTCACGCCTTTTTCGGTTCGTAAACGACGTCATCTTCTATTGAGCCCGTCGCAGGTGGTGCTTCATATGGTCGAGGATAGTATCCCTGTCGCACAAGGTGGTGGACTGACTCTCCACCTGACAATCTGACATTTCCCAGAGATGTGGCAGACAATAGAGGGTGGTGGCTGCCCATAAATGGCCTCGAATTGCGTAGTGCCGACCGCGTGGTAGTATGCAGTGTTGTAGGAGTGCTCCGCCCAACTGAGCCACTTGGCCCAACCTCGGGGCTGCTCCCCCACGAAACATCGGAGGTACGTCTCCAAACATCGGTTGAGAACCTCGGATTGGCCATTCGTCTGCATGTGGTAAGCGGTGCTCATGCGGAGGCGGGTACCATGTAGCCGAACCAGTGCAGTTCAGAAGGTGCCGATTGATTGGGGAACCCATGGAGGCGCACGACACTGCTTATGAAGCTCTCTGAGACGGTGGCGGCAGTGTAGGGATGGCGGAGTGGTATGAAGTGGTCATACTTTGACAGTCTGCCCACCACGACCAATATGCAGTCGTACCCCTGCGAGTGTGGTAGTCGGGTGATGAAGTCCATGTTTACGTCCTCTCAAATGCGGTTCGGAATGGGCAAGGGTTGAAAGAGTACGCCCGGAAATGTCATTCCATACTTGCCCTACTAGCAGACGAGGCAGGCGGCCACGAAGGCTTTGACCTGTCGGAACATGTAAGGCCAGTAAAGAGAGGCCTCCAGGCGGCGGTACGTATGGAAAGCCCCCGCTTGCCCTCCAGAGCGTGAGACATGGAACTCTGTGAGAAGGCGAGGAATGTTCGGGGATAATGGAGAGAGGGCAAGGCGGCCCTTGAAGAACGGGTGGCCCCTTACAAGTGAGTATGGTGGATGATCGGCGGTGGCGGCGATGAGCGTCGTCCAGATCCCATTCAATAAGGGCTCGGCCTCAACTTCACGTTAGATGGTTGCAGCGTCTTCCCACACCGAGCGAGAGATAGTTGCGAGCTCTAGAGTCTGGCTCTGACGAGGGAGGGCATCAGCCTCCCAATTCGCCCTCCTTGGTCGGAACTCGATAGTGAAATCATAGCCCAGAAGTTTTGCGACACACACTGGGCGGGTGTGGCGGTCTTTTGCTGTAGGTGGTAGCGGAGGCTGTGGTGGTCAGTGTGAACCACGAACAGGCTCCCCGAAGGTAGGGGCGCCAATGCTGAACTGCGATAACAAGGTCCATGAGCTAATTCTTGTATGCGGAGCGGCTGTCGATTCTACTGGAGAAGGTGCGGCTGAAGTTGTCCACCGGTCGACCGACATGCATAAGGACGGATCCCACCCCGTAGTCCGACACGTCGCACTCCACGAGAAAGGGTCAGGAGAAATCGGGCATGGCCAACACCGGTCCGTGTGTAACGCCCCAAAACTCAAAAGAGGGACGGACAGCATTTACAGCCAAGTTTGCTGCCTGGTAAGGGTCACACGGCCTGGGACACGGGCGTCTCCCGGACCATGTCGTGCTCGGGTTCGACGAACTTGCCGAGTGGTCGACGAACTGCACTCGACGAGGCGTCGAGACAGTGAACACGGCCTGAGACACGGGCGTGTCCAGGGTCGTGTCCTGCTCGGGTTGTTAGCCGGGTTGTGTCGGGTGAGGAACGTGGTCTGGATCAAGGCGTGTTCTGGTTGACACGGGTGTGTCAAAATTGACACGGGCGTGTCAAGAACCCGTGTCCTCTTCGGGATGGTTTGGTCCTGTGTCGATTGAGGAACACGCCCCGCAACACGGGCGTGTACTGGTCGACACGGGCGTGTCAGAAGGAATACGGGCTTGTCAGGAACCTGTGTCCTTCTCTGTGTGTTTGGCCGACTGTGTCGGCTGTTGAGCATGGCCTGGAACATGGCCGTGTGCATGGCCTTGTCTGGCACACGGCATGTGACACGGGCGTATCCAGTGGCCGTGTCTTGTTCGGGATGCGACAGTTTCGGCATCGATTGAGGCACACGGCCTTGGACACGGGCGTGTTACAAGCCGTGTTCGGCCCAGAAATGTTATTTTAAGTGCGAATCGTGGCCGTCCGTTTCTCTCTTTTGGAATCCAAGGGCCCAAGGCTGTCCTTGCTGAGTTAAAGCCGGGAATAGGGTTTGAAACCCTCATTCCACTTTGAACTTTCTCTTTCTAAAGTTTTAGAGAGAGGGGAGAGCAAGGAAGAAGGAGGAGAGATCCGGCCGCCGGTGGAGCTTCGGAGCCCCAAATCGCAAGCCGAGTCCAGATCTACGGAGGCGAGGTCATTACGGTGTTTTTCATCCGTCTAGATCTTCATGGCGCCAAAGAGAAACCCAAGGGTAACGATTCTCTTCTTGGACATGTGAAGTCCTCTTTCCTTTTTGCATAGGAAGCCCTCTCTCGCGAGTATGCGGTGAGTATGAGGTATTCCTTCGGGTAGACATAAATAGTCCCCGTTGTTTTGCATGTAGAGTCCGGAATCAAAGTACGGACATAGGCATGGTGTGTGAAGGCTACCCGGACAATTGGTCTGGATCGGTGATGTTTCATTATGCATGAATGACCGGAGAAGACTCCGCGCTGATGGTTGTTTTCGGGTTTTTTACGCGGTAGATTGCAACAGGGAATCTTGGGGACTAACTCCAAGGTGCACCCGGAAAACTGGGCAAAAGCGTGATTCTGTCATCTTGATGACCTGGGAGCCAACTTGCACATAACTGAGTTATGTAAAATTTGTGTGATAGATTTGGGACTCGGGGAAGCTTGACCCGCGCATATGGCTTAAATTGACATTGCAGTGTGAGCAACGGGTTAGGTGGAACCGTACCCGCTCTATGTCGTTCGGTTAAAGCGACCTAAGGTACGTGGTACTTGCCGTTAGCATAGATGGAGGGTCTTAGGCATAGGCCGGTAAGACTATAATGTTCACGAGGTTTGTCGTCCTGGAGGCGGTAGTGAGACCACGGATTTTCACCGGGTTCACCGAGAATGTGTCTTGAGAGCACGGGGTGTGTGGTCGTGCGTGCCTACTCCTGTGATGAAGTGTAATTTCACTACTGTTTGGCTATGCTAATAAAGTGCAAGGAAGGAGCATCGCCGCCCCGAGTTAAGGGGCGTGGTCGTTATAATTTGGTCAGCTTTAGCTGACCGTTGCTTTTGTTTGTCACCGCTGCGGTGGATTGTTGCTTGCAGGTGCTGCGGAGCCTAGTGGCAAATAGCGGGCTAAAGCCCTGGTTGCTGAGCCGGCCCTCGAAGGCCAATGCGAACGTTTACTTGTTTTACTCATGTGTGACCGGCCTGCGTGTCGATGTTTGGAAGACACTGTTTATTTAAGTAAACTCTTGTAAGACCATAAGGCCAAGTACTTTATGTATTTTGTACGCTCATTCCTAATTTAGGTATTTAGTGGACATTCATGTTATTGGCTTGGGTTCTTTTCTTTGTAACTCTTAAAATGCTTCTGCTAGAATGTACTCTGTGTAGGATGTGTGTCATTGGAAGGATAGTTTCATTTCGTAACCCTTCGGTCTGTCTGTGGTATATGGCGTCGGGCCCCGGCCGGACCTACTGCTATATGTTATGTGACGGATATGGGTGTTACACCATGCACCTGGGCCTGTTGAAGGGAGGCAATGACAGTGGCGGCCGACCACTGTAAGGATCCCTCTTCGAATTTTTTTAGGAGCAGTGTGAGAGGCCGATCTAGCGTCTCATACTACTGGATGAATCGGCGGTAGTATCTAGACAAGTCGAGGAACCCAATTAGGAGTCGGCCAATGGAGGACCGCCGCAATATTCTCCTCGTCCATAGTGACCACCCGGGCCGATATGGTATGACTAATGTAGCTCACCTCTGCCTCTCCAAAGGAACACTTCGTCGGGTGGAGCTTGAGATGACGGCATCGGATGGTGGTCAGAGTGAGGCGGATGTGCCATAGGTGATCCTGCCAGGAAGAACTGTGGACCGAAATGTCATAAAAAAGACATGTCTACGATGTACCATCCTGAAGATGTCGTTCATCATGCCCTAGAAGATGCAGGAGCATTAGTCAGCCCAAAGAGCATGAACAGGAACTCATAGTGTCCTCATGAGTATGGAAGTCTGTGTTGGTGACGCCCTCCAGCCGTACTCAGATCTGATGATACCCCGCTCGGAGGTCCCGTTTGGTGAAGAAAACGGCCCCATGAAGCTCATCCAAAAGCTCCTAAATCACCTGAATTGGGTACTTGTCCGGTATTGTGGCCTTGTTGAGCTCCCGGTTGCCCACACAACCGTCAGCTGCCATCCTTCTTCCGGACCAGGAGGATCGGGATGGAGAAGGGGCTTGCGCTGGGACGGATGAGGCCCCCCATCAGCATCTCACGAAGCAGACGCTCGATCTCCTCCTTTCGCACATGGTCATAGCGGTAAAGTCGTACCTACACTGCCTCAATGTTGGGATGGAGGGGAATGGCGTGATCGGCCAGTCAAGTTGGAGGGAGGCTGGCTGGGGCCTCAAAGATGTCGGCGAACTCGCTGTGTACCTCCAGAAGGTCCGGCTTCTGCGAGAGAGGCTCCGCTGGCAGATCGGAGATGAGACAAAGCCAAGCGGAAAAATCATCGTCATTCGTCTGTTGGATCGTGTGGAAGGAGACTGAAGAGCAGAGAAGGGAGAAGCTGCCCACGAGGCGGCATGACTGGCCTTGATGGAGAAACTGCATAGTCATGGTCGCACGGTTAACTTGCACGTCACCAGCCATGCCACTCCAAGGATAGCATCGATACCGTTGAGGCCAAAAGCATAGAAGTCCGCGGTCACCGAACAGGACCCACCAAAAATGAGATGGCAGTGCAACATCCCTAGGATTGGTTGGAGATGCCCATCACCCAAATAGACCGTAAAATCAGGGGAGGAACCATCGAAAGGCTAAGCTGATGCGCCATCTGTGTGGAGAGGAAGTTGTGGTTGTACCACTGTCTACCATGACGATAATGGGACGATCACACGACTTGTCTAAAAGCTTCATGGTCTGGGGTCACGAAATCCCGCCCATCGAGAAACATGGCAGCTCCAAGTTGTGGTGCATAGTTGGGGAGGTGTCCACAAATTTGTCTTCGTCGGAGAGTTTGAGGGCCTTAGTCCGCTAAGGTAACCTATGGGTCGAATTCGCGGATGATGGCGTAGAACTCCTTGACAAAACACACATATGTAGGAGAATATGGCTAGCGGCTGCAGAAGCACAGGCCCTTGCTGCGGAGACCATTGTATTCCCAGTTTGAGATGCACTGGGGGAGGCGGTCGGCAGGGCCGATGCCCCCCCCCCTGACAAACCATGTCCAGGGCGTTGGAGACCGTCCAGGAGTGGTGCGTGCGGAGACGGGAGCAAATATGGGGCAGCAGGCTCAGCATGAAAAGCCCAGGTAGTGATTGGGTGACAGCCCGAGGACAGATGACTAGGGCGACGAACTCATTGATATATTCGTTCAGGACTTTGGTCTCATGGACGCCGCATTGTCGCTTAATAGCGGATCTAGAGTAGCGATTGTCGTACCGCTTGGTCATCTCCTGCTTAAGCTCAGACCAGGAGAGAAACTGGTTGAATTGTCCAAGTCACTGTGCCCAATGAAGTGCAGAGCCGTCCAGACTGAGTAGGGCAGTGGACATCTTATCTTGCTTTGGGGTAAGATTAAGGTCAAAGTATTGCTCCACCTTGGCTATCCATCCCATCGAGTCGATGCCATAGAAAGAGAGAATGTCCAAGGAAAGGGTGGAACAACCCAGAAGGGGCGGATGGACATTCTTAGGGTCGGGGCACGGCTGTGCCGCGCCGAGGACGGATCTCATGTCTGCGGGCGAACTGTATCTAGAAGCAGCGGAGGCGGAGGCTGACGCTTGGAGGGAGTCGATCTTGGAGTTTAGGGAAAGGAGAGAAGAATGCATGAAGGCGACGAGTTACTCTTGTGCCTCCACGCGGTGTCTTAGGGCTTTAGCAGCCATATCCGGAGGGCGATCACCGGAGGATCGAGTGTTGGGAGCCATGGGATGGAAGAGGCAGAGCTGGACGGTTGTGGTGGGAGGAAACAGCGGACTGCCTCAGTTGGAGACCGACAGACATAGTAGAAATGTGGATGCGAGGCGGCGGGAATACGTGATGCAGCGGAAGCTCTGGCGATGGGGAGCGATGGACGCAGTGGAAGCTCACCTGATCGACGAGCGCAGACGAGATTCAGCAGAATCGCGCGATGCGGGCAAAAGCGCATGCGATAGAATATCGCAGGCAAGATTTGGAGTCGGCATGGAAACGAAGCGCAAGAACGGGCACCGGCGGCCAAATGGCGGGCGGTGAGACAGGTCGGTCCAAATTGATACAATCCCGAAGAGGAATCTGACAAGGGGGAGGGTCGGCGTTAGTGTGGGAGAACAGAGAGATTAGTGTAGAGAAATTATCTTAGAGAGCAGCCATAAATTACGTTCATCCAAGCATGAAAAACAATATAGGCATACAACTCCCCTTATAACAGCGGGGTGTGAACAACAAAATTGTCTGCAAATAGTAAAGCTCAAAACAGCATCAATATAGAAATAGGGCCATTTACCGGGACCTCCCCTCTAACTTTGTTAAATTACTGACAGCACCCCTCTTATTTTTGAAATTACAAAAACTTCCCCTAAAGTTTTCATTTCATTACAAAAACCTCCCCTGGAGTTTTAATTTCATAACATCCATGCACAAAAACACCCCCCTGGGTGAACAGTGTCCAGGGGGGTATTTTTCTTCGTGGATGCAATGAAACAAAAAGACCAGGGAAGGTTTTGGTAATAAAATGAAAACTTAAGGGGAGTTTTTTGTAATTTCGAAAATAAGAGGGGTGTTCTCACTAATTATGCTAGTTTACAGGGGAGGTTTGGGTAATTATTTCTATAGAAATAATTAAGTAACGCGCTCCTCGGAGATCTCTTCCACGATTGGTGGGCTTGTGTCCATCGCCTTTCTACCTGTGTAGATCTGTCACGACGTCTCTTCGGCGTGCACGTTTGTAACAAAAGAAGATATAGTGGAAAGGGAAAAATTAATTAGTTACCCTAAACCGGGCTAATCGTACATATATATGACGACATTCACGTGACATATCACGTGAAATAAGAAGCGGGAAAAATAAAAAAAACTTGAATTAAAAATGTGTGCAACGCGTATATTCAACTCCCCCCCCCCTCATGTTGAGAATATATATTGATCATTCTCAACTTGATTGTATTGTTCATGAAGTTGTCACAGCTCAATCCCTTAGTGAAGACGTCAGTTAGTTGGTCATGTGAGTTCACAAACGGAGTACATATATTTCCCTTGTCTAGGTGATCTTTGATGAAGTGTCTGTCAACTTCAACATGCTTCGTCATGTCATGTTGAATTGTGAGCAATATTGATGGTCGTTTTGTTGTCGCAGTAGATATTACCTGGTCTGTTCACCTAGAGACCCGTATCTTGAAGTATTATCTTTAACCACAACCCCTCACAAACTCCCTGTATCATAGCCCTGTATTCTGCTTTAGCACTTGAGCGAGCTACAACATTGTGCTCTTTCCTCTTCCATGAAACAAGGTTCCCGCCCACAAATGAGCAATACCCGGTGGTTGACTTTCTATTGTCTTGAGTACCGGCCCAATCGGCATCTGTAAACACTTCAATCTCCAAAGGTTGACTTGCAGAAAATAGAATGTCATAACCAGCAGACTTCTTGAGGTATCTCAATACCCAATACGTTGTTTGTTGATGGCGAATTGTGGGAGAGTGCATGAACCTACTTAGGACACCCACAGAGTACGTAATGTTAGGACGAGTATGAGATAAATATGAGTTTCTCCACTTTCTCTCCACTAGTATCAGCATCAATCGTGTGATTTGCCTCAATAGGCGTATCCATGGGAGAACACTTAAGCATCCCAGTTTCTTCAAGAAGATCAAGGGTATACTTTCTATGCAAGATGAAGATCCCCCGATGAGACCTCACTACTTCAATTCCCAAGAAGTATTTCAGCTTCCCCAGATCTTTGACTTCAAATTCTTTGCCCAACTGATCTTTCAAATGTCTGATCTCCTCAAGATCATCTCGTGTAATAATGATGTCATCCACGTTCACAATTATAATTGATACTTGAGCTCCTCTCATCTTGATGAAGGGAGTATGATCAGTATGTCCTTGAGTGTAGCCTAGTCGAAGCATGATCTTGTTAAACTGACCAAACCACGTCCTAGGGGACTGCTTCAGACCATAAAGGGATTTCTGCAGACGACAAACTTTTTCGTTAGACCCTTCTTTGGTAAAGCCAGAGGGATAGTCATGTAGACTTCTTCCAGATCATCATGCAAGAATGCATTTCTTACATCAAGTTGTTATAACTCTCACCCATGATAAGCAGCACAAGTGATGATCACACAAATGGAATTCATCTTTACAACAGGGGCAAAAGTTTCTTGGTAGTGGGTCTGGGTATACCCTTGGGCGACGAGGCGAGCTTTATACCGCTCCACCACCCTATCTTGGTTTTGCTTCACAGAGAAGATCCAGTGTGATCCAACCATTCTCTTCCCAGGAGGAAGACGAGCAAGCCGCCAAGTTTCATTTTTTTCCAAGACACATCTCTTCTTTCATAACCTGTTTCCACTCAGGTATCTGAACAGCCTCATGACAGGTCTTAGGAACCACAATAGAGGAAAAAGATGAGATAAAAGTTTTATGGCCCTGAGATAGATGAGTGTAAGAGATGTAGTTAGCAATGGGGTGTTTGGTGCCACCAATTTTCCCTTTAAGACGAGTAAGGGGAACATAAAGATCATCATCTGAATCTGGAGCAGAGGCAGACACCGGCACTGCTGGAATGTCCACGGTCTGCACTTGCTCAATAGTCTGAGGCCTACGAGAGTACGTATATAATATAGGATGAATGGAGGTGGTAGGACCAGAAGCAGTACTAGGAATGGAAGTAAAGGGAATATGAGAAGAGACAACATTTGGAAGAGGAGAGTCGATGGTCCCGTCACTATTACCACTTGTCTCCCCCTGACGCGGACCAAAGTACTACTCCCCCTCACGAAAGGTAACATCAACAGTGCAATAATAACGTGTATAAGGTGATAGCACCTATACCCTTTGGTGGTAGGAGAGTATCCAAAAAAACACATCGGAGAGAGCAAGCATCCAGTTTATCGCGATGCGGGGTATGAACATGAACAAAGCAGACAGAGCTAAAGATGCGAGGAGCGATGTTAGAGGTGTGGACTATGTGGTTCTTGGCTAAACAGGATAGAGGCGTATCGTAGGAAATGGAGCAAGATGGAATACGATTAATGAGATGAGCGGTAGTAAGAACCGCATCTCCCCAATAGGACTTAGGAATATTCATTGCAATTAACAAGCACCAAGCAACCTCCAGTAAGTGTCTATTCTTCCGTTCGTCTACAACATTTTGAGTGGAAGTGTGGACACATGTAGTTTGGTGGATAATGTCATGTTCAGTAAGGTAGGAACCAAACGCTCCTCATTCATCATATCCCCCCGCCCATTATCACTACAGAGCACACGAATGGTGTCGTTGAAATGATTCACAACCATGCGATGAAAGGACTGAAAGCAAGAAAGCACATCACTCTTTCTTTTTAATAAATAAAGTCAACTAGTACGAGAATGACAATCAATAAATGTAACAAACTATTTATAGCCAGATAAAGATAACACAGGGGAGGGACCTCAGACATCAGAGCATCAAAAGGACATGATCTGGGAAAAGAAACATGACTGATACTCTGATGAACATGTTTTGAGCGTTCACATGTGTTAAAAGAAAATAATTTAATTAAACTACTGAAAGCAGGAAACAGTTTTGTAAGATAAAAGGCAGAAGGATGGTCATGGCGCAGATGTTAGCGCCGGATGTCTTGAAGAGTCGGAGCACTGGTAGTGGAAAGAGCACGGGGAGAAGATGATTGGTTCAGCAAGTACAGTCTGCCAACATTCCTACCACTACCAAGCATCCGCTTCATATCCAGATCCTTAAACACACAAACATCAGGAAAAAAGGTTATGGAGCAATTTAAAGAAGCAGTTAAGTGGCTTATGAAGAGAAGATTTTGAGGGAACGAAGGGACATGTAAAACCGAAGAGAGAGAGAGAGATCAATAGAACACGCAACTGTGTCTTTGTCTGCAATATAAGAAAGGGAACCATTAGCAGCAATGACCTTATCTCGGCCAGATAGAGAAGTATAGGAGGTAAAACCTGAGGCAGAGCCGGTCATGTGATTCGTCGCATCTGAGTCGATGATTCACTCGGAAGGGGAAGAAATCTCAGCATGAGCACTGGAGATACCTGAAATAGCAAGCGCAACAGTGGAATCATAGGGAGGTTCAGACTGGGAACGCAACATACGGCGAAAGACCACTAATTCCATAGCAGAAAGGCCCCCGGAGTTTTCCTCATAAACCTCGTGGAATGCGCAGAATACTGAGTACAGGCACCAGCTTGACGACCCCCAGCACGGTGACCACCTATCCCTCGAGCACCAGCACCCCGGCCAGAGGGAGCAATGCGAGGATGAAAACGAAAGAAAACGTCCTAGTATGTCCTTTCTTCCCACAGTGGCTGCATAGAGGTGGAGGTCCTCGAGTAATCCCAGCCAGAGCAGAGTGGTCAGTCGAGGAACCAAGTGTATGGCGACGATTATCATCACTGAGGAGCATACTGAAGGCTTCCCGATGAGAGGGAAGAGGCTCACGGTGGAGGACATGCAAGCGAACAGCATCAAATTCCATATTGAGTCTCATAAGAAAGACATGAACCCGAAAGCGATCTTTATCCTTTTGAAGAGCTTGTGCATCGGCAATGCAAGTAGCGGTAAATGTGTTCAAGTAATCCAGTTCCTTATACAGACGTTCGAACTCAGAGTAATAGGAAGAAACGGTCACGGTGCCCTGCTTCAGCTCCAAAACACGTTGAGTGAGCTCATAAATCTGCATCGAACTGTCTGCCTGAGAGTAGGTGTCACGGGCCCTTGTCCAAATGTCATAAGTCGAATCCAGAAGCATATAGTTGCGGTACACCTGATGGGACATAGAGTGAAGTAACCACGAGATAATCAAGGAATTTTCCGCATCCCATTTTCTCCATGAGGGATAGGTACATGGTGGCTCAACAGTGGTACGATCAATATGATCGTAAAGCTGGTAACTTCGAATAGCTTGTTGCGTGGCCCTGGACACCAGATAATTTGTGTCATCCAAGGCAACGATAGTGATTTTCAAAGAGCCAGTTTGGTTGTGCCTCCGAGGAGGATTTGCAGAGGGACCATGGAGAGCACCAGTCTGAGGAGACGATGAGATTTCGGAGGAATCATCCATCGATAACAGGCCGGAGGAGGAAAATTAGCAAGGCGAAGATCTCAACTTTTTAAAGAAACCACATCCTACGAGTGTCCCTAGATCGTGTCGCCAGAGAGGACACCGGAGGATGTGACCGCGATGTCTCCGGTAGCCCCCATGGAGGACAAAACGGCAGAAGACAAAGGGCCGCCCGAAAAACCGGGCGACGAGAGCCGCTGAAGAGGGATGTCGCCGAAGAGAGAAGAGAAGCGGCACTGGAAGGTGGAACCGGGCGGGAGAAACGCGCTGGAGAGAAGAACCAAGCGGGTGGGAGTAACGCACTGGAGAGAAGAACCGCGAGGGCGAGAGGGAGACCCCCGGTCGACGCGGCTGGAGGCAATACGGAGGGAAGAGGGAGGCGGGAGGCGGCGCGCTGAAGACTGATGCGGGCAGGAGCGGGGTTGTCGGCTAGGTCGGACGGGATCGGGAGAGCGTCGGTATTCCCTAGATTCTGATACCAAATGGAAAGGGGAATATATATATATATGACGACATTCACGTGACATATCACGTGAAATAAAAAGCAGAAAAAAATAAAAACTTCAATTAAAAACGCGTGCAATGCGTATATTCAATTGATATAAGAAAGAAGAGAAATGGGAAGAAAAAAAAGAGGAATTGGACAAGGCCTAAGAGCTGGAAAAAGCATGCTAAGCATCTTTTTTGTTGTCTATCCATATTTTTTATTTGAAAGTTCATTTAAAATAAGTACTAGTAAACTGCAAGTTTCTTATGATTAGTGTTTATAAGGTTCTAAGAACCGTATACTCTAGGGACATTGAATTTCTGTTCTCAATTTAGAATAATTTTTGACTCATGCTTGAATTCAAAAGTTTTTGTTGATTACTTGGTCAATAACTCTAGTAGACAAGTTATTCTGGAATTGAAACAAGTTCTATTACTTGAAATTAGGTTCTAGAAGCCCTCAAAGAATCAACTTCTACCAGGCCAGCTATTTTCCCTATGTCAAATCCTACAAAAAATGGTATGTTCTATTCAGCATTGTATTTTGTTCTGTGCAATATTATTTGTTTGTTATACGTGAAAACCTTTAATAATTGTGCTGAATTATGTTTTTTACTCTTATGATAGCTGAATGTACACCTGAAGAGGCCTTCTCTATTTTGGGTGAACAAATTCTATTTGCTAGTGGGAGCCCTTTCAACAATGTGCAACTTGGTATGCTATTTAAGATATATAGGCGATTAGTCATTTTTTATTTATTTTGCGATTGCTAGCCTATCTTATTTGATTTACTTCCCATCTTGAGTTCAAATATTTTCCTTCAAAAGGGAACTTTGATATACTATTAATGCAGGACAAAGCAATAGGACTGAACACAGAACTAATACTAATTGAGACATGTAGGCACACAACAATCAATGACTGAAATTAATACCTACTCTAATACTGGTGCATTGCAAATAAATGAATCATGATGCAATGATATCCCACATTAGATCACATTAGTTGATAAATTTTGCTTACATACAAATACCAGTTGAGCACAATGAATTCAATTAGGGTTGCTGATGAAAATTGCAAAAATTAGGTGAGTGCAATATAATTAGACACTAAACGGATGAGCGACGCACATTCAATGAATAGAGGAAAAAAATACTATCACTGAATATTAATAGCTGATGCAAGACCGTCTATACAATGTACGTGAAAATGACAAAAACATTAAGAGTAAACTTGCCAATTACTCGGGGAAATTTGGAATGAGAACAAGTGTTGGAGATGAGAGGTTGAATGTGGCATCAGGAATGGTGAGGGCTTTGTGGTTCATGGGGGTTTTCTGAAAAGGAATGAGAGGCTCGGGATGGAAAGAGGGCCGTTTTTTTTTTACTTACTCCTTTGTAGGATGCTCTATAGAATCCTAAGTGAAAAAATGTTATGGTTGTGGAAATGATTGCTCTGCGGGAAAATCATACTTGGAACATCGTTACACGTTACTCTACTTAAAGGGAAAAAGGCAGTTGGATTTCAGTAAGTGTTTATTTTTAAGCAAACTTTAAAAAGATAATTGAGTGATACAAAGCTAGAATGGTGGCAAAAGGATACACTCAAATAGTAGGAGTTGATTTCTCAGAGACCTTTGCATTTTTAGCAAAGATGAACAACATTCAACTACTTTCTTGAGCAGTTATTATGAGATGAGAATTGTATCAACTTGACATGAAAACCTCTTTCCTCCTTAAAAATTTAGAATTTAAATTATGAATCCATCACCAGGATTTATTCTGAGAAACTCAGGACAAAAGGTTTGTAAGATGAATTTTTTTGTGTATGGATTAAAACAGTCATCAGAGCCTGATTTGGGCGATTCAATGTTGCGGAGAAGTCTGCAGGATATTTACAAAGTGAGGTTGTTCACACACTTTTCATCAAAGCGTAGAGAGGAAATTGGCAGTCTTACTTATATTTAGTCTCACATCTCTAAAAGTAAATTCTTTTTCTCCCTCTACCTAATAAATCAGGGAACTCTCATGTGATATTTAAAATATTTTGATATAAAATTATTCAATATTCCAGATTCTCACCGTGTATTAGAGTCAGGTCGTAATCTCTCGCCCCTCTCCTTTCACTTGAATACACTAGACCTTCACACGAAACCCATCATCTCTTCTACACTCTCTCAGTCTCACATGTAATCTCCCAAATACTTGGTAAACAACATAAAAGCTCTCTATTTTTCTATCCCAGCATGATCAGATTCCACAACCACAATTGAAGCCCTCCATGCGGTTTTGTAGTTTTTTGTTGGAACTTACTGCTTCTCACCCAGCGACTCCCCATATTGGCAGTCTCTGGGACATTGTCTCCTTCCTCTACGTGTTTGTATCTCTCGCATATTTGTACTCCCCGCCTCTGTGCATCACAACAACAATCCCTTCGTGCTCGCCGATCAAATTCTTATCACATCGAGCTCGTTGATCCACCCAAGAAGAGCTCGTTGTACTTGCCACCTCTACGCATCCCGACAACAATCGACAATCAATCTGCTCAAGCGCCTCTTACAATCTTCCAGTATGCAATAACTGTGACTATGAGTACTTCTTGCAACCATCTCTTCGTCGACAAGTCCCTGCTTCGAGCCTCTTCTCGCAGCCACTCGATGATCCGCTAATAGCACTCGCAACTCCTTGTTGTGGTTTTTACTGGACTCTCTGTGAGTTCTCCGGGAGCTTTGAACCTTCTCTCTTCTTGCATTTACGAGCTCTCCTCATGAAGTCATTGTCTCTCTGTCGTTCTCACCGGTCTTTCTTGTTCTCCACGATGACCAATGCACCACTTCCTCCTACGCCCGCCAACACTGCTCCTACACCCACAATCATTTCCCATATGTATGAAAATCTCGGGACGACGTCCAAATTAACAGACCATATTTTCCCGATTGGAATATCTCCTTCACCCTTCTTTTGTGCTCCCAACACGCAAACGACGCCTTCTCACTAATGATATGCCTGATCCCGCATTTCCCAACTATGCTGATTGGGACGTCAGTGATTTGTTTGTTCGCATTGGCTTGCAAACAGCCTCTCTAATGAATGTTTGTCTATCATCTGTCATTATGACACTATGAAGCCGACATGGGATCATCTTGCTGGCCTTTACTCCAAGGGTGTTAAAACCTCCTGCATCTAGCCATCTACACTCTACTTTGATCTCTTCTCCCGACCATCATTCTCTCATTTTGTTGCATATTAAGAAGTTCAATTTTTCGGCGCAGAACTCCTCCAACATCGGCCCTTCTCTACTAACCTTGCAACTCAGCAGAAATATTATCAAGAACACCTTGTGGTTTGCTATCTTCTTCATTTTTCAGATACCTACAAAATGATCCATCAATAGATCTTGGGATAATTTGACACTCCCACCTTGGATGTCGTTGTCATCTGCATATCTGTTGTTACTAATCTTCTCCAATGGACACCGATTGTGTCTCCTCCATCATACGATATTTTTTCTCATACAGCCAATCGTGGAGCTCACCGTGGTCGTGGAGGGAGCACTGGGAGTCATGCGGAACCCTGACCTCTTTGCTCTCATTGTGTCTGACTTGGTCATCTTGTCGACGGAGGCTATTTGAGGCATCCACACCTCCATTCTCAGGCCCATGCCAGTGCCCCTATGTTTGAGCCTTCTGCGTCTCCATTCACCCCGCCACAGGAATCAGGCCATTGGTTCTCTTCTGCGGATATTGAGGCTCTCATCAATGCCTCCAAGCAATCTACCTTCATTATCACTTCTTCAATTAGTGTGCATGTTGCTGAGGATAAGCGGCCCATCGAATCTGGTGCCACCAATCATATGACTGGGAACTCTCTCCTCTTTTCTCACCTCGACATGCCTTAGTTATTACAGGTGCAAGACGTACCAAGGCGCAAAGGGGTCTTGGAGCCTAGGCGCAAAACTCAAGGCGCAGGTGCGTGCCTAACGAAGGCAAGGCGCAACCACATCCATTTTAAACAAGCAGCACCAAACATCATTTCAGCTTCTCAATCAAATTCTTCATCTAGTCTACTAATTAATCATTCATTATTATCGTTTATATCTCTTAATAAATAGAATCAATGTGGTCACTTATATCATATCTAAGCTTCAACACACAATTATCTTTCACAAACACTAAATCAATAAAGCATTATTTAGTTCTTGCATTATTTTTTTCTTAATTTTTGAAGAAATAAATTTACAACAAAAATTTCACTCATACGCACATTTTATATTCTAAAGACGCAAATAAGACTCACAGAGGCGCAAACCTCTGAGCCTGGTGAGCCTGGAGCCTTAGGCACGCCTGATGCTCGCCTTTAATAACATAGCGAGATACATAATCGATTACCACTGGACTTTATGGCAGATGTCTCTCCTGCTCCGGTTTGTGGATCTAGCATTGTTGCTACCACCTCTCTTAGTTGTACTCTTTTTTCCCAAATTTTCCATGCAATTTATTGTCATCAATGCTCTTTTACGATAATTGCAATGCCCTGTCTCATTTTCTCTTACTGCTTATTATTTGTTGGATCTTCACTCGATTAGGATGATTGCTACTGAGACTGAATGCGGTGGTCTTTCTACCTTGATGATCTTCCCACTTTCTTGGCTTCCGCCGTCTCCACTTCTCTACTCCAGTGGCATTGTCTCCGCAATCATTCGATGTTGCGTCTTCTCCACCAGCTCATTTCATCTTTCAAGGCCGGCTTAACTTTAGAATGTGAGGCAATAGGCTCACCAGCATGGCAAACATTATCGTACTATTTTTCCTGCAAAGTTATTTCCAAGTTTTGTCCGTCCTTTTGACTTTGTTCATTCAGATATCTGGGGTCCTAGTTCCACCAAGTCTGTTAGTTGTGGTAGTTTGTATTTTGTGACTTTTATTAATGATTTGTCTAGATGTACTTGTGTATATCTTTTAAATGAACGTTTTGGATTTTTTTATGTTTTCTCAAAAATTTATAATGAAAATCTTACTCAGTTTGGTATGTTGTTCAAAATTCTATGAACTGGTAATGCAAAGGAATATATGAGTTAACAGTTCTTATATCTCTGCACATCTAACGATATTATTCATAAGACCAATTGTGTGCACACGTGCCAACAAAATGGGGTGACCGAAAAGAAAAATCGCAGCTCCTTGATGTTACTCGGACACTCCTATGCCAGCTGAATGTTCCCCGCTCCTATTGAGGTCATGTGAGTCTCATTTTTTGTTTCATCATTAACTCTTTACCTCTTCTACCCTTCAAGTCAAGACTTCTTTCTCTCTTCTATATTCAGCAGGTACACCTTTTCCCCTCACCCCGCGTGTGTTTGGTTGTATTACTTATGTCCACACTCCTGCATCTAGTCGTGGTATGCTCTCTACTCACACTTCAAAATGTATATTCGTGGGGTACTGTCCAACTCAGAAGGGTTATTGTTACTTCGTACAAATCACCAAATGTCAATACGTCTATGTTGATGTCATCACTTTTGAGTTCACCCCTTACTTTTCCAACGACCAAGGGATTCTTACTCCCGACAACAATCCTCTTCTCTTTACCACCTCTCCTCCCCCCACCCCTGATTCATCATTCCCTATCATCCATGCCCCTTCCCTTGTTATCCCGCAACCGACCCCAACTTTGGCACGTGTCCCTCCAATTTCACCATTTCCATATCATTATATTCGACGTTCTGCTCCCCCCACCTATCCTCTCTCCTTCCACTCCATAGTCCCTGATGACAGCTCCTAGGCTAGTGATCTCCACTTCAGAAGGTTCCCACACTTCAGTAGACTGGGACCTGGATCTCTCATTGTTTTGCCACACTTCAGTAGACTCGGACCTAGATCTCTCATTGTTTTGTACAAATGGGTAAGAAGGATCACCTAACATCCTCTTACTACTATTGTATCTTATGTTAATCTCGGACCCTCTTGCAACAAGTTTGCATAGGTACTCTCTACCACCACCGTTCCTACTACACGTGAGGAAGCTCTTTGTATACCCTGCTGGAAAATGAACATGGATAAGGAAATCTTTGCATTAAGATCACGAGGTACCTAGACTCTTGTCCCTTCCCCATCTATGGTAGATATTGTTGGTTGTCGCTGGATTTTTGTCATCAAGTGTCTCCCAGATGGCACTATGGATTGCTATAAGACACAGTTAGATGTCAAGAGGTTCATCCAAACATATGGTGTTGATTTCTATGACAACTTTTCTTTGATTGGTCGTATTAGTACTATGTGGGTTCTCTTCTCCGTTGATGTCAATAGGAATTAGCAAATGTCCCAACTTGATGTGTTAAAAATGTATTTTTCTATGGTGACCTACACTAAGAAGTCTATATGAAGAAACCACATAGTTATGTTACTCAGAGGGAGTCTCAGGTGTGTAAGCTTCGAAAGGCCATCTTTGGTCTCAAAAAATTCCTTTATGCATTGTTTGAAATATTTAGCCAAATCATCTCTACTAATTGTCTATAGACTCAATGTTGATCACTCTCTCTTTATACGGAAAACCAACCTTGGCCTGGTTATTCTCGTTGTCTACTTCAACGACATTCTCCTTACCAGAAATGACTCTTATGGAATAGAAAATGACAAGAAATATCTTCAGAAGCATTTTGTTACTAAAGATATGGGGTCTCAAAGATACCTCTTGAGAATTGAAATTGCGCGACGATAACTCATTGGTTCTCTTCCAGCATAAGTATGCTCCATATCTACTCAATTAAGTCAATCTCCTAGGAGCAAAACCTGCTCAGAATCTCATGCCCATGGACACTGACAAACTTTGGGATGAGACATCCCCTCTCCTACAGGATATTATTCGATACAGGCGTTTGGCTAGAAAACTCATTTATCTTGTCGTAACCAGAACAGACATCTTCTATGTTGTATGGAAGGCCTCCAAGAAAAGGATTTTTGTTTCAAAGAAACTCTGGATGAAAACCCCATGGCAAGGTGGTCTACAGGAGAGGAAGCCGCCTGTCCGGTAGAATCAAGTGAAGACCCCATGGCAAGGCAGTCAGTACGTTAGACCGACGGCGAGTAGACCATCGAATAGAG
This sequence comes from Platanthera guangdongensis, assembly GCA_039583875.1. NCBI lineage: Eukaryota > Viridiplantae > Streptophyta > Magnoliopsida > Asparagales > Orchidaceae > Platanthera > Platanthera guangdongensis. The sequence continues at coordinate 193,821,137 of CM077163.1, read as the reverse complement.
AGAGAGATCGCGCGGAAAGCAGATCACGCGGGAAGTCAAGCAGAGATCAGAGAGGAGACCGGGCGATCAGAACAACGAGCAGAGGAGCAAACCACGGCGAGTAAACTGCGTGAACAGAACATCAGCGATCAGAGAGGAGACTGTGCGAGCAGAACACAACGAGAAGAAAGAGGTCGCACGGTAAACCACGCAAGAAGACCGCACGGTCACGGTGATAACACACCAGCGGAAAGAAAGAGGTCGCGACCAAGATGCGGAGCCCGCAGTAGAGAGGAGAAGCCACAGCGACTAGAGAAATCGCAGCGAGAAGAAAGAGGAGACCACAACGACCAAGATGCAGAGCCCGCAGCAAAGACCAGGCCGCTCGAGCAGATCGCGCGAGCAGATCAACGAAGAGAGAAAAGGCAGCGCTAGCAGACCGCGCGAGAAGACGAGTAGACAAGGAGATCGCGGCGATCAAGGCGAGAAGACTAAGATAGATCGCGTAAGGAGACCGCAGCAAGTAGCAAAGAAAAGGAGCGGGAAGCAGGGAGAAACCACGTGGTTAGATGGGGAAGTGGGAAATGGGTCCACCTGTCAGAGAGAGAGAGAGCTATAAGAGGACCAAGAGGAATAGGAAGAAAGGGAGGTGGAAGCCACGAGAGAGAGCAGAAGGAGCGGTTAGAGAAGGCTTAACCGCGCGGGTAGCAGCGGTTAGAGAGGGGTTAACCACACGGAGGACTTGTGTCCTCTGATACCATGTAGATGAAAACTGAAACTTGTATATACTTTCTCAATTATCAAATACATGGTATGAATACACAGAGGGAGAAAGAGAGAAGAGAACCCTATACATGATGTGGGACTAAAGAGGAGAGAAGAAGAATAAACAAATGAGCTCCATCATGGGCCTCTTGACATAGACTTTTCCAACATAAACAGTCATCTACGCATTAAAGCATACTCTGATGCAAGCTATGCAAACGATAAAGGAGATTGAAAACCCACTTCTAGATTCTACACATATGTCAGAGGAAATTTGGTTACATGAAAAAACATGAAACAAGAATGGTGTATAGGTCAAGTGACGAAGTTGAATACAAAAGTATTACTCAGACTACTTGTGAATTGATGTGGTTGAAAACACTTCTAAAAGATTTGAGAGAACTTTACGATTACCCTCTTTCAATGTTTTGTAATAATAAAGTTGTTGTTTACATATCTAAAAATTCAGTGTTTTATGAAAGAACAAACATATTGAGGTTGATTATCGCTTCATCAGAGAAGAAATTATTAAAAAAACAAATATGCACTCCGTTTGTTCCTTCAGAAAAAGAGTTGGCTGATGTATTCACCAAATCAATTTTTTCCTCCTCCAATATTTGTGACAAACTAGCAATTATCGATATATATGTTGCAGCTTGAGGTGGAATTTTAAGTTCAAGGTTAAAAGCCCAAAAAGAGGTTTATTATACATTTTTTTTGTATTTAGTCTCACATCTTCAAATGTAAATTTGTCTTTTTTTCATTTACTTTATATAAAGAGAGAAGCTATCAAGTAATATTCAGAATTTTTTGAAATATAATTATTCAATATTTTAAATTCTCACAATTTTCAATGTTGATGATATGGTTCGTATAGGGAACGATGTGTAGGAGATGAATTGTGTCACGAGTCCACGTGTTGCGGGCACATTCACTCAAGTAGACCCCCTTCGTCATATTTTATGGAGCGCACATATGGAAGTCATCGTGGTCGTGGGCGCATTCACTTAAGTGGACACCTCATCATAAATAGGGCGCGCATATGGAAGCCGTCATAATCGACCTTCTTAAAATTAATTTGTATGAATTAATTAATTCATACTAATTAATAGCAATCAATTAACTTAATTATTTGGTATTTTCTTGTTGGGTTGTCTTTTGTATTTCTTTGTTTGGTTGTCTTTTGTATTTCCTTGTTTGAGTGTCTTTTGTATTTCCTTATTTAGTTGTCCTCCCTCATCTATATAAGGGGGAGGGATTTATGTGGTAAATCATATTGGAATGTATGAAGGTATTTTTTAGGGTTGTTCCCTAATTTCGTCTTTTTTCCTTCTTCCTTCTCGCTCACCCCCGTCGGTCATTCCTCTTGTCGGATTCCTCCTGGGAATTAATCGTAATCGTATCAATTAGTTTGCCCTGCCGCACCGCCCGCCTTCTAGTCACTGATGCTCAAGATTGTGCTAGGTTTCGATCGACTTCTGCTGAAATTTCCGCTTTCGCGGGAATTACAGTTTCAGTTCCCGCACCGAGCGACGTGCGTCTGTCGCTTTCACAAATTCCGCTCCCGTTTTTGGCTTCTGTCGCCTCCGCTGGAATCATTTGTCCGATCTGTGGCTTCCAACAACGTGTGACACTGCACCAGTTTTGCCAGTCCGTCGCGCCTATCAATCCGCCACACCACAACTCCAGCAGCATGCAACCATTCTGCCGATCCGCTTCCAGAGCCGCAGGCGGAGTGGGTGTCGCAGGTTTCCGCCTCCCGCGGGTTTCGCCGTTCGCATCTCGATCACAGTTCCGCCTCCCTCCACAATTCGACTGCCGCTCCGCCTATTTTTTTGCGACTGTCGATCGGCCGACACCGCCAATCCACCGCAGAAAGGCCGCAGGACCGGTTCTGTCGCTGATTTCTGCCAGATCTACTTCCCCTTTCCATTTCTGCTGCACGGAGGCCGCCGCCCCGGGCCTCTGTTCCGCTGTGCCAACCTGTCGTGTCGCCACAAACATCGCCGACATCACATCCAGCCTACATCCTAGGCACCACGGCTGCCACTCAATCCGCCGATCCCGGGGCACTGTTCTTGTCGTCGCTGACCACCAACCCTCGACTAGATTTTGCTGCCCTAGTTGCACAAATTTAGGCCACATGTGCCTCCCTCCACGCCAAAGTCGATCGTCTTCTCGTGTACCACGGACGGGCTTCTGCAACCCCCTACGAGGTTCTCTGCCCTAAGTTATCTTTACCACGGCTACCTCCTACACCATGCGAGGATTATCCTGCCATGCCGCCCCCAACATTCCTCTATAACACCAACCGGCCCCTTCTCCCCGCAGTCGATCCTCCTGTCGAGAGCAAACAGGCCGCTAACCTACCACATCTCTCCACTGTGGTCGTACCTCCACCGCTTCCTCCACCTCCCCGGTCACCCGCTTGGTCGTCTCCTTCGGCCATCTCACCACATCCTCTCCCGGCTCTTGCTCCACCGGCCCTTTCCTTACCGCTTCCACTGGCCGCCTCGCCAGCACTTCTGATGTCCCGTGCCCTGCTGTCCCCGACAGATCCGTTCTTACTGCCGAACGTCGCGTCTCCAACATCATTTTGGATGCTGATCACCGCCGCTCCACAGAACTTGAGGAAGCCATTACTTCTGCCACTCATCTTTCTGATGGTGCCGCCACGACTCACTAACACCGTCGACGCTGCTACACGCTACCTGGCCTTGTTCTGGCTAGAGGTCAAGGTACCAGATGATCTGACCACCCTCTTGGTGCACAAGCTTGAGGACTAGCTCGATTTGAAGAACGAATGGAGTGTTACGAGTCCTCGTGTCGTGGTCACATTCACTCAAGTGAACCCCCTTCGTCATAATTTATGGAGCACGCATATGGAAGTCGTCGTGGTCGTGGGCGCATTCACTTAAGTGGACCCCTCATCATAATTTATGGGGCGCACATATGGAAGCTGTCGTAATCGACCTTCTTAAAATTAATTTGTATGAATTAATTAATTGACATTAATTAATTCATACTAATTAATAGCAATCAATTAACTTAATTATTTTGCATTTCCTTGTTGGGTTGCGTTTTGTATTTCCTTGTTTTTGTGTCTTTTTGTATTTCCTTGTTTACTTGTCCTCCTTCATCTATATAAGGGGGAGAGATTTATGTGTGAAATCATATTGGAATGTATGAATGTATTTTTTTTAGGGTTGTTCCCTAATTTCGTCTCTTTTTCCTCCTTCCTTCTCGCTCACCCCCGCCGGCCCTTCCCCTTGTCGGATTCCTCCCGGGAATTAATTGTAATCGTATCAAATTGTCAGAAGGCACATCTAACAAATGAATTCAAGATGAAAGACCTCGCCCCATTATGACATTCCTTGGCATCGAGGTGGTCAAGGTTATTCGGGGAATCTTCATCTTCCAGAAAAGGTATGTCTAGATTTTTGGAAGAAATGTGGATGCTGAGGCTTAAACTCATTGATTCACTTATTGAAATAAATCATTACTAGTTCTGAGAGAGAAGATGGGGTGCATATCAAAAAGGTTTATAATTATCAACACCTTGTGAGAAAGCTAATTCATTTCTCTCACAGAAGACCTGACATTACATTTATTGTTGGAATTCTCAGTCAGTTTATGCATGCACCCAAAGTTAGACATGGGGAAGCTACTCACGTAGAGTTCTAAGATACTTGAAAACCTACCTAGAGAAAGGAATCTTGTTCTCCTTAAATGGTGCTAATGATGACAACAAACTGTGTTTGGAAGTCTACACTGATGCAGATTGGGCAGTATCCACCTCAGACCAAAGATCTACCACCGGTTATTACTCTTTTGTGGTGACAATCTTGTAACTTGGAGTAAAAATCAAGTTGTCATATCTCATTCAAGTGTAGAATCGAAATTTAGATCAATTGCTCAGGATATCCATGAGGGCCTATGACTGAGAACTCTGATGAGAGAGCTTGAACTGCTATCAAAAAAATAATTAAAATATTTTTTGATATTAACGCAGTTATTAGCATTGCCCACAATATATTCAAAGTGTCTAACATTATCGTAAAAAACAAAATGAAATTGACAGAAAAGTCATCAAAGAGAAGATTTAAACATGAACTTTATGTATCCCTTTTGTTCAATCAAAACAACAATTGGTAAATGTCTTCACCAAAACGCTCGGTAGGGTTTCCCTTCACCCTTAACATTGGCAAACTGAACATGTTTAACTTCCACGACCCACTTGAGGGAGAGTGTAAAGATAAATAGGTCCAAGGTTCAGTCAAACCGGTTCACCGTTCTAGCATCAATCCATTTAAGGAGGACCAAGCCTCACAACACATCTCAAGAGAGTCAACTTCTAAGGTATTCCTCTTTTCGACTAGTAAAAAAATTTCAATATCTTTACAATAAAATTTACTCATTCATCTTAATACAACGTCTACATAGGCATACAAAAGATAGTTAAATCTACCAATTAAAAGGTGGTTGTATTTTAATTTATCATGGGCTTAAACCCATTTTTAATAGTATTTTCATCTGATTTCAACTTTTTTGTTATAGGTGGTTTAGTTGCAACAATGTAAATGATAAATGTGTCAATTGGTTGACTCCGAGTCCTCTAGGCCAAACCACTAAGCTCGTACCCATTAACTCTCTCTCCTCTCTCTGTCTTTCGCAGTAAAAAAGATTGAAAACCATAGGAAAAATGAGAAGCTCATTGTTACACCAAAAGGGAGCGTGATGGAGAGCCATCAGATCGTGCACCTTGAGGGGTTCACCGCAAGGCGAGACCCACGTTCATTTATTCGTGCAGGAAGGCTTGATCGGATCGCCGATCCGACTCCGCAGTTGCGTCTGGCACGTCGCCGCGGGTCAAAAACATATATTAGTTTATATTTTTTGGTTTATTTTTTATGTATTTTAGTGGCCGACCCCACCTGCCAATCATAGTTGCTGACGGGGAAGCCCTAGCTTTGTTTTTCTTATAAATAGGAATGTTAGGGGGTTGAATGGGGCATTGCAGAATTTTGGAGACTATTCTTCCTGGATTCCAGCGATCACTCCCTGGTGCCGACATCGTGGAAACCTAAGTGACGACTCCTAGGTGCTCAAACTCCTCCCCAAGGTAATACCCATCTATAGCCTTCATCTTCCCCCTCTGAAACCCTCATCCGCTGCCCCTACAACCCCCAAATTCCAACTCACTATTGCTGTCCAGGGAAAAAATGTTTACTATTCACGGTACTGTTCACGGTACTGTTAACGCCCACCCCTCCTCTTCCCCTCCCAACAGCCGGCCCTCATCCCAAGCCGCCTGCTTGGCCTCCATCCCCCTTCCCTCTCGTGGATTCACTCTTCTTTAGCCCTAATTCCTTGGATCAATTCAGATCTAGGAATTTCAGCCCCGATCCGTTATTTGCATCTTCCGGTCATCACCCCTCCATCCGGATCCGATCCCAAAATATCGGATCTAGCCTCCCCCTCCTGGATCGCCCTCCTAGTGACCGAATCTTTCCATTTCCGGCTCGATCTCCCCACTCTCCGCCGAGAACAGCCACCGCCACTATCTCCACGCCGTCGGGTCCATCCTCGATCGTCGATCTACACATCCAGTTCCATAATCTTCAGTGCTTCGGTTCAACCCGCTACTTTTGTGAGTTCCTTGTAGTGTTGGTTTATGTGATATGACACTTATCATTGGTGAATTAATATATATTGCTTTGATTCTTGATAGTGGAGATTTATTTTGATACACTACTAATTTGCAGGAGAAATTATTCGCCGCGAGCTTGGTCTTGCCCCTCCGAGCGGAGGAACGCCATATAAAATTGCTAAATTGAATAATTGTTTTCACTCTTGATTATTTGCGTGGTATTAAAAAAAATTATCATTGCTAATTTATTTGTCGTCACTTCCGACGGTCACATTGCATGTGGGTTAGGACTAGCGTGTCACATTTGCATTTCTCCCCTAAGAACCTAGTTTTTGTGCACCCCGTAGCCCACCCTACATGTGGTTTATATTAACTTTTTCTTATGGGGAAAATGTTGTATACTAAATATCAAAACTCACATCTCCCTTCTGTGTGTGAATGCAGGAAATGGTAAGATTGGACATTCTAACCAGGGCAATAATATGTACCTCTTTCCTGGGTAAGTGGTTTTGCCTCTTTGTTATTGATACCTCAAAATCCTTCTCCAAGCCCTTCTCACAGTGGCTATTATCATTATCATCAATGCAGCATAGGCCTTGGTACTCTTTTATCCGGTGCACGTGTCATCTCAGACGGCATGCTTCAGGCTGCAGCTGAATGGTAATCATTTTCCATTCTCAAAGACTTAAAACTAATTTTGACTTCTTATTGTATCCTCTGCTAATTCTCACTCATTTGGTTCTGTTTCTTCATTATGAGACCAGCCTGGCTGCTTATATGAAAGATGAAGATATCGACAATGGAATCATCTATCCTCCCATATCCAGGTCCTTAATTGCAGTTTTTTTATCATCCCATATCCCCTGCACCAAATTACAAAAACGACATATTTAAACTTCTTTATGCTATTTCCCATGTCATGTTATGTTATTTAAATATGTTGGCTGTTTGTTCTGCTAACATTTTTAGAAAAGAATTTTGTAAACAACATTTGTGTCCTAAATGAACGACATCTAGTTGCCCACTGGATTGGGTGAAGTTCAAAGATGAGCGACTTGATTGGGTTAAGTTCAAAGATGACCGACATTTTATAAATCACGCACAACCTCACCTGAGGAACTTCATCCATTTTTATGTCCAAAACTGATTTTCTTTTCTCGGTGGCGGTCATAAATGCTGTCATGCAAAAAACATACATTCCAATAGGGTGATGTTTTTGTCCAAACTCGCCGCAGTTAACAACGTCACGCCAAACGAAGCTTTTATTGAACAACAGTCCGAGTTTAAAGTCTAATTTTGTTTGTATCCAGCATACGGGACATAACACAAGAAGTGGCTGCTGCGGTAATCAGAGAAGTTGTGGCCGAGGATCTGGCGGAAGGACACCGAGACATGGATACTCGAGAGCTCCAGAGACTAGATAAGGTTGTCTACTTATCTTTTAGCTTTTTTCCCTAACATAGAATCTTGCATTTTACTTGAAATTTTCATGCTAGGTATTTGGTTTCAATGTGATGAATCGGCATTTCTCTATCCTACCCAAAGGAAACCATTAGAGGCACCTGTTAGGCATTGTGAGAGTCTAGCCACTAGGCATGTTAAACGAGGGAGGGGTAGGCCAATAAAAACTTGGAATGAAACTATAAGGAAAGACATGTACTTAGGCATTAGTGAGATTATGACACAAGATAGGGCACAACGGCGACGAAGGATCCATATAGCCGACCCCACTATAGTGGGATAAAGGCTTGATTGTTGTTGTTGTTGTTGTTGTATTTCTCTATCCTACCCATGTAAAAAAAGGCGAAAAATGATTGAATCTTTTCAGTGACTTCAATGTCTTTTTCTGCTTACAAGAAATAAAAACTCTTTCTCACTTTCTTCTCAATATGTTAATATGATTCAATTTATATTTATCATTTTCATTTCAAAATCTTTGACATTTGTATGCTATGGCATTTTAAGGAGGAGACTTTGCAGTATGTGAAGAAGAGCATGTGGGACCCAGTATATCCGACCTTGGTTTACAGGAATGAGGTATAAAACATTCCGGTAAGGAGGCAGACACAATGCAATTTGAGGCAAAATTATGTTTTTCGTGTTTTTTCTTCTATTTATGACGTGATGGTGTTATAGTCCCCGGCGAATTGTTGTCCATTTAATTTTATGTATGTTTTAATTTATGTTTGTGTCGACGCATGTCGTGTCTTCTAATTCTCAGGTCATCGAGTCCCGCATATGATATTTTATATAAGTGCAAATTTTTGGACTTGTTGCAATTTTGTCATCTTGTAATTATGTATATATGTAAACCCCTTTCGCTCTTAGTTATTTTCTTCCTCTCCCCCTTCTTGGGTTGAGCATCACTCCTTCCTCATCGCATTCTTCATAGGTTAAGCTCGGATTGCTTGTATCCCCGCCTCCGTCACCACCTCCGACAATCTATCAACACATCGTATATTTATGTATAATTGTTGGTACTTTCTTTTCTCGATGTCTTAGTTTTTCTAGATTTAAAAAGTGGTTGCCTTTCTGTTGATCTCTTGTTATCAGCAAATATTTTCCTTTGTGTTTAGGCATGGTCTCTCCCGTTTTCGATCATTTGGTTGGACGAAATTGAGCAGATCTAATTTCATTTCTAAGTTCAGGTCATGTAATTAAATCTGAAATTGAAATTTGAATCCGATTTTGAAAGATAAAATATTTGATAAGAAGAATGCAGTTCAAGTGAATCTCAACTTTAGAACTGCATCTCTAGAGCTATGGAGTTTGCTACTATTTGTGTAAGATCCTTCTGCATGTATGTCTGTTATTTCAAATCTATGCAATCTACATATATTATTTTTAATTAAAGAGTATTCTCTGTAACTTCTAGCGATTAAAGATCTTAGGCCGGTGTTGTAGATGAAGCTGCTGTTATCGCTTGGGTAGGTGCATCGTGCGTGCATTGGGGGCTAAGTTGGACTGTCTTTTGGGTTGGATTAAGGCTCTGTTTGGTGGAACTTATTTTCACTAGTCAAACGGTTACAACCGAATGAACCGGGCGGTCAAGCGTTTACAACCACATGCAAATAAGTCTGGTTCATGCGGCCATAACCGCTTGACCGGTGAAAATAAGTCCTCCCAAACAGAGCCTGAGTTTGGCCAGTCCGGTTTGATTTCACGTGATCTGCAATTGGGTGCCTGCCTGCGCTCTTGTGGGGATCAATTCTTATTTTTTTGATGGTTGACAATGCGACAATGATGGCAGCTACCGACTCCCTCGCGATGGCAACAACCAGCAAAGGCCCATGTTGGAGGCACTTATTCCAACTACAACCACTATCCACCACCCTAAGTAAAACTCAAAAGAATCACTATCTATATTATATGAAAAAAGAAATTTTTGAGAGATCTTGATCTTGAAATAGAATTATCAAATTCATCTAATTCGTTCAACCGAAGTAGATATTGTTAACCGCAACCTGTAATTGGTTAGTCGCACCTCAAAATCTCCTAATTTTTCGCGCCTTTTCAAAATACGCCTGGTACATGCAATTTCAGGAAAAGTGTTCAACACGAAAGTTGTAGATATCGACGAGATCTATAACTTTTGTGTTGAATACTTTTCCTGAAATTGCATGTACAGGGCGTATTTCAAAAAGGCGCAAAACCTGGGCATATTTCTAAAGTACGTCTTGTACATGCATTTTTAGGAAAAGTGATCAACACGAAAGTTGTAGATCTTTTCAATATCTACAACTTTCGTGTTGAACACTTTTCCTGATATTGCATGTACAAGGCATATTTTGAAAGGGCGCAAAAAATTGGGAGATTTTGGGGTGCGACTAGCCAATAACAGGTTGTGGTTAACAATTACCATTTAATCCTCTTTCGTGCGATGTTTGTGACACGTTGTGCACCGGGCATTCGTGCAAGGACGCTAGGATTATCTTTGAGGAATTTTTTTCGTGCCCCGAGCACATGCATATATTTGCATCAGGAGTGATTGTGCCCACGCTATTTGCATCAAAACTCATGCAAGGAGATCTATGCATTTGTGCATCTTGGTAACATTATCTGTCGACAAGATCAATATTGGCACATGTATATGCGTACGTCTGAGTGCACGTAAAAATTAGAAAAAGTAAAACTCAGTGATGTTATATGTTATTTTATGATGCTCCACTGGTCCAGCGGACCGGTCCGGTTCTGTTGTTTTGTTTTATATGTATATATATAGGTTTGCACATGAAGGAAGTAGAATCCCGATTCATTTATCCTAACCTAACCGAGCGGAAGAGAGAAATCGGGAGAAAGCCAGAAGGAGCGGCAACATCGAGCGATCGAGCGGCGGCTTCGGGAGAAGATCAGGCAGCGGCTTCGGGAGAAGATCTGGCAGCGGCATCGGTAGGGAGAAGCGGTGGCGTCGGGCATCGGGCGCTTCTTCTTTGGCGACGATCGGCTTCGGGCGGTTCTTCTCCGGCGACGGCCGACGGTTCCTAGGGCTTCTTCTCCGGCGGGCATAAGGCCCAATCTTGGGCCGGCGGTTCTTCTCAGGCAACAGCGGTGGCAGATCCAGCAGGCGAGCGGTGGTCGACGGAGGCGGCGGAAGATTGATCGGAGTTCCGATCTAGTGCACGGTAGCGGCATCGGCTCCATCTCCGGTGAAGGAGAGGGGAGATCCACGGCAGCGGCGGGTGTAGGTTTCTTTCTTCGGTGGCTCCGGCGATTCAGCGGCGGCGGCAACTCCGGCGGTGAAAGAGGGGATAAGGCTGCGGTTCCTTCATCTTGAAGAGGGCAGCGACTTTCTTGGTCGGAGGGCAGCGGCGTGTGGCAGAGGGAAGATCGGGTTACCCGATTTAGGGCACTAGCGGCGCATCGAGTTCATCTCCGGTGGAGGACGGCGGCTTGGCAGGCTGTATCCAGGGAGGAGAGGGGGCTCACAGCGGTGGCTGGGTGCAGATTCCTCCGGCGGCAATCAGATTCAGATCCAGGCTGGCGAAAGGGGAGTTTTCTTTGTTCTCTTGTTGTTTTTTATTCCCTATTCCAGGTTAGTGTCGATCCGTTGAGTATCGTTGAGTGCCTGTGTTGTAATCGGATATTTTTTGATTACTGGATCCGGCGCGCTCTCCCCGTGGATGTAGGAGCTTAACTCTGAACCACGTATATCTCTTGTCGTCTGTGTTTTTTTGTGTTTTGGAAACTCGAAGTGTTTCTTGGATTGGTGCGCGCCACTATTTGCTCAAAAATAAGCTTTCGTTGATATTTTCAGCGACGAGTTCCGTACTCGCGGGCCGGTGCCAATTGCACAACAATTGTTATCAGAGGGAGATTCGACCTTCGGACCAGTGAGCAAATTCAATGGCGGCCAAATTCGAGGTTCCAAAATACGATGGGCGGATCGATTTCGGTCTTTGGCAAAACCGCATAAAGGCCGTACTCGTTCAGCAGAGTCTTCACAAGGCACTCCTTGGAAAGGAGAAGGCTAAGGTGAAAGACGACGAGGAGTGAGATGAGCTGGACCCCAAGGCCATCAACACCATACAGCTGTGTTTGGCAGATGAGGTCATGTACAACGTAGTCGAGGCGGAAACTACGGCGGACTTGTGGAGGAAGCTCGAGGAGCTCTACATGTCCAGGTCGCTCACGAACAAGCTGTACGTGAAGAAGCAGTTGTACAGCTTGAGGATGTCCGAGGGAATGCAGTTGTTGGACCATATGAATATGTTCAACAAGCTGGTATCCCAGCTGCGGAGTATGGATGTGAAGGTCGAGGAGGAAGACCAGACTCTTCTCCTCTTATCCTCACTCCTGAGGTCGTTCAATCATTTAGTTACCACCATCTTGTATGGGAAGGATACACTTAAGATGGAGGAAGTGGTGACGATGCTTCTTTCTAATGAGAAGAGGAGCAGTTTCGGATTGACTGCGAGCGAGGGTCTGCTCGTGAAGAGCAGAGACTCATCCCGAGGAAGATCGAGAGGGGGAGGCAAGGAGGATGATCGACCTAGGTCCAGGGGTAGGTGTTATTACTGCAAGGAGGAGGGGCATTGGAAGGCCAACTGCCCAGTGAGGAAACTCAAGGGCAAAGGATCTGTGCCTCAGCAGGCTGCAGTGGCATCCGAGTGCGTGAGTGACGATGACGTTATACATGTTTCACAAAGTTGCGACGTGGTCGGGACCACAGATTCCTGGATCATGGATACAGGATGTTCGTTCCACATGTGCCCAAACATTGAATGGTTCTCCAGTATTAGGCACTGTGGAGGTGGTCATGTTCGGATGGGGAACCGGTCAGAGTGCGAGATATCTGGAGTCGGGAGCATCAGGATTAGGATGTTCGATGGAGTGGTTAGGATCCTCACCGACGTTCAGTATGTGCCCGAGTTGAGGAAGAGCTTGCTTTCTCTAGGCACTCTAGAGGCTGTCGGGTATTCTTATACCAGTAGCAGCGGGTATTTGGAGGTCAGGAGAGGCGCGCAGACAGTCTTGAGAGGAGAGCGTTCTAGATCGCTCTATAGACTGATTTGCACCACGATTACCAGAGAAAATGCGAGGAGAGAGATCAGACCGTCTCTCGAGCTACAGGATACGGTAGCGTATGCATTTTAGGCAATCTCCTCAGATCGCGATTCCTTCGATAGAGATTTAGAGAGCAGAGACCGTTCTCAGCGAAAAGCTAGGAAGGACCAGCGGAGGAGCGGGGCAGGATTCGTGGCAAGGGCGTGTGCACGGAGAGAGGACCTTGTCGGAGGTAGAATCTTTGCAGCCATAGAGGAGACGGGTAGAGAGTTATCTCAGCAGTACCCAGACACCGTGAGAGGAGCCATAAGGCTCAGAGGTCTCACCGAGGAACTTAGGATCACTCAGGAGAAGGTGGAGTTGCATAGTGAGAGTTCGAGTGCGATTTGTCTTGCAGTAGACCCGGTGTATCGTGGAAGGACGAAGCACGTCGACGTGCGTCACCGGGATTTGAGGGAGTTCGCTCGAGGTGGAGGCGTGATGTTGCAGGAGATTCCTACGGAGGAATGCGTTGCGAGCATGAGGGAGAAATCAGTGAGGCGAGTCAAGTTTGACTTGACTCAGACTGATGCACGTTGATCGTGTCGGCCCCAGGGAGAGGGGGCTTGTAGTCGACGGTAGGGGTCTGTGTGTTTTATGCGGTATTAGCGTTCGTGGAGCATCAAGGTGGAGATTGTTATTTTATGATGCTCCACCGGACCGATCCAGCTGGACCGGTCCGGTTCTGTTGTTTTCTTTTTTTATATATATATAGGTTTGCACAGGAAGGAAGTAGAATCCTGATTCATTTTTCATAACCTAACCTAACCAAGCGGAAAAGAGAAATCAGGAGAAAGCCAGAAGGAGCGACGACATCGAGCGATCGAGCGGCGGCTTCGGGAGAAGATCATGCAGCGGCTTCGGGAGAAGATCCGGCAGCGGCATCGGGAGGGAGAAGAGGTGGTGTCGGGCATCGGGCGCTTCTTCTCTAGCGACGATCAGCTTCGGGCGGTTCTTCTCCGGCGACGGCCGGCGGTTCCTAGGGCTTCTTCTCCGGCGGGCATAGGGCTCAATCTTGTGCCGGCGGTTCTTCTCAGGCAACAGCGGCGGCAGATCCTGCAGGCGAGCGGTTGTCGACGGAGGCGGCGGAAGATTGATCGGAGTTCCGATCTAGTGCACGGTAGCTACATCGGCTCCATCTCCGGTGAAGGGGAGGGGAGATCCACGGCAGCGGCGGGTGCAGGTTTCTTTCTTCGGTGACTCCGGCGATTCAGCGGCAGCGGCAACTCCGGCGGTGAAAGAGGGCATAAGACTGCGGTTCCTTCATCTTGAAGAGGGCAGCGACTTTCTTGGCCGGAGGGCAGCGGCGTGTGACAGAGGGAAGATCGGGTTACCCGATTTAGGGCACCAGCGGCGCATTGAGTTCATCTCTGGTGGAGGACGACGGCTTGGCAGGCTGTATCCAGGGAGGAGAGGGGGCTCACGGCGGTGGCTGGGTGCAGATTCCTCCGGCGGCAATCAGATTCAGATCCAGGCTGCCGATAGGGGAGTTTTCTTTGTTCTCTTGTTGTTCTTTATTCCCTATTCTAGGTTAGTGTCGATCCATTGAGGATCGTTGAGTGTCTGTGTTGTAATCGGATATTTTTTGATTAGTGGATCCGGCGCGCTCTCCCCGTGAATGTAGGAGCTTAACTCTGAACCACGTATATCTCTTGTCGTCTGTGTTTTTCTGTGTTTTGGAAACTCGAACTGTTTCTTGGATTGGTGCGCGCCACTATTTGCTCAAAAATACGCTTCTGTTGCTATTGTCCGCGACGAGTTCCGTACTCGCGGGCCGGTGTCAATTGCACAACAGTTATATACCTTTTTGTTTTGTGTGTTGCTACCCAATTTGTTGCAACCGTCCAATTATTGTAATCTTATTGTGAATGTATGTGTGCGCTATTGTTATAGGTCATCACAATTTTGATTTGGATTGTGTTCTAGTTTTTGCTAAAATCGCGAACCAATTTGTTCACATCGTTGTTCTGGTTCTAACATAATTTTTGGTATTATTGTGTCTAAAACTACATTTAAGGGTCAACAAAAATTAGAACTAATGCTTCATTTGGTAGAGCGGTTGCGGTTGTAAAATGCGCTGTTGTAAATGCAGGTTTGTAAATGGAGCTGTTGGAAACTTGCTGCTGGAAATGGAGATCTGTTTGGATAGTCAGTGTTTACAGAACTGTTCAGAACAGAGAACCGTTTGGCAAAATAGCGGTGACGTTTACGCAAATTTTAAAATAAATAATTGAAAATAATATTTATATTTTTATTATTTTTATTAATTAATTTTAATATTTAAAATTGTGTTTTCAATTATATAATTTTTAAATTATATATATATATATATATATATATATATATATATATATATATATATATATATATATATATATATATATATATATATATATATTCTATTTTATTTATATATACATATATATTTATATAATACTGTAATTAAAAACACGGTTTAAACTATACAAATATTTTTTTTTGTAATTTTTCAATTGTTTTTGCAAAAAATTCCCTCCACGGAGCGCCACCATTCTGCCGCCTTTTCTCCGCCATGCTTCTGCATGACTCCACCGCTGGCAGCATACCGAAGCGCTTCTGGGATACCCTCTGCGGGTTCTCCAGGGACCGACGAGCCGGACAGTGGTCTCTAGCCAGGCCACCGGCTGCGGCAACCATAAATAAGCAGCGGAGCTCATGGAGGTTGGAGTTAGAGCAGGTGGAGCTCATGGAGGAGTAGGGAGGAGACAAAGCTCATGGAGTAGGCGGAGGTGAAGGTTGGAGCTGGAGCTTGCTGGAGGAGCTGGAGCTTGGCGGGGCACGGGAGGGCGATCGACGGGTTGCAGCGGGATTCCAAAAAAAACTGAAACGTGGCTAACTGGAGGTAGGGGAAGGCGGTTGCTAAAGCCTAAATTTCTCAAGGACCCAAACGTCGGCGTGTCGAACCGGGGGCGGAAAAACAAATGAAAAATTATGTGCATTGTGCGTTTTTAGGAATCAGAACGTGCCTAAACTGAGAACCAAATGAGGCCTAAATCATTCACTGTTGAATTGGTCTAATTTCATGTGGTTTCAATTTGGCTTGTATTTCTGATGACTTAAACATACTGGATGTGTGGTTAAGGCTCCATTTGGCACGGTGGTGGAGGTCATGAATCCGGGTTAAATTGTCATTTGTTAACGTCTATCTAGGAAACTTCATCCACTTTTATGTTCACACGCATGATGTTTATTAGGTGATCCTTAACGAATGAAGGTTTAACTCATGCGTTTAGGACCACCATCACCGTGCTAAATGGAGGCTAGATCGCATAACTTAAGTATTATACAATATATTAATCACTTAAACATAACACGCCAATAAATAACATCATTAATGATAAATAAACAACTAACATGTTCAACATCAATAAAAGTTGTTTCCTCAAAAAAAAGAACATGTTTAACATTGTTAAAAAATGTATAATTTTATTTTGATAATAGAATTTTGCCACCACAGCGTAAATGCTCATTGACGGCACTTGTTTGGCCTCCAATTTCCAATTCTAAATGATAACTATAGGTGCACCTCACCCACTGTGCCCACCTAAGCTTATTGATGCAAGGCTCCGTTTGGGGGGATTTATTTTCACTGGTCAAGCGGTTACGACTGCATGAACCAAACCTTAAATTAAGGTAAATTAAGGTTTGCTTCATGCGGTCGTAACCACTTGACCGGTGAAAACAAGTCTCGTCAAACGGAGCCTTAATGGGCATACTCGGGCATAGGTATGTGCCAGCATATATCGAGATAGTTAAGTGTGTGTGTGTGTTGACCGAAAAACTAATATGGCACAATAAAAAATTTATAAAATGTTTCATGCATTTCTTTAAAATATTTCTATAAAATATTTCAATCGAAGCCTGATACGAGGTGTTGTACCAATACTCCGCCCATGGTAAATACTCTCTCGATCTTGCTTGTTCTTCATGACAGTAGCACCGTAGATATTGCTCCAATGTTCTATTTATCACCTTCGTCTGTCCATCCGTTTGGGGATGGTAGGATGAACTTGCCTTCAGCTTGTTGCCCTGCAAAATGAAAAGCTCTTGCCAAAACGAACTCATGAACAACGCACCCCGGTCCGTCACGATGCTCCTTGGTATTCCGTGCAACCTCACCATGTTCTCCGCAAATATCTTGGTCACGCTACTCGTCGTAAAAGGGTGCCGGAAAGGAATGAAATGAGCCCCTTTGCTCAATATTTCCACCACTACCAATATTGCATCGGACCCCTTGCTTGTAGGTAAGCCCTCCACAAAGTCCATAGATAGATCTTCCCAAATTCTTGCCGGTGTTGGTAACGATTGTAACAACCCCATAGGACTCCTTTGATCGCACTTTATCTTTTGGCATATGTCACTTTGGGACACTCATGCCTTCACCTCACTCTTCAAGTCTTCCCAATAAAAGATGTGTTTTACCTTGATATAAATCCGCAACCACCCAGAATGTCGTCCCTCCTTGATGTTATGGAAGTGACTCAAAATCTCTTCGTGAAGCATCGGTACTTTTGGCACGTAAACTCCACTTTTGTGGTAAATTAAACCTCCCCTCATGATGTAGCCTTCCACCCCTTCCTCTTGTTTCTCTAACTTAGCACAAATCTCCTTTGCCCTTTTGTCAAGCTTGACTGTCTCACGTATTTTATCTCATATGGCCCACTCAGCACGACTCAAAGCTTGAAGTCTGGCCTCCGTCTCATTATAAACCGTTCATAACATCGGGCTCCCTTCCATTCTAGAAAGTGCATCGGCCACCTTGTTCTCTTTTCCCGGTTGGTAGACTATGTCATACTCAAACCCAAGCAATTTCACCATGAATTTTTGTTGTTCCAGGGTGACAATTTTCTGCTCCAATAGGTGCCTCAATGGTTGTTGGTCGGTTACAATGGTGAATTTGCGGCCCAAAAGATACGGACTTCACGCCTTCACCGCATGTATGATCGCTAACATCTCACGGGCATATGTGCTCGAAGTCTTCTTCATAGGCCCCAATGCTTTGGAGACAAAAGCTAATGGCCTCTTCTCTTGCACCAACACAGCTCTTATGCCTTCCCCACTAGCATCCGTGTAAACTTCAAAAGGTTTATCAAAATTTGGTAAAGCAAGCACCAGAGTTTGAGTCATTGCCCTCTTCAAAGGCTCTCCTTGCCCCCATCATTCCATTCCAGAGTCTCTTGCCCCAACATGGAGGTCAATGGCTTAGCAATCAACCCGTAATTCCTCACAAAACGCCTGTAGTAGCCGTTTAATCCCAAAAAACCTCTCAAGGCAGTAATGTTGATCGGTAAGGGCCAATCCACCATGGCTTTCGATCTTTCTTGCATCCACTTGCACCCCATTCTCGAAAATGATATGATCTAAGTATTCCAATTCCTTCTGAACAAACTCACACTTCGATAGTTTGATGACGAAGTGGTGTTCCTCCAGCAGTCCCAACACAACCTTGAGATGCCCAATGTGCTCCCCCATGGATGTAGAATGCACAAGAATGTCATCGAAGAACACCAACACGAACTTGCGGAGAAAGGGTTTGAATATGGCATTCATGGCAGCTTGGAATGTGGAGGGAGCATTGCACAACCCAAACGGCATGACCAAGTACTCATAATGCCCCGAATGTGTCTGAAAAGCAGTCTTGTGCACGTCTTCCTCCCTCATCCTAATTTGGTGATTGCCCTCCCTCAAGTCAAGCTTGTTGAACACCGTCGCACCATGCAGCTCATCCAACATTTCATCAACAGTTGGAATGGGAAAATGATCTTTGATAGCAGCTTCATTCAAGGCTCGGTAGTCCGTACAAAATCTCCAAGAACCGTCTTTCTTCCTTACCAACAACACCGGGGAAGAGAATGGGCTCGTATTGGCTCGTATCAACCCTTGGGTCAACATTTCATCCACTTGTCGTTCTATCTCCTCTTTCTGAAAATGAGCATATCGGTAGGGAGGTACATTCACCGGTCTTGTCGCATCATGGAGAACAATTCGATGATCGAACGGGCGCGAGGGCGGCAACCCCTTCGGCATATCCAATACATGCCAGTGCTCCTCCACTACGCATCGAATAGGTGGGGGCAGCTTCTGCAATTTTTCTTCGAGCGTCTCTTCTCCACGTCTCCTCTCCGCTTTCTCTTTGTTTGCCTCTGTTAGAACCACAACAAAACAACTCGCACCACCCTTCCAAAGCCTCTCCATCACATTAGATGCACACAGCTGAATTTCGGTGGAAGTTATTGCTTTGCACAACCTCTTCTTCCCGCCCAATTTGAACTCCATGGTCATGGCCTCATAATCATTCAACACCCTCCCAACGCTTCTCAACTAAGCATTACCAAGCACCACGTCCAATCCCACAATCGTGAGGACATGCAAATCCGCACAGATCCGCACCCCTTGCGCATTGAGCTTCACATCCCACACTACCTCCTCACATTTTAGCTTTTCTCCACTGGCCACCCTCACTTCAAAGGGTTCCACGGCCACTCCTTTAAGCCCCACTTTCTTTGTGATGTTTGCATTGATGAAATTGTGGGAGGACCCGCTATCCACCAATAGTGTAACCTCATGCTTTCCTATCCATGCCATAAGCCTCATCTTGGTCGGTGTCCTTGCTCTCGTCATAAAATTTAGGCTCTATTTGTTTGGTTGTTTGGCAGCTCCGTTTTGGGCAAACGCCGCCGGAATGAGGGTAAACAAATGAACCTCTGTCGGCGTTTGCTCCATTTCCACCCGCCCGCCTTGAGAAACGCCCCAAAAAGCTCTGTTTGGAGCAGCCACCTCCCCCCTCCGGTTCGAACACTCCATTTCCACCCGCCGGATTAACCCACCACTGCCGAACCAAATGGAGCCTAAGGGACAACACCGTCGTGTCACTCCCCATCGTCACATGGTGGTCTTCCCCAGTCTTGGACTCGCCTTGGGTCTCTTCTTCATTTTCTTCTTCACTACTTGTCTCCACTATTTGGAACACTTGGCCCGTCTTGCACCGGTGCTCCTTACTCCACTTCCCCCCACACTTGAAGCATAACCCATTTGCTATGCGCTCCTGGAATTCCTCTTTGGTTAGCTTCTTTATCTCTTTTTTGCTTTTAGTCACATCTTTCGCGACCTCTTTTCCCTTCGATGGTGGGTTTCAAAATTTTTCTCCGGTTTTCTCCTTGTTTGGGCACTTGTCCGTGTGATATCTTTCCTCCAAAATCTCCGTCATTTTCATGCCTTCTTGTAGCTTGCGTGGATGCCTCAACTTGAGCTCCCGAGACACCCATGGTTTGAACCCATCAAGAAAGACCCTCATTAATGCCTCCTCCGACCACCCCCGCACCATGGTTTGGAGTCGTCGAAACTCCTCAATATAATCTTGTACCTTACCTTCTTGTTTAAGCTTCGCCAACTGCTCATGGTGGTTCGCCACTGGTGAAGGTCTTCATTGCTCCATAAACTCTTGCTCAAAATCCAGCCTAGCGGCCTTCCATCTTGCTCAAATCTGAATTTGAGCCACCTCCACCACTTGCTAGCCCTCTCATCATGGAAAAAACATGCCACATCCACTATTTTCTCGCGGGGTACCTCATACACGTGGAAATAGTGTTTGGCCTTGTCTAGCCATTCATGGGGGTCGCCTCCATTGAAGCGGGGGAAATCAATCTGCGGCTTTCGCGGCCTCTGATCCTGATAGTACCTCCCTCTTCCATAATCACCATCTCAACGCCAACGCCCGCCTTGTCCCCGTCGTGGCCCTCCATGGTATTCTTCTATGTGCGGTCCTCTTCAACGATCCGGTCGTTCCACCTCAAACCTGTCACTGTCATCTCCTTGGTAATCCCACCCGTGATGGTCCGATCTTCGGATCGAAGCCCGAGAATAATCTGTCTCAATGAGCCACCTTTCTACGGCCACCTCTCCACCTTCAATCCTTCCTCCTCTCATCCTTCCTGCCCAATGCGGTTCGTCCTCCGGTAATGACCTCTCGGAATCTGAGTCACCCTGAGTTTTCCTTTTGGTGGCGATGTGTTGCTTGCTACGGCTCGTCATCCCCCCTCTCTCTCTCTCTCCGCCTTTGATTATCAGTGGTCAGGTGAGTTAACGATGTTCGCGGCTCCGCTACCGCTGCCAATATCTCCTTCTCCCCCCCCCCCACTCCAATAGCTCCAACCTGACCCGGTTAGATCCCGGGGCGCCTTCTCGATCCATAGGCCCAACGGCCTCTTGAGTTCCCAACGAGTCGAAATTATTTCTCTCAACGGGAGCACCAAATTTTTGAGAACCCGTTGATTGAATCCAACAACAATGCATCCAACCACCCACACAAGAAACAACCTGGTTCGGGCAATTCACCAAACACTTGTCGCGCACCTACGTACTTATTATCCCCTTGAACATTCAATAATACCACTGTCAACTCCCAAGTCTTCACAATCAGCCAGCCAACACCTTCATTTACCCACAGCAGAACACAATACTATGAAATAAAACAACTTATGCATATTAATAATAACCGAGATTTCCAGCGCAAGCCCAGTCCCAAAACAAGAGCAGACAAACCACGACCACTGGGGCCCGAACAGTACCTACATCGGACTCTCCCAGAAAATCAACTAACAATTTCTGCAACACTTAAACCTGGATGCAGTTGAAGGTCCGCCGCTGAACATCCGTCTAGATCTGCGCAAAAGACTCCTAGCCTGGGTTGCACTCGCCTCCCAGCTAGCCCAAGTGAACGTCGACCGGATCGCCACACACCGCTCCAAAGCTTTCTGAAAACGAATTCCCAGTCCGCCGCCAATGCCGCTCCTGGAGAGCTCACGGGAAACAATTCCTCTAAACCCCCCTTTCCCATGCCCTAATCCTCCTCCATATATTTCCTCTCACTAATGAGTCCCCACAAATCTTTTGGGCCAAGCTCATACAAAACATAACCAAACAAAAATCTCAAATACAAACAAAACCCACAACCCCCAAACAAGAACCAAAACCAGGTGACCCAAGACAAAACACAAACAAAAATCGGGTCACACCCAAGCCCGAACTGCCCCCTCACGCGCCCCCAAAGCAGTGTTGTCGACTTGGTTTCCGAACCCGAACGCTCCTCCTTAGCGGAACTTCATCAGTATTTAGGCTTTTATCAACTCTTTTTACTCATTTAATCTTGGTCCATTGCTAGATTGCACCTCCACGAAGATCTTAGAACATCAACTCTTGATGTCGTCGGAGAAAGTCGTTGAAAATGGTGCACTGTAAGCAATTCTGACTGTAATTTAGAATGAAAATTCAAATGTATTCCTTCTAGTTAAATACAGTTGTGATATAGTAGTACATTTCGACTGTATTTTAGATTGAAATTACAACCACATCCTGTTCTGCAAATTCAGTTGTTTTACATCATGTTTTCCCCTGGGGTGCAGAAGGTCTATGTTGCTTTCCTCATTGTGCACTTGGAGGATGAGGCGTAAGATATGTATTGTAATTATGCTCACACGACAAGATTTAGTGTTCATAAACAACACCTAATCAATTGGACGCATACAAGAATTATTAAAGTGTGAAAATATAGCTGCTCCAAAGCGGGTTAAGAACAGGAAGCCTTCACGAAAAAAGTTCCGCAAATTAAAAACATGTACTGGATTTCTAGCCGGCATTTCCTTTCACACTGATGCGGATGGCAAGAATAGGACAATAACGAGGTTTGTCGAGGGGGCATACCCATAAATGTTGTATGGTTTTCCAAATCTACCATTGTCACAATAATCATTGAATATTTGATAAGAACAGTAGCAGAGCTCATAAGAATGGGTTCATTAGCAAAGAAATGAAGTGATATAATTTGACTATCATGAGTATCCCTAGTGGTAGAGCCCCTGCTTATATATTCAGTAAAAAACTCAAACCAAAACAAAAAAATCGAAGCAACATTCAGCACAGTTAGTACATTATTCATAGCAAATGTCCTAACTTTAACTTTTATCCCCACTTTTTTGGCACTCAAAACGGGAGTCATCCTCCTCCCCGAGTAGCTTCCTCTCACCTTCTTCAACGTTCTCGAACTTGGTTTTCACCTAAAAAATGTGAACTTTATGTTAGCTTTGTCAGGCTTAAAAATATGAACTATTTAAGAACTCAGTTAAACATACTTGTGATGCCCTCCTTAGCTGTCCTTGTAGAGCTAATCAATACTTTACGTTGTAAGTCACTTTTGCAGATTGTAGAAAGGAATGGGCAAACCTTGCATATACTTCTTCATGTGTAAAATACAAGAGAGAATACAAATATATAGAAGAAGAGATGGAGAACAATCCTATACAAGAGATGTGGGACTAAAGGAGAAGGAAATGGGCCTATAATTGGGCCTTGACAACAATCTTTCTTATGTCATCTAACACTCCCCCGCAAGCTGGAGTGTACAAATCGTAGGCACCAAGCTTGGATGAGAACTGGTAATACAACTTGCAAGGTAAAGCCTTGGTGAGGACGTCAGCAACTTGCCCAGATGCAGGAACATGTTCAAGCTTCAGCTCCTTTTATTGGATCTTCTCTCGAACGAAGTGACAATCAACCTCAATACGTTTAGTTTGCTCATGAAACGTCGGATTCTTTTCAATGTGCATTGCAGCTTGACTGTCACAAAATAGAGTTTGAGGTGAGGACAATTTAACTCTCAAATCTCCTAGGAGACTTCCAAGCCAAGTTAGTTCAGAAGTAACAGCCACATTTGCACAGTACTCAGCCTTAGCAGACGAGCGAGCAACAATTGTTTGCTTCTTACTCAGTCATGTGATAAGATTTCCTCCAAAGTAAGTACAGAACCCGGTTGTAGACCGTCGATCATCCAACGAGCACGTGTAATCCACATCTGAGTATGCAATAAGAGAAAGAGAAGAGGATGACTTGTACACATGTCCTTACCCATGAGAAGTTTTCAGGTACCTGAGAATGCGCTCCAAAGCCTGGAGGTGAGAGACCCGTGGGGTGTGCATAAACCGACTTACCACACCAACCGCAAATGATATATTTGGTCTTGTGATGGTTAGGTAAATCAATTTACTCAGAAGACGGCGATAGTATTCTGGATTTGGTAGTAGAGAGTCCTCCTCAGATCCCTGAGCACACAACATGTGGTTTACTTCCATCGGGGTATCCGCAGGTTTACACCCCGAGAGACCGGCATCTTGCAGAAGGTCAATGCAATACTTACGCTGAGATAAGACTAGGCCATCAGGTCGTCGAGCTACCTCTAGGCCAAGAAAGTATCAAAGATTTCTCAAGTCTTTGATTTGGAAGATAGAATTTAGATGTTGCTTAACATATTGTATCCCGGTTGAGTCATCACCAGTGATCAAAATATCGTCTACATAAACCAGAAGTTTTATGGTCCCAGTTGACTGGTGACGAGTGAAGAGAGAGGAATCTGCAGAGCTCTGTTTGAAGCCCACCTCACGAACGGCCTTGCTGAATTTCCCAAACCATGCTCGGGGAGACTGTTTGATACCATAGATAGATTTGCAAAGTAAGCATACACGAGACTCCCTTGTGGTCTAAAACTCGGGCGGTTGATGCATGTAAACGATCTCAAGAAGATCGTCATTCAATAAAGCATTCTTGACATCAAGCTGATGAAGAGTCCATCAGCGGTGAACAACTAAGTAGAGCAGAACCCGAACGGAATTCAATTTTGCAACTGGAGAAAAGATTTCCGCATAATCAAGGTCATACTGTTGGGTATAGCCCCAAGACACCAGTCAAGCCTTTAAGCGATCCACCATCCCATCCACAGTATGTTTGATAGTAAAGATCCACTTACAGCTAACACAGCTGTGACCAGAAGGAATAGATATAAGATCTCAGGTGTGATTACCCCATAAAGCATGCATTTCTTCGTCCATGACGGCACGCCACCATGGATGCTGGAGGGCTTCCTACACAGAGTTAGGTACAGAGATAGTGGAGAGAGAGAGAGAGCAAAGTTAAGAATGGGCGGAGAGAGCCGATGTAAAGAGACATAATTGGCTATTGGATGTGTTGTTGAGGAGATTGTCGGATCAACAGGCCGCGAGAGCACACCGGTAGGGGGAAGCTGTTGTAGGGCATCTGTACGTGGAGGGCGATGAGCGTAAACCTGTATGATAGGAGGTTTGGAAGGAACTGGTGGTGGTATGGGAATCCGAAGCAGAGGAGGAGTAGGGAGAAGTGGTGGAAGTGGAGACGTCACGGGTATGATGGGCCGAGGTAGTGGAGGAGGAAGAAGGGGATCAGAAGGACTGGTGTGATATGGTTGGTCTTCATGAAAGGAGACATCAGCATACATAACCACCTTACTAGTGTTAGGATAAAAACAGACATACCCCTTCTGAGTGTGGGAGTACCCAACAAACATAGCTTTGGTAGCACGAGGGGCTAGCTTGTCATTGGAAGGACCAAGTTGGTGGACATAATAGGTACACCCAAGCACATGAGGTGTGAGAGAGAAGAGAGTTATGGATGGGTAAAGGAGAGTAATGGGCACCACAAAGTTGAGGACAGATGAAGGCATGCGATTGATGAGATGACAAGCAGTAGAGACGACAAAGTTCCAGTAGATGGGAGGAACCTGCATTTGGATCATGAGAGATCGAACTATATCAAGGAGGTGACGATTTTTTCATTCTGCTACACCACTCTGTTGAGGCGTATAAGCACACAAAGTCTAATGTATAACACCGAACTCAGCGCACAAGTTGAAGAAGGTGCGACATGTATATTCTCGAGCATTATCCGTACGAAGAGTTTTGATACGGGTAGAAAACTGAGTGCGTGTTTCCGTAAGAAACGCACGGAATGTAGTTGTGAGTTCGGCACAATCACGAAGTAAATACAACCAGGTAACCCGCGAGTAATCATCTATAAAGGTAACAAAGTACCGATGCCCCAAGACACTAGGAACCTTATAGGGCCCCTAGATATTAGAAAGGACTAGGGATAAAGAAGAATCGCTCCGAGCACATGAAGGAGAAAAGGATACACGGTGTTATTTACCGAAGATACATGATTCACAAAAGAACTCTTGGTGAGAGACAGTAGGAAGAGCTTTCTTAAGAATTGGGATAGGAGCATGCCCAAGACAACGATGTCAATCAGTGGTGGAGACAGAGGTGAGAGCAGTGGGAAGAACGTCAAGAAGATATAGCCATTAGACAGTCATCATCTACCAAGTATAGTCTGCGTCAGTCGATCTTGCACCACAAAGGAAGAGCGTGAGAATGTAACACAGCAATCAAGGTCTTGCGTAAGACGGCTAACAGAAAGAAGGTTAAAAGGAGAGCCCGGAACATGAAGAACCGAGGATAAGGAAAGAGAAGAAGTAAGAGATAGATTAGTAGCGTTGGAAACCAGGAGCGTGTCACCATTGGCCACAGTGATGTGCTTGGGGTAACCAGCATCTAAATATTTGGGCGGCTGCTGCGGAGAGAGATGGTGTGTAGCACCTTAGTCCAAAATCCTGTGAGAGCTGTGTGAGAGGCACGATATACCTTTCTTAAAGATTGAGGCAATGGATCCAGAGGAGAGACTAACCACCCCTTGAAGCTGATGTAGTTGAGTACGCAATGTAGCAACCCCATCAGCAGTGATCAAGTCGGATGCCATAAACCTGATCAGCAGCGAGGCACGGAAATCGGGCGGCAAGAAGGCAGCGGTTAGACGGACAGATCCAGCAACTAGAATGGAGGAAGCACTGAGAATAGTGAGAACATGTCGCAGTGTCGAGAACAAGCCATGCGAGAAGAGGCAGTCGCATGAAAAGAGACAGTGGCGAGAACGGCGAGAACAAGCTGCTTGGGAAGAGAACAAACCGCAACCGGAAGAGGGCGGAGTGGAGAAGAGGAGAAGAGGAGAAGTTGCATGCAATGAGACAAGGCACAGCGACTAGCCAGAGAAAAGCCATGCGAGAAGTCCGCAAGGTCACGGTGATCACACCAACCGCAAGGGGAGATGTCGTGACCCAGATGCGGAGATCGCAGCGGTTAAAGAACAATCTGCGACGAGAAGAGAAGAGAAGAGAAGCCACGATGACGAAGAGAAGTCGCGGCGACTAGGTGAAGACACGGCGAGCTGGGAGTAAAGTAGTGAGAGGGCAGAGAAGAAGGTCGTAACGGAGAGAAGAAGTCGTCGTGGGTTGACGAGGTCTCCGCGGGTAGAAGAGGTTGTTGCGGGAGAGCACTCTTGCACGACAAGCCAGTGCGGTTACACGAGAGGCCGCATCGAGTAGTCAAAGCGACAAGAGCAGCGAAGAGCAAGAGAGTGATAGGGAGGACACGACCCAAGTGCGGAAAAACATACCGTATGGTCACAGTGAGCACACTAACAGCCAGAGAAACAGCGACAAGAAAAGGTCGGCTCGAACAGAAATAGAGAGAGGTCGCAGCAGTGAGGGAGAGACCGCGCGGGAAGACAAGGAGATCCAGCGAGAATGAGAGGATGCGAGAGAGGCCACAGCGAGCAAAAAAGGGCGATGAGGGTAGATGAGGGCGCGACGGGTAGAAGAGGCCGCCCCGGGGTTGACCAGGTCGCCGCGGGCTGAAGAAATAGGAGAAGACCGCGAGCTTAAGAGGGGAGCTCACAGCGAGAAGATCGGTTAGAAGCGGGTAGGGAAGGCCTAGCCGCCAAGGCTGCCCCGGGGTTGACTAAATCGCGCGGGTATAGAGGAGACCGCGCGGATAGGGAGAAAGAGGGAGTGGTCCCCACGTGCCAGAGAGAATCCTATAAAAAAGGAGAGAGAGGAGAGGTGGAGGCCACGAGAATGAAGGGGAAGAGAAGCGGGTAGGGAAGGCCTAGCCGCCAAGGCCGCGCCCTGAGCAAGAAGAGGAGGTAGATCGGTTAAAAAACACAGACCGCGCCTAGCGCAAGCAGAGGAAGATCGGGCAGTTAGCAAAATGCTAGCTGCAAGGAGAGACTGATTCCCTCTAATATCATGTAGAATGGAATGGGCAAACCTTGCATATACTTCTTCATGTGTAAAATACAAGAGAGAATACAAATATATAGGAGAAGAGAAGGAGAACAATCCTATACAAGAGATGTGGGACTAAAGGAGAAGAAGGAAACGGGCCTATAATTGGGCCTTTACAACAATCTTTCCTACATCATCTAACACAGACCAATGACTTATTATTGTTCTCGCAACATCATCAACAATTAACTGAACCTTGGTGTGCTCGTACAGCCACGTTGTTGAACCAAGAAACCACGGTTCAACGAGCAGTTCAGACCGGAGTTGCAGCTTGCCTCTACTTTTCCCGAAGCGGTGCCCTGGACTGAGGAATTATAGTTTGGAGGCCTTCCTACCAAAACCTCAAACAGACACCGAGCTGTGGCGAGGAGGTCCCGCCGCACACCTGGAAGTTCTTAGATTGCTTCCCCTCCCAATCCAATGCTGGACCGGGCACCTTCGGAGGGCCTTGAGAGCTCCAGACTATTCACCCGGAAACCACAGTGAATAGTAAGATAAAGCTCATGCCTACCAAAGCTATCCAAAGTAGAGAGAAACTAAGAAGAGATCCTCCCCAAAGGTACCCTTGGGGGGTATATTTATGGTTTTATGGGGAAGGTCTACGAATAGCGAAATCTCGTCTTTTGGTTTTACTAAACGAGGCCAAGATTGGTCTGTAAATAACAAAATCTCGTTGTTTGGAAGGGCTAATGACAGACCAAAATGGGGCCTCCTGAAAACAGAGAACTTATTTCTCCCTGGACAAACCGAGGGGCCTCACCCCATTTGCCTGAGCGGCGACTGCTTGAAGGGGACAACGAGTGTGAGCCAACTAGCCCCATTCGCCTGAGGGAGAGTACCCGTAGGAGATGGTTTCTCGCTCCCCCATGTCCGGGAAAGTGCAAGCCAACTACCCCACTCGCCTCCTCTACTCGCTTTGTGGTTCTTTTTTCACCCAATCGTGTCACGGGCTTAGCAGATTCACTCGACAAATATGGGGTTGCACACAATCTCCTCTCTTTTCGAGTTGCCCCAAGCTCGGAAAGATCGTTCAACCTCATTGTTATTTGGCGAGTGGGGGCTAAGGGAATCTCTCGATGGGTCCCACTAAGACTTATATATACCAAAGGGGGAGGGAGGCCACTCATAAGAGTTCTCCCTCGACCTCCCCCCACTTCTTGCCTGCTTTCTAACTCCTATCGATCTCGAAAGCAGCTCTCACTTACCTCACCACCGACAAAGAGAAGAACAAGGCGGCCTCGACTAATTTGATGGTTATTGCTACTGAACATTCGTATCAAACTATGGCGAGGCGGGTGGAGGATTGAGTGATCAAGAATTTGAGGCCTGAACTAGCCGGACGAGAGACAGTCCCGCTTCAGCCCCTGCGGCCCAGCCCCAACCTTGGACTCGACCCTCCTGTCTAGGTACAATCCCTTTAAAGCTTGCCTCAGATTAAATTCACTTTTTTTAAATCTTCAGTGTATTCATGCCACACTTTTGCAACCCAATATTCTCAACGGGGTCACGGAGTGCCAGACAAATGAGACTCGGGGGGTTCGACGACTCGGGACGAACTGGATGTTAGCATGTTGATCCCAGGTCGGTGAATTCATTTACCACCACCCCCAACTCGCATTTATTACGGAGTGATTAATAACGTCATGTCGTGCAGTACCATCTTTTGTCGACCTCATTACAACTCCCTCCCCATTGAGTTCCCTGACCTGTGACCTCAGCCGGGAACTCTCTATAGCCACGATGTTGCCGGCGGGTAGAGGTACGAGAACTTCAGCGAGTGTGGTCTAGGAAGTCTTTGATGCTGCCTCTTAATGCCTTTGACAGCCAGTCAAGTACACACTCGCGCAACCCCGGGAAGGAGTTTGTGCGAACAGAAAATAACAGACCGAAAATTGGAGTAATGTAAACTTTATTATTCCAAAAAGGTATCGATTACAATGGTATAGCCTCCCTTTTATAGAATGGAGGAGATGAGAGAGATTACAGTTAAGCAATGTGGGACTAAAAATTTACAAGTATATGCGGCTTTACAAAAAGACAAACCCGACAGGTCGTGCGGTTAGACAAATCGGCTAACCGCCCAACCACCAACAAGAGGAGAACAAGCAACACAAAGAGTAAGCCGCCATAGGAGACCGCTAGACCGCCCGGTCTCCAACTCGTCTGAGACAAGCCGCCTGACCTTTGTAATATCAAACAGCAACAGCCCGGCACACAGACCGGCTGGGGGAAACCGCTAGACCGCCCGGTCTCCGAATAGCAACAGACCGCCCGGTCTCCATCCTGCAACACTCCCCCTCAAGCTGGAGCATAGATATCAATCATGCCCAGCTTGTCGCAGATGTGAAAAAAGCAAGAGGACACCGGCTTGGTGAAGACGTCTGCCAACTCATTGTCGGAAGTGACGAACGGAGTGCAAATCTGTTTCTTCAATATCTCTTCCCGAATAAAATGACAGTCGACTTCTATGTGTTTTGTTCTCTCATGAAAGACCGGATTTTTGGAAATGTATATCGCGGCCTTGTTGTCACAGAACATAGGAAGATGATAGTGGTAAACCTCTCCTAAGTCAAGCATGAGAGCCCGCAACCATTTCAACTCACATGTAGTTGACGTCATGCTGCGATATTCTGCCTCTGCACTAGACCTTGAAATCACAGACTGTTTCTTGCTCTTCCAACTCACAAGATTGCCACCAACAAACGTGCAGAAACCTGATGTCGATTTGCGGTCCCCTTTGTCATCAGCATAACTTGAATCATAGTATGCTTCAACCCTTAGGTGATCATTCTTCTGAAAGAGGAGTCCTTTCCCTGGTGTTGCTTTAATATACTCTAATATCCTCAGGGCAGATTGTAAATGACACTCCCTAGGAGCTTGCATGAACTGGCTCACCTTGCCAACAGCATAAGAGATGTCGGGTCTGGTTACCGTGAGATATATGAGCTTGCCCACCAGACGCCGGTACCTCGTAGGATCGGATAGAAGAGGCGAGTCATCTCTCCAAGTTTTGTCTTCTCCAGCAGCTATAGGACAACGTGCAGGTTTAGCACCAGTCAATCATGCCTCCTTTAAAAGATCAAGAGCATACTTTTGTTGGGAAAGGACCATGGAGTTGGGCTTCCTTGAGATTTCAATCCCTAGAAAATATTTCGGGGAGCCCATATCCTTTGTGACCAGGTGTTGACGAAGGTGTTTCTTTGTCAATAATACCCCATCCTGATCACCGCCAGTAAGAAGAATGTCATCAACATAAACCGCAAGAACAACTAGACCAGAGGCGGTTTTGCGAACAAATAAGGAGTGATCTGCTGAGCTTCTTGTAAAACCAATGGCCACAACAATGCCACTGAACTTGTCAAACCAGGCACGAGGACTCTGTTTGAGCCCATAGATAGCCTTCTTTAGCCGGCATACTCGTGTCTCCCCCTGAGCAACATACCCAGGAGGTTGCTCCATGTAAACATCTTCCTGCAGATCACCATAGAGGAAAGCATTCTTAACATCCAGCTGTGAAATGGGTCAATCCATGTTGACAACCACAGAGAGAAGAACCCTAATAGTATTGAGACGAGCCACGGGAGAGAAAGTGTCAAAGTAATCAACGCCATAAGTTTGGGTAAAACCCTTGGCAACCAGGCGAGCCTTGTAATGATCCACACTGCCATCGGGGAGGAACTTCACCACAAAGACCCAACGACAACCAACAACATCTGTACCGAAAGGAGGAGGAACAAGGGTCCAGGTACCCCGTTCAGTGAGAGTAGTAACCTCCTCATCCATGGCAGCTTTCCAATGAGGAATAGTAAGGGCCTCCTAGTAGGAACGGGGGGTGGCAGTGGCCGAGATAGCCAGTTCAAACGCTCTGCGAGAGGGGTTAAGACGATCATATGAAACAACTGCAGCAAGCGGGTGTTGGTACAGGCCCGAACCCCTTTGCGAAGAGCAATCGGGAGATCCAGATCAGCAGGTTCCTCAGTATCCGGAGCATCCGTGGGGGAGAGAGCTGGCCCGGGAGTAGAGAGATGGCTGCGGGGAGGAATGAGATAGCGAAGGAGATGGTGGAGATGGTGGAGATGATGGAGATGGTGGAGATGGTGGAGATGGTGGAGATGGTGGAGAGGGTGGAGATGGCGGAACGTCAGTGGGAGTAGAAGGAATTGATGGGTGGCTAGGAGACGGATGATCAGCAGGTGTAGAGGAAGAAGTGGGAGAGAAGTAGGATGCATTTTCAAAGAAGGTGACATCCACAAAGACATATTGCTTGCGGGTAACGGGGTCAAAGCAACAATAGCCTTTCTGAGTGGTAGAGTACCCTAGAAAGACACATTTAGTGGCACGGGTGAGAGTTTGTCACGGGTGGCAGCGGGAGAGTGCACAAATGTGGTGCACCCAAAGATGCGCAGAGTAAGAGGAAAAGGATTCTTGTTGGGATAAAGAATGGAGAATGGGGTGGCACCGCGGAGAACAGTGGAGGGAATGTGATTGATGAGATAACAGGAGAGGAGGACGGCATAGTCCCAATAAGAGCGAGGAACATGCATTTGAGTCAGTAGAGTGCGAGCGACGTCAAGGAGGTGACGGTTTTTGCGTTTCGCCACCCCATTTTGTTGTGAGGTGTAGACACAGCTAGTTTGATGAATAATACCATAATGCATACAAAAAGAAGAGAATTCATGGCTAAGATATTCCTTAGCATTGTCAGAACGAAGGATTTTAATAGACGTATCAAACTGAGTCTTAACCATAGAATAAAACGATGTCCAGACAGAGAAAAGCTCGGAGCGATCCTTTAGAAGATACACCAACGTACACCTAGAGATATCATCAATAAATGTGACAAAATATTAACTACCCCGACCGATGGTGAGGGTAGGAGCAGGACCCCATATGTTAGAGTGAACGAGGTCGAACGGATGGGAAGAGCCCTGACTTTGCGTTGGTGGGAAGGATGAGCGGTGATGTTTGCCGAGTTGACATGCATCATAGTTTAGAGGAGGAGGATGAGGAGGGAGGTGGGGCAGAAGCTGGTGCATAAGTCGGGGAGGAGCATGTCCAAGGCGAAGATGCCATTGGAGAAGATCTGTAGAGGAGGAGAAGGCGGATAAAGCAGAAACGTTGTCGAGGAAGTAGAGGTCGCCGCTCTCAGTCCCAGTATCAATCATCCGTTGGGAGTCCGGATCCTGAAAAGAACAAGAGGTAGGGGTGAATGTGACACAACACTATAGTTGTTTGCATAAAGAAGTAACTGATAATAAATTGCAAGGGAACTTGGGCACATAGAGGGTATCAGCCAGGCAGAGAGATGGAGTTACTTGAACCATGCCCGTCCCATTGACCGGTGAGGGAGAGCCATCCACAACAATGACCGGGGGCAACCGATCATGTGTTTCAAGAAGAGAGAAACACTGAGGATTGCCTGTCATATGATTTGTAGCACTAGAGTCGATTAGCCATCTTCCGCATGTAACAACGTGAGCACTACCGGAAGAGGTGACCACCGAGGCGGACAGCTTGGAGGAGGTGGAAGCCATGGAAGAGAGACTGTGCGAGAACAGTAGGAAGCAGGAGAGGAGCAAGCCACGTCAAAACAGAAAACAGGAGGTGCGGCTAGGAAGGGTACGACCCAAGAAGCAGAGGGGAAAGAAGTCGCACGACTTGCGAGAAAGCCGGGCGAATAGGGGAGACGAACAAGTCGCACAGCTAAAGCTTAGGTCGTGGCGACTAGCAAGCAGGAGCGGCTAGAAGGCAACAGTCGAGGCGACTTAGGAACAAGTCGTGTCGACTAAGAAGAGGAGAGCGGCGAGAACAAGCCGCGACGACTTAAAGGGCAGGTCGCAGCGACAAAGAAGAGGAAGCGAGGAACCAAGCCGTGAAGACGGGTCGCGAAAAGGAGAAACAGGCCGCGAGAACAGGTCGCGGGAAGGGACACGCCGCGCGAATAGGGCAACAGGCAGAAGAGAAATCAAGCCGCGAAAACAGGTCGTGGAAAGAAAGAGGAAGCCGCGAGATCAGAGAGAGCGCACACAATCAGGAGGAAAGGACCGAGTCCTCTGATACCATGTGCGAACAGAAAATAACAGGCCGAAAATTGGAGTAATATAAACTTTATTATTCCAAAAAGGTATCGATTACAATGGTATAGCCTCCCTTTTATAGAATGAAAGAGATGAGAGAGATTATAGTTAAGCAATGTGAGACTAAAAATTTACAAGTATATGCGGCTTTACAAAAAGACAAACCGGACAGGTCGTGCGGTTAGACAAATCGGCTAACCGCCCGACCACCAATAAGAGGAGAACAACCAACACAAAGAGTAAGCCGCCATAGGAGACCGCTAGACCGCCCGGTCTCCAAGTCGTCTGAGACAAGCCGCCTGACCACTGTAACATCAAACAGCAACAGCCCGGCACACAGACCGGCTGGTGGAAACCGCCAGACCGCCCGGTCTCCGAATAGCAACAGACCGCCCGGTCTCCATCCTGCAACAGAGTTCAAAACTTCTCTAGGTTAGCGATCAGAACCCTCATTTATTTAGGTCGTGCCAACATTGCGCTAAATTATCGCTCGTCTATGGTAGATTCAACTGTCATCTCTATCGGCGGTGAACCAGACGACACTAGAATATACTCAGCGCCTCCCTCTCCCGACATGATTCGGGACTTCCTCAACGAGCCAGCGTTTGTCGCTGAACTAACGGAGCGGGTAGCAAGCATCCTGCGAAAGCATGGTCTCATGCTTTGCTAGATCCAGGAGGAGAGGGCTCAGCCCACAGATGATGGCCTCCCCCACCTTATCACCCTATAACAGCTAGTGGGCTCCTTGGGCGCAAGTGCACTGCGTTTACTGGTGCCATGCAGATGCTCCTTGGTGGGAACACCGCTTCGTTGGAGGGGCACTTGAGGAAAATTGATGAATGCAGCCGCACCCTCCAACACAAAGTCGTCTTTATTCGCGAGGAGATCATCCAAAGGGGGCCCGCATGTGAGGACGCGAGGACGCGGCTCGTGGAGGTGGATCCCACATTGACTCAGCAGGATGATCTTTATTTAACTTGATTGTATTTGTTTCCTGTGTATGCGCGATCTAAAAACATTATTTATTATTTCTTGTTGTGCGAACCTGCTTCTCGTAGTGGTTTAATTATCGCTTGGTTTACTGTGAATGTATGATTTGTGATGTGGAATAGATTTGTCTTGATATGGATTCACACCCGCCATTGGTAGTGGGCAAGCCTAAGCGGTGTGAGCTCTGGGAGGCTTGTGAGTATGCGGGTGGTGAGTGGTCTCGAGCCAATTGGTTGGACCTTCTCTCCCCTTGCCTCTATAAATATCCCCCCTTCACGAGGATTTCACCCACCACATTAACTACTATCTCTCACTCATAACTCATCAACCTTCCACTCGCCCCTTCGACTCGAACAATGGGTGGTGACGGAGATGTCTTGTAGAGAAGGCAGAACTGTGTAGCCCATTTCTTGGACTACGTCTTTCCAGACGGGCACGTATCAGAGGACGAGATGCCGAAAATCATTGTCAAAAATGTGTCGGCGGGATTTGTAGCTCGCGCTTCCGCTGAAGGCGAGTCGCTTAATACCATAAAGAAGGACGAGCTCGCCTTTCCTATCTCCCATTTGAGATGGGGCTTCGCCTCTTGATGTAGCCAGAGGTGAAGAAAATTTTGAAGTATTTTGGGGCGGTGCCCGCATAGGTCAGCCCCAACGTGATTGCCATGCTAGTGGCTTTTGCGTGCTTCTTGTGGGAGGAGAGGATAAATTTTAACTTGACGATTTTTCGAATGTTGTTCATCTATCGAGCTACCAACGGTGGGGTGGACTTTCTCCCCAGCTCGTGGATCAAAGTTTGCAAGACCATCAACATGGCACATCGCTGGAAGGACCCCTTCATCTTCATTAAGGGTGTGCATGGGAACATTCCCTACGCGCCAATCCAGAAGGACAAGTATGTCTGTCGAGTTCCCTGCATAGAAGGTGAGGATGCCAGGTTGCACAAGTTCTTCCTGGGAAAAACTTTGAGATTGTCTTCCTGCGGTGCAACCTCGACTCACTTTTCCCAATTCTTCCAGGTGGAGGTATGAAAATAGTTTTTAACTCGCACTTTCATTCGCCCCTAATTGTTTTCACTTGCATCTCAACCTTCTTTTAACTTTCCATGCAAGCGCTCCACAAATTCTCCAAAACCCGCCCTACGCGGGGAAGGGAAGGGTGGATCCCATCCTCATGCTCGCCAAGTTTGCAACAGTGGCATACGTCGACGACCAGGGAGCACCCGTGACCAGCAGTGGCCGGAAGAAGAGGGCGGTGGCTGATCCTTGGTCCTCATCAGGCGGGCCCTCAAAGCGACAGAAGTCGTTGGCTTCCAAGAAGGTGCCCCCGACCAGCGAGCTGACCCCCCAGCAGGGAGTGAGCTAGGGAGCGATGTGTTGGGGACACCCAACTCACACCCCAATTTTGGGATGGGGCAGAAGCCCCTGGATGGTGCTGGGCAGGCACTGCTCTCCTGGGGGGAGGGGTCGCATCGGATGTCCCTATCATCGCTCCTTCCCTCTTGGACGGAGCAATGGCACACTAGCGAGGGCATCTACACCCTGTCCTTCGGGTTGTATAGCTGTCAGGACGCCGCCGAATACAAAAAGTTGACCTTGAAGGAGCTCGCCTTCGAGAGCTCACGGGCTCAACTTTGCGCCATCGTGCTCGCGCGCATGGTCGTGCGGCATGGCATCAACTTCACTAAGAAGTTTCACAACGTTGAAGCCATGAAGGAGCTCACCGAGGACAAGGCCTTGGACCTCGAGACGTTCCTCGAGCTCTCTGAGCGCCTTCTGGCCAGGCACTCTAGCGGCGTGATAGGTTATCCCTAGACTTCTCTTTTTCCTTTTTAATTTATCTTGTCTTTCTCTTCCTATCCCTACTCCCAACCTCTTTCTTTATAGGGTGCCGAGATCGTTGACTGCATGTGGTTGCGTATCTACGACCTGGAGGAGGAGCTGGCAGACACCAAGGCAAAGCTCGTCGCGGTCCTTGCTGAGGAGAATGTCGAGAGGCATGGCTAGTCCACATCCAGCAGCTGCAAGCTTCTTCATTTCACCCCACGGGAGGTGGAGAGCACACACAAGCTCGTGATTACGCATACTACAAAGACAACGTTGAACTTGCTGCGGAACCTCGATGACTTGCGGGATGACTAGATGGAGCTAACCGAGGAGGATCTCATCCCGAACTTCTTTGCACCGGCGACGAGTCCACCTTCCTCAAGACGCGTCGACTCTCCCCCGGAGGATGACGAGACGCAGCACTTGCCCCTGGATCCACCCGCAAGTTGAGAGCATTGAACGTTGTTATTATTTTTTTGTGATTTAATGGCTATTTTGCAAATAATATTTTGTGATGTAATGTCATAATCTTTATCTGCGTTGCTCGTTTTCTTTCCATTTCATTTAGTATTCATATATTTATTTATTTATATTAGTTCGCAACCGTGCACTCGCCCTTTTGGCTTAGCAGACTCGCCATGATGATCGGTACACCTCATCTTGGCTCGCGAAAATTGAACCCAGCGAGCCCGATGTGCATGTGACATGTTGACGAACAAAGTCTTACATGAATTACAACTCTTGCTTGCCTGTGAGCACTTCCTTCATAGGGGCATGAGATCCTTATGAGGTCTGGGCACTCACGCAGCCACCGCTCTACCCTAGAAATTGGGGCGAAGGATGAATGCACGAGGCATGGGCGAGAAAGGTTTTCCCCTCCCCTTTTTATTTCAAAGGATTCTCCCTTATGGCCATATTCAAAGTGGTTCTTAAGGCCCAGAGGATTAAGGAAAGCTTCTCTACCCAGTTACCCTTCAAATTTTCCACTTTCTTCTCCAATAAATTAACAATCACTTTATTTGTGGCTTCAACCTACCAGTTGTTCCTAGGGTGGTGGACTGACACGAACCTGAGGTCGTTGCACAATTGGCCGCAGAAGCTGACAAACTCGTCGCTGGCAAACTACAGTCCATTGTTCATGACTATTGCCAAGTGTAGCCCATGCCGACAAATTATTTCTCCCCATATAAAGTTTCAGATTACTAGTAAAGTTACCTTTGCTAGTATCTTAACCTCCAACCACTTTGAGAAATAATCTACCATAACTAAGAGGAATCTCCTCTGGCCATTGGCCTTGGGGAAATGTCCCAGCAGGTCCAGTCCCTAGATTGCGAAGGGTCATGGTGTGTGATAGTCCTAAGTCTATGCGCTGACAGTAGCTGGAGTGGTGCATAAAGGTGGCATTTCTGGCATTTTTTGCATACTCCGCGACATCTCTCCTTATATTCGACCAGAAGTACCCCTGTCGTAGTGCTCTCTTCTCTAAGGTTTGACTTTCTGAGTGGCTGCCACACTTTCTGAAGTGGATTTCTACCAAGACCATGAGGACCTCCTCCTTGGTAACACATCTAATTAGGAGCCCGGAGAGGGTCTTCCAATACAACACCCTTATTGGGTTCATTGATCCAAATGACCCAGATTTGTAAGAAGTCAAACAAGTCAATGACACGCACACTAGTTGTATTTGATGTGTGTTTGAGTTTATGCATGCGGGTCAGTCCCTATTACACTGATTGGATAGGTGGACACCAAGCAAGCTGGTGATCAGGCAGAAAATTACACAAGTCCACAGGCATTGAATGGAGCAAGCTCACTCAATGCTAGCTGCCTTAAGCAACAAAGTTGGACAGGAAAATTGTACCAAGTCCACATACGTTGAGTGAAGTCTATTCACTCAACGCCAGGTACGTAAAAATATTGGGTATAGCCATCCAAACAATTGGCAAGCTGAAAATGTGGCTAAGTCCACAGGCGTTGAGCGAAGTCTACTCACTCAACACCATACAGCAAAAAGCTGTGAGACGGACTAAGACAATCATAGCCTAAAAAGAAACAACAAGAATGTGGTTAAGTCCACAAGCATTGAGTGAAATCTACTCACTTAATGTCATACTCCATAATCATTGAGTATTGCTTAGACAGTCAATACCACAGAAAATCTGTGTTGATATTTGACTAAGTCCACAGGCATTGAGTGAAGCTTACTCACTCAACACCATATGATAAAAAATGTTGACTGAGTCAGTTAGAGACTGTGATTTCACAGAAATTTGTCTAGGTCCAAATGCGTTGTGTGAAGCTTACTCACTCAAAGCCAAGTGACTAAAATCAATTCTAAGTGTTATGGCGTTGAGTGTAGCTTACTTACTCAACGCCAAGTGATAGAACTTCAGTTAAGCAGTTTGGCATTGAGTGAAGCTCAATCACTCAACGCCTATAGACAGAAAACTTTTCTAAGTGTTTTAGCATTGAGTGAAGGTTGCTCACTCAATGCCTAATGACAAAAAACTTTTCTAAGTGTTTTAGCATTGAGTGAGGCTTACTCACTCAACGCCTAATGACAGAAAGATTGTCTAAGTGTTTTGGCGTTGAGTGAAACTTACTCACTCAATGCCTAATAATAGAGAAATTCTTCTAAGTGTTTTGGCGTTGAGTGAAGGTTGCTCACTCAATGCCTAGTGACAGAAAATCTGTCTAAGTGTTTTGGCGTTGAGTGAAGCTTACTCACTCAACGCCTATACTAATTTTGCTTGATTTTTGTTAAGTCCACAGATGGTTGACGTCAGCATGAGTCATCAAAAGTCAACGCAGTTCAAATTCATTGCGGGAAAGTTGGAGAATGTCATTGACGGCGCCGGGGGCCAGCTTTTGTCGTATTCTGCAAATGGAAGGTGGTAAATTGGCAATTAAGGCTAGGCCCGCAACACAAAGAGCTATTGATCGACGATCACTAAAAGGGAAAGATTGGCTAAGTCGACAACAAGCAATTTGGGTTTTCTGATTTCGCATTGCGGCTGAACATCATCTTCTTCCTCGCCATTGCTGTCGCGCCTGAAGGTCTTGTTTAATTCAGTCAACCTAAAAGCAAAAAAGTAATAGCTACTGCGATTTTCATCTGCGACAGTAAGGTCAGGACTGATTCCTGAAGTAGAATAGGCATGGGATTCTGCAAGCTACTTCCAGAACAAGCCGCGATTCATCTGAAGATATCTGCCAACTTGTTGCTGTGAAGAAGAGGTTAGGGGAGACTCAGTTTCTGCCTAGGAAAACAGATAGAGAAATTTCTCTGGTGTCTGATTGTTTCAAATCACTGCTACTTTCTGTATGATCCAATCTTGGATCTGAGTGTAAGATTTCTAAGTGAATCCAAGTGTAGGCCTGTGTTATAAAGGATGAGGTAAGATCTGTTGTTGATCTGAGTGTAGGATTCTTGTGTGAATCTGAGTGGTAGGCCTGTATTATAAAGGCTGAGGTAGGATCCAGTTGGGATCTGAGTGGTAGGGCATATTGCCTGAGTTATACGTCTTGAAGAAGACTGAGTGGTACTGTAGGATCGTGTTGTAAGCTCCTTGGTGCCGAGATTCGGGGGAAGAGCCTTGTCTAACACAATGTTAGAAAGGCACAGAGAGACAGTGGACGTACCCATACTCTGGGGAACCACTATAAAATATCTGTGTCGTCTGATTGATGTTCTTGAAAGCTAAAACTAACAAATCACCAAGCACAGCAAAATAAGGTATAGGTGTTGGGTACATTGGAAAATGTGTACCAGATTTGGAGAAGTCTCACCTAACTCAATGATATGCATCAAGTTGTATTTGATGTTATGTTGAGTTATCATGTGCAGGTTAAGAAAATGGAAAGGAAAATTTTCTAAGTACAAGTGTCGACACTTGAGAATGCTGTGTTGGATCCCTAGTTGATTTGGGCTAGGTTCACTAGCTTAGGATGTGACCCATCATGTATAGCCAGGGTCAATTTTGTGTCCTAGAGTCTAGGTCAAGTCCTTAGAGTCAACTTCAGATGGACCAGCCTTCAACAAGACCACCAGAGACTCCAGACTTAGAGGATTTGAAGACTAAGTAAAATGAGTTCGACGTTCGTCGAACTCAGGTCGACGAAAGGTGTTCTGCGCTCGACGATCGTGAGACATTTCTTTATACTGAGCTCAACGATCTTAGTTCTCTGTTCGACGAAGACTGAGTTTCCTCAACAAGCTAAAGTCAGGACAACTTCAGAATTTTTCTAAGTCCATCTTCAGACTTTGGTCGACGAATTAGATTCTGAGCTCGACGAACTTGGACCTCAAGTTCTCAACTTCTCAGGTCGACGAATGCAGTACTCTACTCGACGATTTCTAATTTCAGAGGATTTGTGTCGACACTTAGGGCATGTGTCGACACCAGCTCATGTCGACACCAGAAGATTTGAGTCGACACCAAGATCAATCAGTCGACACCAACCTATGTCGACACAGAATATCAGTTACACATAATATTTTGACTAAGTCCAGAACTGTTCTCAGCTCGACGAATTTGGATCTCAGCTCAACGAATGAAGACTGTCTGTTCGACAAATGAAGATTGTCTGGTCGGTGAACTCATCAAGCTCAGCTCGACGAACTCAAGCTCAGCTCGACGAACTCATCAAGCTCAGCTCGACGAACTCAAACTCAGCTCGACGAATTGTGTTCTTCGTTCGACGATTCCAGACTATGTCTTCTTCAGTTTTCCCGTCCCTTTTCTTGGCGATGATTCCTGAATAATTAATGTCAGATCTTCTCGGAATGTTACCGTTGGAACGTGCATTAATCATGGACTATTACATGCCGTTTTTCCTTGGGACAGTTAGGAAATTCATTGATTGCCGCTTCCTTCTAAGGTCGACTGTAATTACTGCTCAACATTCAAAATTTCAAATGTTCCTCAGTCAGTCACGAGATAGAAAAGAAAAGACTTAATCAGTAAGACACACTGCTAGCAATACAGACAATCAGACAGACACACAGACAGATTGCATAGAAGAACAATCATACAGAAATCTAAAGTTCTACTGCAATCAGCCTAAACTAGAGAACAATTTCATCAAGAAGAAGAACATTAAATCCCTATCAAGAGTCTTCTTCCTTGAATCCTACAGGACAACTTCAGAAGGACAACAAATTAATCAATCTGTCAAAGAAGTTCCTGAAGCAGTCTCTGGTCCAGGCACTTTAGCTCTTTGAAGACCTATCATCCTGAATCAGTGCTCCAGTTTTCCTGATCTCAGGGGGAGCAAGCTGCTGACATCAATCCACAGTCTTCTCAGTTGCTATTGAGAAAGAGAAGACATCATCACCTCTTTTCCAACTCCTGTATATGGTTTTAATTCCCTTTAAAATTATTCCTGGGTGCAAGTCTCCTTCCAAAAGACTTGAGATTTTGGTTTTTGAGCACCTGAACAAACGTTCATTGGTGTCAGGCACCTGATCAAAAACCTTAG
Organism: Platanthera guangdongensis; assembly: GCA_039583875.1. Classification (NCBI taxonomy): domain Eukaryota; kingdom Viridiplantae; phylum Streptophyta; class Magnoliopsida; order Asparagales; family Orchidaceae; genus Platanthera; species Platanthera guangdongensis. The sequence continues at coordinate 193,778,811 of CM077163.1, read as the reverse complement.
TGGATTCCTACCAGGGTGGTAGAAGAGTGGATGTACCCAGGTTGGGAAACCACTATAAAATTTCTTGTGTCGTCTGGTTGCCCTTTTTTCTTTTGTTTTAGCTGTGCTCTGTGATTAGATAGTTTGTTGTGCTTATTTATTTTATTTGCTAACTTGTTCGCTTAGGAATACAACAAAAGTTGTAAAAAGTTTGTAGTGAGCATAATACTCTATTCACCCCCCCCCCCCCTCTAGAGTATTTCAGATCTAACCTGCATTTTCAATTGGTATCAGAGGGAGGTTGGTTAAAATACCACACCTTATTGATTGTACAGGCTAACACCCTAACCACAAAGATCTCTCTAGTTAGATCTGTTTGTTTTGATTTTATTATTAGATTTATTTCCTCACAGACATGGCCCAAAACAAAGACTATGCAGTCATCAGACCTCCAGTTTGCAATCTTAACAAGTTTGTCATCTGGAAGGCAAGAATCAGATTATACATGAATTCTATTAATGAGGATATTTTCTCTTCTATCTTGACAGGAGTACCTCCAGCACCTACAGCTTCTATAAGTACCTCAACAAACATGACTGCAGTACCCCCTCCAGAGAACAATGAAGCTTACAAGAAAGCCAAAATGGCAGATGCTAAGGCAATGAACATCTTGGCTCAAATTATGTCAGATGACATATTTCAAAAGGTGGTTGAGTGCACATCAGCCAAGGCCATTTGGGATTCCCTCAACCAAATGGTAGCTGGCTCAGCAGATGAAAGGAAAGACAGGAGATCCAATCTCATATCCCTGTATGAAAATTTCAAGAAGGATGAGGTTGAATCAGTGGCTGACATGTATAATAGGTTGAGCTCAATCATCAATGAGCTCAAAACCTTGGATAAGGACATCACCCTGACAGAGGTGAATGATAAGATATTGATGTGCTTCCCTAGCTCTTGGGACTCCAGAATCTGGCCAATTAAAGAAGCCAGAAGCCTAAATGAGATATCAACTGAATCTCTACTAGGCAAATTAAAGTCTTATGAGCAGTTGATAAAATCAAGAGAAGCAGCAGAACAGAAGGCAATAACTCCAGTGAGAAAGGATCACAGCATAGCCTTCAAAGCATCTGAGGAAAGTGAGACCTCAACTTCAAATGAAGAACTCATGAGCCTCTTTGCAAAAAGATTCTATAAGATGGCTAGGAAGGATTTCAGAAGGAAATCATCTAAGCAGGATGATAAGCCCAGATTTGACAAGACACCAACTAAGGAGGTTGTGTGCTTTGGGTGCAGAAAGCCTGGACATTACATCTCAGAATGTCCAGAAAACCAGAAGAAGGACAAGAGCAAAGAAAAGGACTCCAGGAGAAAACACAACAGCAGACCCTCCTCCAGTAAATACAAAAAGAAAGTCAAGGGCTTTGTTGCTGAAACATGGAGTGATACAGAGGAAGAATCATCCTCTCCTAGCTCAAGTGAAGAAGAGGAAGAAGCAAGATACAAGGAGGTTTGTCTTATGGCAATTGATCCCTCCAGGAGCAATTCTGGATCAGAAGGAGAATCTGAAGATGAAGCAGCCTCAGACTCAGAGGCAGATCAGGTTCTTTCTAGTTTTGATTTTAATTCTAATTTATTTAAAACTGAATTCAAAACTATGTGCTTAGACTTAATCAATTCAGAAAAAGAAATAAAAACTCTTAGAGAAAGACTAGGAAGTCTTGAATCTGTTAATTCAGAAAACATTAAACTACAAAATCAACTAACCTTAGCTAATGAACAAATAATTAAATTAAAATCTGATCTATGTGAGGCCAAACAACTTGAGCAATCTCTCAATGGGAGAATTCTCAAGCTGATGAACATCACAAGCACAGTGAATGCCAGATTAAATGGCAAGCTGGGCTTGGGTGCATCATCAAGTTTGCCCCCCATAATTAAGAAAAATATTCTTACAACCCCCATCAAGTTTATTTCTGCCAAGGAAAAAGAAAAATTAACAGACAAACCAATGTCAAAAAGGAATCCCAGACCCATAGACGAGAAATAAAAATCAGAAAACAACTAGTAAAAACAAGGTTCAGCAGCATTCGTCGAACTCAGATCGACGAAATATGGCCAGTTCGTCGAACCCACATCGACGAACGCTGAACACAAACTTTAGTAAAAACAATTCGTCTAACTGCGATCGACAACTTGGTATGGTTCGTCGAACAGAGGTCGACGAACTTGGGGCGCAGAAAATGACTACTGTCATTCTCTGAGCAGAGATCGACGATCTCAGCCCTATTCGTCAAACTCTGGTCGACGAACTTACAGAAAATCGTCGAACCAAGAAAGACCAAACTTAAACTATTTCTCTTACAGAAACTCTAAACCAGCTAACAAGTCATTCAATCCAGTAGCTGATTGGGTTATTCTACCTAGGAGATATCCCCCTTAGGTTATAAATTTCAACCTGCATTATCAGTTATATCCAGTTTCTCTTTTCAAACAAATAAAGGACCCAAGGTAACCTGGGTCAAGAACAATTAAGCTTTGTTTTTTTCTTTGAAGGTACGGGTGAAGAGCTGTCCAAGGGTAAGTCAAACCTGACACTTGGACAGTGGTTGCTCCAAACACATGACAGACAGCAAGGCAAATTTATCCAATTATAAGTCCAAGCTAGGACCAAAGGTGATTTTTGGAGATTCAAAGAGTGGCCAGTCAGAAGGATATGGAGCAGTCAAGATTGAGACAGTTACTTTCAAGAAAATAACATATGTAAGAGAACTCAAACATAACCTAATATCCATAAGTCAATTATGTGATGAAGGTTATCAGGTACACTTTAACTCTACCTCTTGTTTTATTATTAATAATGAAAACCAAACTGTTTTAATTGGACTTAGACAAGGCAACATATATCTAGTAGATTTTATTTCTGCCAAAACTGATGTTTGTTTACTCAATATCACTAGTAATCAAAATGAGTTATGGCATAAAAGACTAGGACATGTAAACTTTAAGAATATAGCTAGGTTATCTAAAGACAACCTTGTTAGAGGTTTACCTTCTGGCCCCTACAAGAAGGAAAACCTATGCAGTGCTTGTCAATTAGGTAAGCAAACTAAAACTAGTTTCAAATCCATTAATAAAAGTGATTCACCTAGGATTTTGTATTTGCTTCATGTGGATCTATTTGGACCCATTGCAGTACAAAGTCTAGGAGGGAAGTCTTATACTTTAGTGATTGTTGATGACTTCTCTAGATTCAGTTGGGTAGCCTTTCTGAGAGCTAAGTCAGATACATTCAAGGTTCTTACAGATTTTCTCAGGACCATACAGATTGAGTTCTCTACTCATGTTGCATTGATCAGAAGTGATCATGGCACAGAGTTTCAGTCTCTTCTTATGCATGAGTTCTGTGAGAAGGAAGGTATCAGGCAGTTCTTCTCAGCTCCTAGAACTCCCCAACAAAATGGGGTAGCTGAAAGGAAAAATAGGACACTCATTGAATCTGCAGGTACATTATTAGCAGATGCTTACATGCCTCTATCCTTTTGAGCAGAAGCTGTAAACACTGCTAACTATGTCCTGAATAGAAGCCTTATACATAAGCTGAAAAATAAGACCCCCTATGAATTACTTAAAGGGAAGAAATCTAAAATCACTTATTTTAAAGTTTTTGGTTGTATATGTTATATTCACACTAACAACAAAAGATACATTAGAAAGTTTGAGGCTAAGGCTGAAGAAGGGATTTTTCTAGGATACTCCCAAGTAAGCAAGGCCTATATGGTTTTTAATAAATCCACCCTTAAAATTTAAGAGTCTGTCCATGTATCTTTTGATGAAGCTAACATGTTTTATAAGGAGAAAGAGATTTCTACCAATAGCTTTTTGCAGGTTCCACAACTGTGTGAGTCTATGGATGGACTAAACTTTACCCAAGAGGTGTCAACCCATCCTACTCCACAGGTTGCTGAAGACAGTGAAGAAGAACTTCAAGTGGAAGTGGCTGAACTTCCCTCAACAGCTAGTACCATTCCACAAGAGGAATTAATTACAGAAGCTGTTGCTCAACAAACTTCACCAACTGATCTTGTCACACTTAGAGATCACCCCAGATCTCAAGTGATTGGAGACATTTCAGTAGGTGTATAGACAAGGCATCAACTCAACCAAGACTTGATGCATGCCTGTTTTCTCTCTCAGATTGAACCTCTCTCCATCCATGAAGCAGAGCAAGATCCCCACTAGATCATTGCAATGTAGGAGGAACTAAATCAGTTTGAGAGATGTAGAGTTTGGGATTTGGTTCCAAGACCTCATAACTACCCAGTTATTTGAACCAAATGGGTCTACAGGAATAAGTTGGATGCTCAAGGAAACATAGTGAGAAACAAGGCTAGGCTTGTTGCTTAAGGCTACAGGCAAGAGGAAGGAATTGACTATGACCAAACCTTTGCCCCTGTTGCAAGGTTAGAGGCCATAAGAATATTCCTTGCCTATGCAGCTCACAGAAGATTCAAAGTGTTCCAAATGGATGTCAAGAGTGCATTTCTAAATGGAGCGCTTCAAGAAGAGGTTTATGTAGAACAACCTCCAAGTTTTATCTCTCTAACTCAACCCTCTTTTATATTTAAATTACATAAAGTTCTCTATGGTTTAAAGCAAGCTCCAAGAGCTTGGTATGATACCTTAGTAAGCTTTCTTTTAGAGCATAAATTTACAAGAGGAAGCATAGATAAAACTCTTTTCACTAGACATCATAAGGACCAAATTTTATTAGTGCAAATATATGTGGATGACATCATTTTTGGGTCTACTGATCCCAAATTGTGCAAGAGGTTTGTTGGCCTCATGCATTCCAAATTTGAGATGAGTAGCATGGGTGAGCTTTCCTACTTCCTTGGTCTACAAGTGAAGCAGCTCCCTGATGGTATCTTCCTCTCCCAAGCTAAGTATGCTAAAGAGCTTATTAAGAAGTTTGGGATGGGTGATGTTTCAGGAATGAAGACACCTATGGCTACAAATGCTATTGTGGATTCTGATGCAGCAGGGAAATCTGTGGATCAGAAGCACTATAGGACAATTGTTGGATCCCTATTATACCGAACAGCTAGCAGGTCTGATATAATGTTTGTCACATGCCTTTGTGCTAGGTTCCAAGTGAACCCTAAAGAATCTCACCTTATTTTCTTAAAAAGAATTTTGAGATATATAAAGAGTTGTCCTAATCTAGGACTCTGGTATCCTGCAGAGTCAGAGTTTGAGTTAACTGGATACTCAGATGCTGACTATGCTGGATGTAGAGTGGACAGGAAGAGTACCTCTGGAACTTGCCAGTTCCTGGGTATAAGACTTGTCTCCTGGTTTTGTAAAAAGCAAATATCTGTGTCTACATCAACTGCAGAAGCAGAATATATGGCTGCTGGCAGCTGCTGTTCACAAATGTTATGGATACAAAATCAACTCCTAGACTATGGTGTCAACTTAAATAATTCAACATTATTTTGTGATAATACTAGTGCTATTGCTATAGCACAGAATCCAGTTCACCATTATAGGACTAAGCATATTGAAATAAGACATCATTTCATTAGAGATAATGAAGACAAAAAGAAAATTAACTTAATCCATATTCCTACTGATTTACAAAGAGCAGACATTTTCACCAAACCCTTGGATGAGAAAAATCACATGTTCTTTATAAATCAACTGGGAATGATCAATGAAGAAGAGTTAACTTAGTTTTTGTCTGCATTCGACGAATTTTCCAGAGTTTGTCGAACGGAGTTCGACGAATTAGGGAAAGTTTAAGAGATTCTCATCGAACGGAGATCGACGAATTCTCTGTGTGTGGAAACAACTTTCGTCGACCGGAGATCGACGAACTTTGCTTTAGAAGATAGTTCGTCGAACGGAGTTCGACGAACTATGTTCGATTCTTCTGGATAAGATCGACGAATTATTTGTCTATAAGTTATTTCGTCGAGCTCAGTTCGAAGAATTTTTTCTTTTTCGTGGAACGGAGATTGTCGATTCATATTCTGGAAAACTTATATCTAGGTTTTCTTTGACCTCCGTCCCGCGCTTTCAGTTCTCTTGCTCTTGATCGCCGTTTTTCTCTGTCTTTCTTGCAGGTCATCAATGGCGATTCCAGCAGGAGCTTTGGCCGCAATGAAATTTGATACTGGTTTTGATATGGATTTCGATTCTTTCCAACACTCTGACCCCATATTTCTTTATATCCTGGAACTGCTAGAAGAACTTCATCTCAAGGATTTCATGACCAGGCGGGATTAAGCTGCACTCAACTGAAATAAGAGAATGGGTGTATACATCGTCTGTTTCTGAGGAAGATGTTTTGACGGGAACTATAGGGAGTCTTGCTGTTTCCTTATCTCCCGCAATTCTCTCTGAAATTTTTGGTTTGGTAAATGGAGAAGATAATATGGAAATGGATTTTGAAGAATTTAGTGAAATGCTGAAGTTAATGGGGTTTTCTGGAAGAAACCCTAACAAGTTGTTGAAGAAACAACTGTCTACCGTGTACCAGTTTTTGGCGGATATTGTGGGAAAGATACTGATGGGCAAGCACACCGCACATGATTACATTACCCGACATCAATTCCTTATCATGTGTGTTGTGGTGAATAAGCGTCCTGTTGATTGGAGTAAGATTTTCTTTGAGTTGATTAAGAAGAAGAATAGCAAGAAGGAAGTTTGCTTCGGAAGAATCCTGGGGATCTTCCTTAAGGAAAAGGCTGGTGAATGCATGGTCTCCCCGACCATCTTCATCAATGTCAGCAAGCGCCTCACATGTGCCTTGTTTGGCAGATTGGAGAGGACGATCTCCAAGCCCTCCAAGGCTTCCTCATCTTCCATCCCAGCTTCTGAGAGCACCAGGGCTGTGAAGGCCACTCCCCACCCTGTTGAAGAGGTCCTCCCATCCCCACAACCTCTTCCAGCAACCCATATTCCATCCTCAACCACTCTTCAAATTCCTTCAACTTCCCCCACTCATGTTTCTTCATCACCATAGCATACTTCTATGCCTACTCCACCTCCATCTCCACCTCTGGACATCACCAACATTCCCACACCCCCAGCTTCACCTCATGACACCCATATTCCTACACCTCCTCAGTCTCAACTTCCCCCTCACCTATCCTCCATTCCATCTTATACCCTACCCTCAGACACCACCATAACAGATGCATTTCCACCTCTATCCCCTCCATATGTCCCCCTTCCTTCATCTACCACTCTACCTTCACCCACTACTTCTCCATCTCTGGAACCCTCCACTGTCTCTACAATCATATCCTTGCTCACTCCCCTCATCAAAACTCTAATCACAGAGGCCATTACACCTCTTGTTAATTCTATCAATTCTTTATCTGCATAAGTTTCTCTTCTCTCTGCTGCCCCCTCTTCATCCAGGGGACTGGCACCAGGTTTTTCTGAACCCAGGCAGGGGGAGATGCTCAGTGATGAAGTTGCAGCAGATGCAGATACAGCAGCAGCAGCAGTCACATCAGCAGTTCCCTCTACAGCAGATGCAGATTCAGATAAAGATGTAGAAATTTTGCCAGAATATAATTCTGAGATGATTGAATTGATTCATTTTATGGATACTGACATTGACCTAGATGAGTCAGTTGAGCAAATAAAATCTGTTGGTGATTTCATTATGAATCCCACAGTTAATCTACCAGAATTACTGCAAGTTTTTGATACTGTACATATGCAGTTTCTTCCAGTAGATTTTACTAAGCCACATTTGGCTATTGTACCCTATACCTCTCCAGTTAGTCCAGCAGTTGCTAAGCAACTCTGTGATAGTTTTGCTATCTCAGCTTCAGCTTCAATCTCTGCAGCCAGTCCAGAAGTTATTTCAGAAGACATCTCAGCCCCAGTCTTTGTTATGGATGACTCTCCTATGCCTGATTTGGATGAGCTAATCCTGGCTGACATTGAAGAGCAAAATAAGGCAGCAGCTGAAAGCTCTGTCCCCATTGTTTATGTTTCCTGTACAGTCCCCTCCTCTCCTTTTGTTGAAACTTCAGTTCCCTCAACCTCTGCCCCTGCTACAGCAAAAGCTGTTATTGATGATAAAACTCTGAAAGTTTTGGATGCTTTGTATGATAACCCTCAGGGTTCTGATAGTGAAGAAGATGAGGATGATGATGATTCAGATGAAGATGCTGCAAAGAAGAAAAAGAAATTGCTGATAAAGAAAAGGAAAGCTCCTCCTCCTCTAGCTCCTAAGCCTAAACCAAATGCTGACACCCCTTATTACATTCTGCATAATGTAACTCCATATAAGGGAATGCCTGCATGAATGTGGCTATCCAAGAACCAGCAGAAGGATAGGAAGAGAAGTAGGAGATATTCTCCTCCGCCAGTGCACAGATACAGAAAGGATCCACCTCCTCCTCCAGCAGCTGGTGCCAGTGGCTCTAGCTCTCAAAGATCTTCCCCCATGCAAACATATCAGAGACAGTCAGGGAGATCATCTAGAAGCATCCAGCAGAGGCAACCATCCTCAGGTAATCAGCAACAACAGCATCAACAGCAGCAGCAACAAATATCTGAAGTACAGAAAGCTGACAGTCCAAAAAGGCCATACTCTCCTCCAATTCCATTTGAAGATCCTGAAACTGCTAATATTGCAAGAATGGCTAGATTCCAGGAGCTAATTGGACTATCTTTGATCAATAAAGCAAAGGCTGAAGGAAAAGACACATCAGGATTCACAACAATGTCAAAGTACAGAAAAGAAGAGTTGAAAAGGTTTGATAAAGGCAATAAACTGTTTAATGTTGATGACTATATGAAGCTCCATCCAGAAGCAGTTGTCCCTAGAGCTACTTCACTGAAGATCATTGGGGCAGCTGACATGAACATGACTCAAGCTCAGGCTCAAGATCCTAATAGAGAAATCATCTTCAAAAAGCCAGGAGAAAAGAAAACAGAAGACAAGCCTTTGTAGAAAAAGAAGAAGTAATCCTTATTTTGTTTCATTTCTTTCTGCAATCTGTTTTCAAACTGTGTTATTTGTTTAAACAAAGTCTGTGTATATATATATATCTGCTGCATGTGTTGGTAATTCTCTGTCAGATATATTTCTTTTCCTGTTTTGTTTATTTGTTTGTTTATATTTTGAGTCTCTTAGTGACCTCACCCAAATAGGGGGAGATTGTTGGATCCCTAGTTGATTTGGGCTAGGTTCACTAGCTTAGGATGTGACCCATCATGTATATCCAGGGTCAATTTTGTGTCCTAGAGTCTAGGTCAAGTCCTTAGAGTCAACTTCAGATGGACCAGCCTTCAACAAGACCATCAGAGACTCCAAACTTAGAGGATTTGAAGACTAAGTAAAATGAGTTCGACGTTCGTCGAACTCAGGTCGACGAAAGGTGTTCTGCGCTCGACGATCGTGAGACATTTCTTTATGCTGAGCTCGATGATCTTAGTTCTATGTTCGACGAAGACTGAGTTTCCTCAACAAGCTAAATTTAGGACAACTTCAGAATTTTTCTAAGTCCATTTAGACTTTGGTCGGCGAATTAGAGTCTGAGCTCGACGAACTTGGACCTCAAGTTCTCAACTTCTCAGGTCGACGAAGTCAACTTCTCAGGTCGACGAATGCAGTACTCTACTCGACGATTTCTGATTTCAGAGGATTTGTGTCGACACTTAGGGCATGTGTCGACACCAGCTCATGTCGACAACAGAAGATTTGAGTCGACACCAAGATCAATCAGTCGACACCAACCTATGTCGACACAGAATATCAGTTACACAGAATATTTTGACTAAGTCTAGAACTGTTCTCAGCTCGACGAATTTGGATCTCAGCTCAACGAATGAAGACTGTTTGTTCGACAAATGAAGATTGTCTGGTCGACGAACTCATCAAGCTCAGCTCGACGAACTCATCAAGCTCAACTCGACGAACTCAAACTCAGCTCAACGAATTGTGTTCTTCGTTCAACGATTCCAGACTATGTCTTCTTCAGTTTTCCCGTCCCTTTTCTTGGCGATGATTCCTGAATAATTAATGTCAGATCTTCTCGAAATGTTACTGTTAGAACACGCATTAATCATGGACTATTACATGCCGTTTTTCCTTGGGACAGTTAGGGAATTCATTGATTGCCGCTTCCTTCCAAGGTCGACTGTAATTACTGCTCAACATTCAAAATTTCAAATGTTCCTCAGTCAGTCAAGAGATAGAAAAGAAAAGACTTAATCAGTAAGACACACTGCTAGCAATACAGACAATCAGACAGACACACAGACAGATTGCACAGAAGAACAATCATACAGAAATCTAAAGTTCTACTGCAATCAGCCTAAACCAGAGAATAATTTCATCTAGAAGAAGAAGAACATTCAATCCCTATCAAGAGTCTTCTTCCTTGAATCCTACAGGACAACTTCAGAAGGACAACAAATTAATCAATCTGTCAAAGAAGTTCCTGAAGCAGTCTCTTGTCCAGGCACTCTAGGTATTTGAAGACCTATCACCCTGAAGCAGTGCTCCAGTTTTCCTGATCTCAGGGGGAGCAAGCTGCTGACATCAATCCAAAGTCTTCTCAGTTGTTATTGAGAAAGAGAAGACACCATCACCTCTTTTCCAACTCCTATACAGCGTTTTAATTCCCTTTAAAATTATTCCTGGTTGCAAGTCTCCTTCCAAAAGACTTGCGATTTTGGTTTTTGAGCACCTGAACAAAAGCTCATTGGTGTCAGGCACCTGATCAAAAACCTGAGTGGATTCCTACCAGGGTGGTAGAAGAGTGGATGTACCCAGGTTGGGGAACCACTATAAAATTTCTTGTGTCGTCTGGTTGCCCTTTTCTTTTGTTTTAGCTGTGCTCTGTGATTAGATAGTTTGTTGTGCTTATTTATTTTATTTGCTGACTTGTTCTCTTAGGAATACAACAAAAGTTATAAAAAAGTTTGTAGTGAGCACAATACTCTATTCACCCCCCCCCCCTCTCTAGAGTATTTCAGATCTAACCTGCACTTTCAGGCTGTGTTGACACCAAGGGTCAGATTGTGTCGGCACCCAGAATTTGTGTCGACACACAGAAAATCTGTCGACAACGATGTGTTAACACCAAGGCTCAGATTGTGTCGACACCCAGAATTTGTGTCGATACATAGAAAATATGTCGACAATGTTGTGTCGACACCAAGGGTCAGATTGTGTCGACATCCAGAATTTGTGTCGACACACAGAAAATCTGTCAATAACGTTGTATCGACACTAAAGGCCAGACTTATGTCGACATCATCAGGAGCTGTGTCGAATCACAGAGAAGCTATCGACACATTCCAGAATTCTGTCGACAACGACTGTGTCGACACACAGAACTTGTGTCGACACACACCAAAATTCTATCGACACCAACTTTGTCAAGACAAGGAGTGTTTTTGTCGACACACAGAACTTGTGTCGACACATTCCACAGAAGCTGTGTCGACAACAACAAGACTTGTATCGACACATGGACTATGTGTGTCGACACATATGAAGAATTCAGTCGACATTCTCTGATGCTGAGTCAAAGTTCAATGAAGGCTGAAGCAATATAAGTGAAGACTTGACAGCTATCATTACTGACATTATTGTCACATTTTTCAGAGGTGTCAGAAGACTGTTTGAAATCGGAACAGCCGGTTACCATGGATGAAGCCTATATATAGATGGGCTCTCTCAACAATCTAGGTGAATTGAACAGAATAGAACGAGAGGGAACAAGGAGAGAGAAGAACAAGAAGGAGATAAGTTCTCATCCAGTGAAGGCAGATTCTGAACCGTCTACCTGAATAATTCAGATCAAGTCTGAAGAAGAATTCAGATTAATTTCTGAAGGAAGCTGATTGAAGATCAACTCCAACATCAAGAAGATCAACCCTACGATGTTCAAATTCAAGAAGTTTTGAATAAAGCTAAGTCAGGTTGATCCTTAAGAAATCAGTTCTATCAAGAACTGATCAAGAATCCCTCAACCAATTCTCTCTCCATCTGGTTGAAGATATCAACAACTTTTCATCATTAATTTTGTAGGATCTGTATAAGATCTGAGTGTAGGAGATTATATCTCTGAGTTGTAAGCCTAAATTATAAAGGCTGAGGTAGGGCTGTGTGCCTGAGGTAGGGAAATCTGTTCCCTGAGTTGTAGGCATGTGATAAAGGCTGAGGTGGGGCTGTTGCCTGAGTTGTAGGAGTGGTGTGTCACTCTGAGTTGTAGGCCTATTGAAGAGGCTGAGGTAGGGCTTGTGCCCGAGTTGTAGGAGTGTGGATTCACTCTGAATTGTAGGAACCATTCTTGGTTCTGAGCTATAAGATCTGTGGATCTGAGAAGAAGGAAGGAAGTTAGGCCAAATCTAGTACACTACTAGATAGGCGAAGGGGGAAAGTGGATGTACCCATCATTTGGGGAACCACTATAAAACTGGTGTGCAATCTGTGAATGTTGTGTATGTGATTGCTATGTTGTACTTTCTGTTGAATACATTGCTAAACTAAATAGAATTATCTGCCTAAGTTAGAAAAAGAATTGAACATATTCACCCCCCCCCCCTCTAGGTGTTTAGAACATCTTGAAACCAATTCTTTCAAGTGGTATCAGAGGGAGGTTGCTCAAACAATAGACCTAACAGTCTGAGTAGATCTCCAAGGCAGAAATCTATAAGGCAAAATGGGTTGCATAGAGAATCATAAGGAGTTTGGTTCCATGAAGTTACCCATATGCAGGAAAGAGATTTTTGGCATGTAGAAAGAAAGAGTTAGATTGTTTATGGAAGCTTCAGATCCAAGAATCTACATGACAGTCAAAGAAGGGTCATTCATTCCAATGAAAGTCTCAGTTCTTGATGCAGATCTCAGGACACCAAAGGAATGTTCTGAAATGACAAAGGATGAGATCATCTTGGCTACTATGGATAAGAGAGCACAGAATATAATAGTCAGTATCATGGATGATTCAACATTTCAAAACTTGATCCACTACAAGACCTCCAAAGAAATGTGGGACACCCTTATTGTCTACATGGAGGGTTCAGAAGAGGTGAGAGAAGATAAAAAGTCTATGTTGAATCAGGAGTATGAAAGTTTTAGACAATCTAAAACAGACAGCATAACTAAATATTACAAGAAATTCTTCAGAATAGTTAATGAACTGATGTCATATGGAAGAGTATTCAGCACATATGAGTTAAATGATAAGTTTTTGAGATCATTGACTAAAGATTGGGACACAAAGATATGTGCCATTAGGGAAGTGGCCAGACTAGCAGAAATTTCGCCTCCAACATTGTTTGGCAAACTGCTATCATATGAAATGCAGCTGATGGTCAGAAAAGAGGAGGAGAAAAGTGATAAAATTGATCATAGAGATAAGTCAGTGGCTTTCAAGACTGAAGCCATAAGAAAGGATAGGAGGATGTCTCCATCACCTCCTAGGAAAGCAGCAGAAGTTGTTTCCGAAAGTTCTGACAGTCACACATCAGATAGTCCAAATTTAGATGAAGACTTAGCAGCTTTCTCAAAACAATTTCAAAGGTTTTTGAAGAAGAAACAGTGGAGATCCAAGTCATCCTCTTCACAATCCAAGGATGATTACTATTAGAAAAAGAAATCCTCTAGGAAGGACAGGTATAACTCTAAGCCTAGTAAATTATCTTCAACTAAGATTGTTTGTTATTGCTGCAACAGGCCTGGACATGTGGTAGCTGATTATCCTGACAAAAGGAAAGAATCTACTGATAAGAAGAAACTAAAAAACAAAGGCAAGAAGGAGAAATCCTTTGTTGCAAAGAAGCAAAAAAGTTGGTCAGATTCTTCATCATCAGATTCTGAGGCTGAAGCTGAAGCATACATAGGACTGTTGGCAACTGAAGAGGATGTAGAAGAGGTTGAATTCTTGAAGTGGCTGGATTCAGTAATTGAAATTGAAGAACCTTGTTGTAAAGGGCTGGTGGCCTTGACAGAAGAAGATCAGTGTCAGGATCAGCCTGGACCTAGTAAGGTAAACAAGTCTTCAATAGATTCTGATTACTATACTGGTTCAGAATCAGAAGCATCTGCATCAAGAGATGTAGATGAATCTGAATCTGAAGGAGATGTTCATCAACTTATTGATGAATATGGTGACCTGCTATACGCACTTAAGAAAAGCAGAATCCTTAATAAAGCACAGGCCAAGGAAATTGCTGATCTTAAGCTGGCTGCATTAGATTCAGAAAAATTGCTGGATCTAAAGATGAATGAAGTAGCCAAACTGAGAAACATAACTGTTATTCAGATGGGTACTATTACATTCAAGAATGATCAAATCAAAAGTTTGGAAGTCAAACTTCAGAAGAAAAAGGATTTGGTGGCTAAGTTCTCTAAGCCAAAATCAGTTTTACCTTTAATTGATGACTTTATTCCTAAAAAAGGTAAGACTGGATTGGGCTTTGAGGGAAATATAAGGGCTGCTAATTCCAAAAGAAAAGGCAAAGCCCCAGTATAACCTCTAGTCTTCAAACCCCTCATTTCCTTCAGAAAAGTATGGCAGCCAACTAATAGATATGATCATGATATCATACATGGTTCTGGTAAGCCTGAAATTCTGAATGACAATGGTGTAGCTCCAGCACTCAAGCAAAGAACTACTGTACCAATAGTGTTAAGATCAGTTGACAGCAATGCTTTAAAACTGTACCTAAAAGAGGTATAATAGATATGAGTGTTGGTACTGTGGTAAGATAGGGCATTATGTCATGGATTGCTGGCACAACACCAGTATCAGGAAGAATGCCAGCTTACATGTGAGGAAGGCTGCTGGTAGGAATATCAAGTTGCATTCTAACAAGAACCTAGAACCCAATAAAAGTTGGGGTTCTAAGGTAAACTAATTTTATTTGCTGCAGGTGAGTCCAAGTTGCTATACCCCTATATGGTACTTGGACAGTGGATATTCCAAGCACATGACTGTAATAAGAAGAATGTTAAAGGACTATACTCCCATAGAGAATGGACCTAAAGTGATTCTTGGTGGATCAGAAAAAGGGGTCATAAAAGGGTTTGGTACTATTTGTTCTAGTTCTATAACAATCACTCAAGTGGCTTATGTAAAAGGTTTGAAACATAACTTGTGTAACAGCCCAAAGTTCTGAAACAGGAAAATTTGGGTGACACGGCTTGGGACACGGGCGTGTCTCAGGGCGTGTCAGGTGACACGGCCTGCGACACGGGCGTGTCGCAGGGCGTGTCGAGGTTGTGTCGACGATTGGGCTTTGTCTCGACGATTTTTGCTCTCGACGATCCGTCGAGAGGAGGCACACGGCCCAGGACACGGGCGTGTCCAAGGCCGTGTCGCATTCTCGACGATTTTTACTCGACGATCGTCGAGTGTCGAGAAGTGGGTGTCGCGTGTTGAACACGGCCTGTGACACGGGCGTGTCACAGGGCGTGTCAAATCAGGCGACGAACTCAGCCCGCCAAAGATTTTGACAGGGCGTGTCTTTGTGCCGTGTCTGGGCACACGGCCTGGGACACGGGCGTGTCACAGGCCGTGTGAAGTCTCGGGATGATTTGGGATTTTTTTTCCCCAGGTACACGGCCACAGACACGGGCGTGTCTCAAGGCGTGTTGGTGACACGGCCCATGACACGGGCGTGTCCCGTGGGCGTGTCACTGGTTTGGATAAGTCGGTTGACCACCGCTTGAGGCACACGGCCTGGCACACGGCCGTGTTCGAGGCCGTGTCGGGTCAAAATTTGTGTTTTGGCAGAATCGTGGCCGTCCATTCCTTCAGTCTGGATCCAAGGGCTGAAGCCTCTTCCTCTTTTTCCTTCAAGGCCGAAATCAGAGAAAGGAATCTCATTTTTCCTTAGCCTTGACTTTCTTCAAGTGAAGAGAGAAAGAGAGAGAGAAAGGAGGAGGAAGAAGGAAAGGGGGCTGCTGCTGGTGGTGCTGCGGTTTACCGACGAGAGATCCGAAGCCAGCGTTGCGGAGGAAACGCTCTTGCGAGTCTTGCAAGCTAGCTTGGAGGCCATGGCACCAAAGCGATCGTCAAGGGTAACGACTTTTCTTCCTAGCCATGTGAAGGCTTCCTTTTTGGCATATCTTGTGATTTCCCCCACCAAGAGGTGGCTGATTTTGGGAATCTTTGGGTGGATGCTTGAAATCCCCTTTGTGTTGCATATAGATCCGGAAATGGAGTACGGAATAGGCATGATGTGTGAAGCCCATCTGGACAGGTTGGTCTAGATTGGTGATGTTGCATACGAACCGGAGAAGACTTCGTGATAAACGTGTAGTGTAAGGAGTCTATGGGTTATGCCTGCGAAAAGGAGTAGCAGGAAGTACTGGGGTGGTAGCCCAGGAAAATAGCCTTGTGATGGTTTTGGGTCCAACCTGTGAATGAGGCACAGGAAGTACTGGTGGGACCAGGAAAGGCCCTTTTTGTGATGCTTGATGTCATAGGGTGTCCACCTGTGGAGCGAGTCACAGGAAGTACTGGTGTGCCCAGGAAAGACCCCTGACATTTGTAATTTGCGGTGTCCACCTGTGACGGGAGTCACAGGAAGTACTGGTGTGCCCAGGAAAGACCCGCTGTTGCTGTGAGGAAATGGGTATAGATAAATACCCAGGCTTGAATGCCAGAACAGGATTGGTGAGACCGACCCGCGCCTTTGCTATAGCCATGAGTACGCTGCACGCGGAAAAGGCAAGGCGATTTGAGCAACGGGGGGGTGGAGGATCCGACCTGCGCTATGTCCATCTGACGTGAGACCAAAAAGTGCGGTCTGTTGGAGCGCATAGCAAGAGTCTTCGGCCTGCGCGCCATGACACAACGGGGGGCTACGGGCCATCCCGGTGTCCGAGGACTAACTCCGGCTGCACGCCATGGAGTAAATGCTCAAGAGATTTACCGTTGGGTGATAACCCTGATACGGTGGTGGGCAAGAGGTTGCCAGAACACCAAGAATGTGCCCTGAGTGCACGGACCGTTGGGCCGGGTGGCGAACGGTTGTGATGGCTTGTGTGCGTGAAAGCACTTTTTGATGATATAGCTTACCATACTTGTGATATGATATGCCTGCAGGGAAAAATACCGCTGCCCCGAGAGAAGGGGTAGGGTCGTTATAATTTGGTCAGCTGAACGCTGACCGTTGCTTTTGTTTGCCACCGGTGGGTGGATTGTCCCTTGCACAGGTGCTGGAGAGCCGAGCGGGACGCATAGAGGTTGATGCTCCTGCTGGTGTTGCTGCTGCTGTTGTTAGCCCTCGAAGGCTAAAGATGTTCTTTTGAATGTTTTCTTTTATTGTGGCCGGCCTGCGCGCCAATCTGTTTTAGGCCACTGTTTGAAAGCCATGTAGGCCATAAGGCCAACTCTTTGTACATGTTGTAAGACATTCCTATATATATAAAATGTGGAGTTTTATGTTTGGACATTCAGGAGGAGTTCAAGTAGTTTAGGCTTCTGCTAGAATGCTTGTGATAGGTGCGATGCGCTACTCTGGTATCATCCTGTACCTTCACTGACTGTTTTGTGGTCTATCCTGTGGGGCCCCGGCCGGACCTTCTAGAATATATCATATGAACGGATGGGGTTGTTACATTTTTGGTATCGGTTGTCTTGGTCTTTCCCTCTCGAAGTCGTGGCCGACTTCTTTTGTGGGGTGGCGAGCACGTGTTTGTGCACACCAAAGTCTACGATTGAACTCCTGAATGTCCATGATAGGAATGCAACTTGATGTGTTTGAGGAACCTGCGTGTTCCTATTTTGTGTGTTTGCGGAACCTGTGTGTTCCTATTTTGTGTTGTTTGCTTGGGTACGACCGCTAATGTGTGTGTCTTGTCCACCTTTAGGTGACACGGAGTGGAGCTGGGCCGTCTGAGCCCCAGCGTTCTGATGAAAGTACGGCACCAGCCGCGGTGCCTACACCTCCACCGTCTGCAGAACATGTTCGTTTAGTTGCGGAGGCCTTATTTACCATGATCCAAGGTCAGCCACTTAGGCAGGAACAAGCGGCTGTAAGGCCAGAACAGGTGGTGGCAAGGCCTGAACCTGTTATGGATGTGGTTCCTCGAGCGGCTGAGAAGCAGCTAACGCGGTTTATGAGTTTCCATCCGCCTACGTTTTCGGGAGCGGGAACCCCGACGCAGGCTGAGGATTGGTTATCGCGCGTCAAGCGAGTGATGACGGCGATAGGAACGGCGGAGCACCAGAAGGTTACCTTAGCCACCTTCTTGCTTGAAGGAGAAGCGCGTTTATGGTGGGATGAGATGGAGTTGCATCATTTGGCGGGTCGTCCGTTAACCCAAGTGTCGATGGAAGAATTCTCCCGGCTCTTCCTTGCGAAGCACCTTCCTGTGGCTCAACGGATAGCCATGGAAAATGAATTCCAACGGTTGACTCAAGGTGAGGGCAGTGTTGACGCGTACCTGCATGAGTTTACGCGCTTGGGGCGGTATGCGGGTTCGATCTTTGCAGATGAGCAGAGGAAGACTAATCGGTTCTATGAAGGGCTGAGGGACGAGCTGAGGTTCCTTGTGTCCAGTTCTGTGAACCAAGGTTTCCAAGCGTTGGTTGACACCGCAACCGCGTTGGAAAAGGACATGAAGAGAGTGCAAGGGAAGAGAGCTTTGGTTGGGTCGCAACCAGAGTGGAAGGCGCCCCGATCGGGAAAATCGTTTTATAAGAAGAGATGGGGTAAGAAGTCCAAGCCTAGTGGACAAGCTCCTTCATCAGTTGCAACGGGAGCAACATCAGGGGCAACCTCCAAGCCAGACACTCGTACCTGCTTCAATTGTGGTAGGATGGGGCATATTGCGCGAGATTGTCGGATGCCGCCGAAGAGTGAAAAGAAGGCGGGAGCATCCTATGCGGAAAAAGGAAAGGCGGTGGTGGATTCCTCTGCCTCGCAGGCGCAACCCCGAGTCTACAATCTTGGCCTGCAAGAGGCCATCAAGCAGAGTGACGTGGTCACAGGTATGAGTTTAGTTTTGCATATGCTAATGTTTGTATGCTTAGCTTAGTACCCCTATGTTTGTGGTTTGTGTGTGTGACATGTTTGTCATAGGCTTTGTGATGATTCGGGACACGCTGGCACGAGCACTGTTTGATACAGGGGCATCGCATTCTTTTCTGTCTAGTGAGTTTCTTACGCGGCTTGGGATACCCAGTCGTGCAAAGACAGATAGCGTCAGAGTAGTGTTGCCGAATGGATGTTGGATGCTTGCGGATCAAGCTTGCGATGTGGCGGTTCAGTTAGGAAGTCGGGATTTTTGTTTAACCGCATTTGTTTTGCCAATTTCGGAATTCGATGTGATTTTTGGGATGGATTGGCTGGCGGAGCAGCATGCTATGATTGATTGCCAGTCCAAAGAA
Source organism: Platanthera guangdongensis (assembly GCA_039583875.1). Lineage (NCBI taxonomy): Eukaryota > Viridiplantae > Streptophyta > Magnoliopsida > Asparagales > Orchidaceae > Platanthera > Platanthera guangdongensis. Next base: position 193,759,441 of record CM077163.1, on the reverse strand, counting down.
ATCACGTTGGGCCAGAATACCGAACAGGAGACCAAGTTCGCGGGTATGCGAGGAGTAGGCGGGACGTTGATGTCTGCACTCCAGGTAGTCAAAGCTATTCGGAAGGGTGCGGAGTGTTACTTTGCACTAATTCAGGCTGTTGAGCCTAAGGCCACTTTGTGTGAGGTTCCGATTGTGCCAGAATTTACTGATGTGTTTCCCGCGGATCTCCCTGGGCTACCACCCCAGCGGGAGATTGACTTCACAATTGAGTTGGTGCCAGGTGCGAAACCCGTGGCCCGCTCGCCATATCGCGGTGCGCCTAAAGAGATGGCTGAGTTGAAGGTTCAACTACAAGAAATGCTAGAGCAAGGTTATATCCGCCCAAGTATGTCACCTTGGAGCGCGCCTGTGCTTTTTGTAAAGAAGAAAGATGGTGGGTTACGGTTGTGTATAGATTACCGGGAATTGAATAAGCTGACCGAGAAAAATAAGTATCATATACCTCGGATTGATGAGTTATTTGATCAGCTGGTGGGATCTACCGTCTATTCGAAGTTGGACCTGAAGTCTGGTTATTACCAGTTAAGAATTCGGGAAGGTGACATTCCCAAAACCGCATTTGGAACGCGTTATGGGCACTATGAGTTCACAGTCATGCCCTTTGGATTATGTAATGCGCCTTCGGTGTTTATGGATTTGATGCACCGTATTTTCCGTGAGTACCTGGATCTGTTTGTGATCGTGTTCATTGATGACATCCTAGTGTACTCGAAGTCCAAAGCTGAGCATGAGATTCACTTGCGGTTGGTGTTGAACACGTTGAGGCAAAATCAGCTCTATGCCAAGTTCTCGAAGTGCGAGTTTTGGCTATCGTCAGTGGCATTTTTGGGCCATGTGGTGAGTGGAGCGGGCATTGCAGTGGATCCAGCGAAAATAAAAGCCATACAAGAATGGCCAATATTGTCTTCCGTGGCCGAGGTCAGGAGTTTCCTTGGACTTGCGGGCTACTATAGAAGATTTGTGGAGAACTTCTCGCGGATCGCTTTGCCGCTAACCACACTGACGCGAAAGGATCAGAAGTTCATTTGGACGCCAGAGTGCGCACGAGCTTTTGAAGAGCTGAAGGTTCGGTTGACCACGGCGCCGGTGTTGTCTTCGCCATGTGGAACCGATGGATTTGTGATTTATAGTGATGCCTCAGGAAGCGGTTTAGGCTGCGTTCTTCTGCAGAGCGGAAAGGTGATTGCTTATGGCTCACGCCAATTGAAGGTGCACGAGCGAAATTATCCCGTCCATGATTTGGAATTAGCGGCGGTGATTTTTGCACTCAAGCTGTGGCGACACTACCTTTATGGCGTGAAGGTGGAGATCTATACCGATCATAAGAGCCTAAAGTATCTGTTGGAGCAGAAAGAGTTGAACATGCGACAACGAAGGTGGTTGGAGTTCCTTGGGGACTACACTTTCGAAATTCACCATACACCCGGGAAGGAGAATGTTGTCGCGGATGCCTTGAGTCAGCGGGTTCCGGCTAGAGCGAATTGGTTACAAAGGCATGATGAACGTCTTATCCAGGAATTGGAGGCATTGGAGATATATTGTGTTGACAAGAATTCCACTGCCATTGCATGTTTGAACTGGACCGAGGTGCAATGTGACCTAGCGGACCGAGTTCGACGGGCAACGGAGTTGGATGAAGATCTCTTGCGCTATGTGAATGAAGGGCCAGAAGGCAAATTCACCTGGAATGACGGTCTTTTGCGAAAAGAGGGCCGTTTGTGCGTCCCAAATGTGGGGAAACTGAGGGAAGAACTGATGTATGAAGCGCATTATACCAAGTATTCCATTCACCCCGGGAGCACAAAGATGTTCAACGATATGAAGAAACTTTTCTGGTGGCCAGGGCTTAAGAAAGATGTTGCCCTATATGTAGCCAAATGTCAAACATGTGCGATGGTGAAGGCGGAATGCCAAAAGCCGGGCGGTTATTTGAAGTCACTGCCGATCCCAGTGTGGAAATTTGATGATATTTCCATGGATTTTGTGCATGGATTGCCAAGATCGCAGCGAGGAAATGATTCCATTTGGGTGATTGTTGACCGGCTAACAAAAGTAGCACATTTTCTCCCGAACAGGCGGGATGATTCGGTTGAAAGTTTGGCAAAGTTATATGTTGATCAAATTGTGCGTCTTCACGGTGTTCCTCGGAGCATCGTAAGTGATCGAGATGGGCGATTTACGTCAAATGATTGGAGGCTAGTTCACTGACTATTGGGCACGAAGTTGACTTTCAGTACGACCTTTCATCCCCAAACGGATGGCCAGACTGAACGTACCAACAGAACAATGGAGGACATGCTCCGAATGTGCGCCCTTGACTTCGGAAAGAGATGGGAAGATCATCTCTATATGGTCGAGTTTGCATATAATAACAGCTACCAGGCAAGCATTGGGATGGCACCATATGAAGCCCTATATGGAAGGAAGTGTCGTACTCCCTTGGCTTGGGTAGAAGCGGGTGAAGCCCGGGTTGTTAAACCAAATGAGGTGGATGAAGCAAACTCAACCATTCGGACTATTCGAGAGAGATTGCTTATTGCTCAAGATCGACAAGCGAAGTACTACAACGCCAAGCACCGGAATGTTGAATTTGCGGTTGGTGATTGGGTCTACTTGAAGATCAAGCCATTCAAAGGTGTCTCCAGGATTCGACGATTGAAAAAGTTGAGTCCAAGATATTTGGGTCCTTTCGAAGTGGTTGAGCGAATTGGCGAAGCGGCTTATCGGCTAGCTCTGTCGGCGGACTTGGGTGGATTACATGATGTCTTTCACATCTCGGTGCTTCGGAAAGCCGTGAAAGATCCAGCTCAAGTGATCGCGGATGATCGTGTGCCGGTAGAGTATGGGCTAACAACGAGAGTTAGACCCATGCAGATCGAAGATCGAGCCGAGAAACAGTTGCGGAACAAGACGGTCGGTATGGTAAAAGTCCGGTGGGACAACTGCGGCCGTGAAGAGCTGACATGGGAGCGCGAGCAAACCATGCGAGCAGAGTTCCCTGAGCTGTTTGTGTAATTTGTAGTAAGAATGTTGTAACATACATAATTAGATGTGTTGTCACATTTTTCTTGCTGTTTATGTTACTTTCCTGTCTTTAAATTTCGAGGACGAAATTTCTTGTAGAAGGGGAGGATTGTAACAGCCCAAAGTTCTGAAACAGGAAAATTTGGGTGACACGGCCTGGGACACGGGCGTGTCTCAGGGCGTGTCAGGTGACACGGCCTGCGACACGGGCGTGTCGCAGGGCGTGTCGAGGTTGTGTCGACGATTGGGCTTTGTCTCGATGATTTTTGCTCTCGACGATCCGTCGAGAGGAGGCACACGGCCCAGGACACGGGTGTGTCCAAGGCCGTGTCGCATTCTCGACGATTTTTACTCGACGATCGTCGAGTGTCGAGAAGTGGGTGTCGCGTGTTGAACACGGCCTGTGACACGGGCGTGTCACAGGGCGTGTCAAATCAGGCGACGAACTCAGCCCGCCGAAGATTTCGACAGGGCGTGTCTTTGTGCCGTGTCTGGGCACACGGCCTGGGACACGGGCGTGTCACAGGCCGTGTGAAGTCTCGGGATGATTTGGGATTTTTTTCCCCAGGTACACGGCCACAGACACGGGCGTGTCTCAAGGCGTGTTGGTGACACGGCCCATGACACGGGCGTGTCCCGTGGGCGTGTCACTGGTTTGGATAAGTCGGTTGACCACCGCTTGAGGCACACGGCCTGGCACACGGCCGTGTTCGAGGCCGTGTCGGGTCAAAATTTGTGTTTTTGGCAGAATCGTGGCCGTCCATTCCTTCAGTCTGGATCCAAGGGCTGAAGCCTCTTCCTCTTTTTCCTTCAAGGCCGAAATCAGAGAAAGGAATCTCATTTTTCCTTAGCCTTGACTTTCTTCAAGTGAAGAGAGAAAGAGAGAGAGAGAAAGGAGGAGGAAGAAGGAAAGGGGGCTGCTGCTGGTGGTGCTGCGGTTTACCGACGAGAGATCCGAAGCCAGCGTTGCGGAGGAAATGCTCTTGCGAGTCTTGCAAGCTAGCTTGGAGGCCATGGCACCGAAGCGATCGTCAAGGGTAACGACTTTTCTTCCTAGCCATGTGAAGGCTTCCTTTTTGGCATATCTTGTGATTTCCCCCACCAAGAGGTGGCTGATTTTGGGAATCTTTGGGTGGATGCTTGAAATCCCCTTTGTGTTGCATATAGATCCGGAAATGGAGTACGGAATAGGCATGCTGTGTGAAGCCCATCTGGACAGGTTGGTCTGGATTGGTGATGTTGCATACGAACCGGAGAAGACTCCGTGATAAACGTGTAGTGTAAGGAGTCTACGGGTTATGCCTGCGAAAAGGAGTAAAAGGAAGTACTGGGGTGGTAGCCCAGGAAAATAGCCTTGTGATGGTTTTGGGTCCAACCTGTGAATGAGGCACAGGAAGTACTGGTGGGAACAGGAAAGACCCTTTTTGTGATGCTTGATGTCATAGGGTGTCCACCTGTGGAGCGAGTCACAGGAAGTACTGGTGTGCCCAGGAAAGACCCCTGACATTTGTAATTTGCGGTGTCCACCTGTGACGGGAGTCACAGGAAGTACTGGTGTGCCCAGGAAAGACCCGCTGTTGCTGTGAGGAAATGGGTATAGATAAATACCCAGGCTTGAATGCCAGAACAGGATTGGTGAGACCGACCCGCGCCTTTGCTATAGCCATGAGTACGCTGCACGCGGAAAAGGCAAGGCGATTTGAGCAACGGGGGGGTGGAGGATCCGACCTGCGCTATGTCCGTCTGACGTGAGACCAAAAAGTGCAGTCTGTTGGAGCGCATAGCAAGAGTCTTCGGTCTGCGCTCCATGACACAACGGGGGGCTACGGGCCATCCCGGTGTCCGAGGACTAACTCCGGCTGCACGCCATGGAGTAAATGCTCAAGAGATTTACCGTTGGGTGATAACCCTGATACGGTGGTGGGCAAGAGGTTGCCAGAACACCAAGAATGTGCCCTGAGTGCACGGACAGTTGGGCCGGGTGGCGAACGGTTGTGATGGCTTGTGTGCGTGAAAGCACTTTTTGATGATATAGCTTGCCATACTTGTGATATGATATGCTGCAGGGAAAAATACCGCTGCCCCGAGAGAAGGGGTAGGGTCGTTATAATTTGGTCAGCTGAACGCTGACCGTTGCTTTTGTTTGCCACCGGTGGGTGGATTGTCCCTTGCACAGGTGCTTGAGAGCCGAGCGGGACGCATAGAGGTTGATGCTCCTGCTGGTGTTGCTGCTGCTGCTGTTAGCCCTCGAAGGCTAAAGATGTTCTTTTGAATGTTTTCTTTTATTGTGGCCGGCCTGCGCGCCAATCTGTTTTAGGCCACTGTTTGAAAGCCATGTAGGCCATAAGGCCAACTCTTTGTACATGTTGTAAGACATTCCTATATATATAAAATGTGGAGTTTTATGTTTGGACATTCATGAGGAGTTCAAGTAGTTTAGGCTTCCGCTAGAATGCTTGTGATAGGTGCGATGCGCTACTCTGGTATCATCCTGTACCTTCACCGACTATTTTGTGGTCTATCCTGTGGGGCCCCGGCCGGACCTTCTAGAATATATCATATGAACGGATGGGGTTGTTACAACTTGATAAACATAAGTCAGCTGAGTGATCTTGGGTATGACATTTCATTTATTAAGAATGGGTGTCTGATCAAAAGGACAAGTGATCAGAAGGTAATCTTGTCTGGTTATAGAAAAGGAAATGTTTATTGTTTAAATTTTGATTATGAAAACATGAACTCTCGTGTATGTTTAGTTGCAGATGAGAAAGCATCTCAGTGTGTCCAATGGCACAAGAGGCTAGCTCATCTGAACTATAAGACTATAGGCCAGCTCTATAGTTTAGAGTTAGTGAGGAATGGTCCTCAATTTAAGTGCATAAAAGAGGGTATATGTTCAGCTTGTCAAAAAGACAAGCAGACCAAATCTTCTTTTCATAGTCTTGATACCAAAGACTCTGTGAGATGTTTGTACCTCTTGCATATGGATCTATTTGGTCTTATGTCAGTTCATAGTCTAGGCAGGAAAGTCTATACTTATGTGGTAGTAGATGACTATTCTAGATATACATGGGTTTTCTTTTTAATACAGAAATCTGAAACCCCTACTGTCTTTCATAACTTTGTTAAACAAATTCAGAATGAATTTAACAATTCTGTGGTCAAAATGAGAAGTGACCATGGAACTGAATTTCAGTCTGAGTGTATGACAAGGTTTTGTGAAGAATTAGGGATTCATCAGGAATTCTCCTCACCTAGAGCACCTCAGCAAAATGATATTGTTGAAAGAAAGAATAGAACTCTCATTGAGGCTGGTAGAACTCTACTCAGTGACACTTCACTCCCAGAATATTTCTGGGCTGAGGCAGTAAATACTGCTTGTCATGTTCTCAATATAGCATCTATAACTAAGAACCATAAGAAGTCTCCCTATGAGATTATGAAGGGCAGAAAACCAAACATATCCTACTTTAGGATCTTTGGTAGCAGGTGTTATGTTCTTAACACTGGCAAGTCTCACCTAACTAAGTTTGCTGCCAAATCCCAAGATGAGATATTTGTTGGGTACATCATCAATAGTAAGGCATATAGGGTCTAAACTTGACTACACAAGTTGTAGAAGAATCAGTTCATGTAGTGTTTGATGAATCTGAGCTAATTAACAGTGATTTGCCTAGCAATCCTTGTAGCTCAACAGGTTTAAAAGAAAAATTGGACATGCTGACCATTAATGAAGACCAAACTGCTAGGCAGGATGTGGAAAATGATGGTTGCTGTCCAGGGGGAGTACAAGGTCCACAAGCTGACATTGAAGACAATGAAGTTCAGCCTGGTGGAGAAATTGAAGAAGTTCAAATTACTGATAGAATGCCTCCAGCAATAAGGAATCTAAAGGATCATCCAGCACACCAAATCATTGGTGATCCCATACATGGTGTGCAAACAAGAAGTAAACATATGAATACAGTGCTTTGCTCAAGTTTCCTGTCACAGTTGGAACCAATAAGATATGAAGAAGCCATGCAAGACTCCAACTGGATTGATGCAATGCAAGAGGAGCTGAATCACTTCAGAAGGTGTAAAGTGTGGGAGCTGGTTCCAAAATCAAAGGATCATAACATTATTGAGACAAAGTGGATCTATAGGAACAAACTGGATGAAAATGGCATAATAATGAAGAACAAAGCAAGACTAGTTGTCAAAGGTTATAGACAGGAAGAGGGCATTGATTTTGATCAGACTTTTGCCCTAGTGGTAAGGTTGGAAGCAATAAGGCTATTCCTTGCCTTTGCTGCTTTCCAAGGTTTCAAAGTATACCAAATGGATGTCGAGTCAGCTTTCCTAAATGGTAATTTGAAAGAATAAGTATATGTTCATCAGCCCTCAGGTTTTGTTGATCCACTTTATCCTGATTTTATTTATAGACTTAAGAAAGTCTTATATGGTTTGAAATAAGCCACTAGGGCTTGGTATGAAACATTGTCCAATTTTCTCATTGAAAATAAATTTTCAAGGGGGAAAATAGACAAGAATCTATTCCTTAGGGAGTCAAAGGGCAAGATGATCCTAGTACAGATTTATGTTGATGACATAATCTTTGGATCTATAGAAAACAACCTTTGTAGGAAGTTTACAAAACTTATGCAAGGGAAGTTTGAGATGAGTAGTATGGGTAAGCTCAAATTCTTCTTAGGACTCCAAGTAAGACAGACTGATGATGGCTTGTCCATATCATAGTCTAAGTTCACCAATGAGTTAATTAAAAAATATGGTATGGAGTCATCCACTACCATAAGAACTCCAATGGGGACAAGTATGCCTTTAGGCAAAGATGATGCAGGAAAACCTGTAGATGAGTCTTTGTATAGAAGGATAATTGGCTCCCTCCTATACTTAACTGCCAGTAGACCAGACATTATGTATGATGCATGTGTCTGTGCTAGGTACCAAGCAAGCCCTAAAGAATCTCATTATACTGCAGTCAAAAGAATATTGAGATATCTTAAGGGCACACCTAATCTTGGTCTTTGGTAGCCTAAGAATAGAGACTTTCTACTAACTGGTGTTTCAGATGCTGACTTTGTAGGTTGTAAAGTAGATAGAAAGAGTACCACTTGTACATGTCAATTTCTAGGTGGTAGACTAGTATCATGGAGCAGTAAAAAGTAGACTAGTGTGACAATTTCCACTGTAGAGTCTGAGTATATTACTGCAGGCAGCTGCTGTGCTCAGCTTCTATGGATTCAACATCAACTTAAAGATTATGGTCTCAAGATAAGTAGAACTCCACTATTTTGTGATTCTACAAGTGTTATCTCTATTACTAAAAACCATGTATCACATAGCAGAACAAAGCATATACAAATTAGATATCACTTCATTAGAGAACATGTTGAAAAAGAAGACATCTGTTTGGAATTTGTCACAACAAATAATAAAATTGCTGACATGTTTATTAAACCACTAGATGAAACTAAGTTCAATTATTTCAAAATTGAATTAGGCATGTTAAACCTGGAGTAACTTAGTAACTCAAGCTAAGTAAGTCAATGTTGACATATAGAAGTTTGTGTCGACACTTAAGGTAAGTTGTGTCGACACAACAAAATAGTGTTGAAGATAGTGGTGTCGACACTCAGAGGTTAGTGTCGACACATAGAAGTTATATCATTTAGCTAGTTGTGTCGACACATACAGAAGTCTGTGTCGACACACATATATTAGAGTCGACTATTAAGAAGTCTGTGTCGACACCTCACAAACTGTGTCGACACATAGTGTTGTCTGACTTTGTCGAGACATTAGAAGTCTGTGTCGACACAATCTCTACAGTGTCTACACATTAAGTATCTATTATCCCGTCTTTTGGCCTTCTGTGTTGACAAACCTATAAATAGGTCACAGAACAATTTTGTCGACTAAGCTCTCAACCTTTTCGAGACACAAACCTGGAGTCGACAAACCTTCGTCACTCTTCTTCTCAAATTTCTCGTCATCAATGGTGCCAAATTTGGAGACCAACATCAACGAAGGCTATGAGTTAGTTCGCAATGCTTTTAAAAGTGCAGAGATTGAAATTCGAGATGTGATAACCCTAATCCAAGAAAATGGTTTAGAATATCTAGTTTCCGAACCTATCAAGATCTGGAAGACAAAAATTCTTGAATTCTATACAAAAGCAACCTTGGATTCAACTGGATTGAAGATTAGATCATCAATTCAAGGAAGCAAGGTGAAACTTACTCAAAAGTGTCTGAGGAAGACACTTCAATTGCCCAGGACTTAGGAAGATGATGAAGTTACATCTTCAATGACCAAAGAAGCTCTTCAATGGTGTGGCATGAATCCTACCACTAAGATCAAATCATCCATGCAAAGGAAAGTGATGAACTCACAAGGAAAGTTTCTCTCAGAGATAATGGACAAAGTAATTATTTGCAAAATAGGTGGACATGATAGGATCTCAGTCTATATGTTCAACTTGATGACCAGAATTATTTTCAAAATAAAGACTAATTGGTCTGCAGTGATCTTTGACAAGATCAAGGAAAGCCTGAAGAAATCTAATCTAGGTAGGATACTGAGTTTGTATCTGGCAATAAGTATTCCTGAAGTGGTGAACCACACCACTGGATCTAGAATAAATCACATGAAAAGGATGGATATGAAAATACTATCCAGGTGGGAAAGAGTACTGACAAAGGATGGTTCAACCCCACAGAAACAGAAAAAGAAAAAGACAGCACCCAGGAAGCCTGAATCTTCTAGTGATTCAGAAGTACAAGTAATCTTCAGTTCAGATGAAGAACAACAAGAATCTATAAGGAAATCATCTGCTCCTAAGAATGTATCTGATAGTCAGATGCAGGGGGAGTATGTTCTAGAAATCACCATCCCACTGGATCAAGTTCAGGATGTGCCACCTCTAGGGGGAGCCAATGAACTTTCCCAAGTTCAACAAGTAGTCATGCCTCCAGAAAGTGCTCCTGAGGAAGAGCAAGCTGCTTTAGAGAGTGAAACAGTCTTTCAAACAATTCTTGAGGTAATAAATGATATTAATCAAACTATACTAGATACTGAGCCAGATTCACTCACTGTGCTTCTAACTAATGTTGAACAGACACCCCATGACAACATCCCTTCACAGAATGTATCAATGGATAATACATCTGCATTAGATGATATTCCATTAAATGTTTAAGATACAGATATTCTTCCAGTTCAACTACAACAAAAATTTACTCTTGAGGAATTATTTCCTGATTTACAAGAAGTAAGAACTGAGGAAGTTGTGTCAAGAACTGAGGGAGAGGAGCCAGGGACTCAAGGGGAGTTGCCAAGAGCAGATAAGGAGATGCCCTCAAGTCCAAAGGACATAGTAAATCTAGAAAGTTCTTCAGAATCTGATGAAGGAGAAGCACAAAGAGTAAAGAAGAGGAAGTTGATGGTTTACAAGAAGAAAAGCTCAAATTATAAAAAAGCTTTACAGATGGCCTCACAACCCTCAGCACCAACAAATGCTGTTAGAGCAACTCTGGGTTATCCTCCCCTTTGTGATGATGATTATATAGCTGAGTCAGGTGTTCAAGCTGCAGGATTTGAAGGGGGTCAGCAGGAGGTAGCTCAAATCATATATCCCTCTCCAACCTTTGAGGACATTAAACAACTGGTTCACCAGATGTATAGCCCTCCAGAGTCTACTAAGAATGTTATCTTTGAGAAAGTGGACATGTCAGAAGCTGCACTGAATAAAGAGCAAGAAGCTCAACTCTCAAAGAAAAGATTTAGAGAACAGGCTGAACTGAAGCCTGATTTTGAAAGATGGAGTCCAACCTCCAGGAATATAATACTCACTGCTTGGCACGCTGTCAAAGACAAAATGCATGATAGAGGAAAGTGGTATTCTGAAGTTGAGTGGAATAAATATCTGCAAAGACAAGATGTTATTCAGCAATTCAGAAGGGATCACAAGGCAGCGGTTAAGTTCAATTCCGCAAGAGTCTTTCGGTGGCAGCCCTAAAGTGGAACGCACCAATCAAAACCAGCCCAAATCGGGGCCAAAATGGTCTCTCATACCATAAAACAAAACCCGGTGGCCACCAAGGCTGAAACCACACCACCCCTTACAGAATTCTCACACAAACGCTCCTGCCATGGTTCACAATTCGCCTCGCAAAACGCCTCATAACCCAAGCTAAACACGTTTCCTTCCTTCATCCTCACACATGACTACAAATTGCCAACGTAGAGTTTGATGAATTTCATCACATGATAGAGTTTGATTAACTTAAGTACATAAATCACATGTTTGGAACAAGAATCACATGCGTTTGATATGAATAAGAAAGAAGCACATAAATTAGAATAGCTACATGAACATAAATCAAGAGAGCTACATGAATCACATGAACAAGAGAACTACATGAATTAACCTAGCATAGACTTGATAACTAACAAAACTAAACATGGAAGATCAAAGTCATTCAGCATAGGGAAATTTGATAAGAAGCAAGAGGATTGATAATTACATAAAATAAGCATAATTTGAATCAAGAAGAACAAACTAGGCAATTGAATCAAGAAGAACAAAATAAGCATAGGGAAATTGAAAGAGCAATTAATCAAAGAACAAGAAAACAAGATTGGCAAGGGTGAAGAACACCGCTTGCCTGACCCGAGACGATGCCGCGACGGCTGCTCCTCTCTTTCCTTGCCTTGCTCGAGCCTTTCTCCCTTGCTTTCTCTTTGGGAATGAAGAAGAAGATGAAGAGAAGGTGAAGTGAGGAGGAGAAACTCTGTTTCGGCCTTATTTCCTCCAGAACAGAGCTGGACCGTTTAGGGATAGATTATGACGTGTTTGTGGATGCGTCGCACGTTGGACTTGGATGTGTTTTAATGCAAGACAAAAAGGTGATTGCGTATGGGTCTCGGTAGTTGAAAAGTCATGAAAAGAACTACCCAACGCATGATTTGGAGTTCGCAGTGGTGATATTTGCATTGAAGTTGTGGAGACACTTACTGTATGGTGCACAGTGTAAAATCTTTACAGATCATAAAAGTTTAAAGTATGTCTTCACGCAAAAGGAACTGAATCTGCGGCAACGGCGATGGCTTGAATATGTAGCTGATTATGATGTGGACATTCAGTATCATCCGGGGAAAGCAAATGTTGTGGTCGATGCTTTGAGTCGGAAGACGGGGAAATTATTTCATCTTTCAGTCGACCATCTTGTGGAGGAATTTCTATTGATGGATATTTCCGTGGGAAAATATGACCCGCAAAGTCATTCGATGATAGAAGAACCTTCATGGCTGGTGCTTGCAAGACAACATCAAAAGGATGATCCTGATCTTTTACATTTGTTTCTTCGAACAGAACAGAGTGAGTTACCGGATTTTTCTATTGATGAGGGGGGCACGTTAAAGTATCGTGGTCGATTTTGTATTCCCGCGGTTGGAGATATTCGCGAGAGGGTGTGTAGGGAAGCACATGGCGCAAGTATGGCCTACCATCCAGGCTCAACAAAAATGTACCCTAAACAGCTATCAAGAAAGCTTGCAAATGGCTCTGTTCGAAGCTTTATATGGTCGTCGATGTCGGACTCCCCTCTTTTAGCCTGAAGTTGGCGAGCGGCCTTTGTTGGGCCAAGAGGCGCTCGAGGACATAGAAGTTGTCGTACGAGTTATTCGGTAGAAGCTCCGAATCGCCCAAGAGCGATATGAAAAGTACGCCAACCGACGAAGGTCGGAATTAGAGTTTGCGGTGGGGGATTCCGTTTTCTTGAAAGTCTCCCCAATGGTTGGGATTAAAAGGTTTGGAAAAGAGCGCAAATTAGACCCAAGATTTGTGGGTCCCTTCAAGATTCTTGCGCGAGTTGGTGCGTCCGCTTACAAGGTAGAATTACCCGTGAACTTTCCTGGTGTTCACGACGTGTTTCATGATAGTCAACTTCGCAAGTGTGTACGACATGACACGCAAGTGTTAGACGTGGTGCCGCCATTGGCGCCAAACCTTTCTTATGTGGAGATGCCCATCCGGATATTGGATTCCCAAGATCGCGTGTTGCGGAAAAAGAAGATTCCTATGGTCAAGGTGCTATGGAAAAATCAGAATGTGGAAAGCGCGACGTGGGAGCTCGAGTCAACGATGAGGGCGGCTCACCCTCATTTGTTCCCGTAAATAAACTGGTATGTGACTTGGTGTTTGATTGCATTCATGTTTTGGTTTGCTTATGTATTTCATTTAATCAAAATGATTGAAAAGTTTCGAGGCGAAACTTTTTGTTAGGGAGAGTGATTGTAACACCCCGGATTTTTGATTGTGTACACATGATGGGCGTTACGTTAGCTTTGACCGTTGTTCGAGCATGATTTTTCCCGCAGGCTTGCGAGTGGCTGTTTTGGTTGCTGAGTTGCACGATTCCCCAGCAAACCGGAGTCCAAATTGGGGACTCGGTGAGGCCTCTTAGGTACTCGTCCAGTGACAAGGCAAACTCCTCAATCCGAGGGCGAGTCTTCGGGCGCGCAGAATAATGCCCTGATGGATAGTCTACGCCAAAGTAATGAGGCTTTGACGAGGCAGGTGCAAGACGTGCAATCCCAGCTCCAAGCTATGTCATCAGCGATGTCGGGGCTGGCACCAAGAGGGCAAGAGACTATCAGAGGCCCCACTAGTTCGACTCCTTCAGTGGCAGTGATACCCCCAGTTGTGGTTCCTCCTGCGATGACTTTCATCTCGCAGTTTCAGCGACTTGGACCACCAACTTATGATGGAAAAGCGGACTTTGTGATCTTGGATGATTGGGTAATCACATTGGAAGAGATGTTTGTTTATTGTGGCGTTACCGAAGACCAGAAGGTGATGCTTGTCGCCTATCAACTCAAAGGGTTGGCGAAAGGTTGGTGGTTGCGAGAAAAGGAAGGCCGAGGGATACGACCATTAAATCCAAAGATTTTCTTACATTGAACTGTTGAATTTCAACTTATAAAGTAAGCGTCAAGGGTTAAGCAGGACTTGATGAAAACTGCACGCACTTGGTGTGTTTTACATTTTGGAATTTACAGTGTTTAACACTTGGTTTTCACCTGTTCTTTTCATTCAGTACATGGCTACGGGGTCGGTAAGCCCCTTCTTTATCGATTATGAAATTCATGCTCTCTTTTGTATAGCTTGGATGATTGCTGAGGTATTCTTTCTTGAATGCCTCAGGTGCAGGTTGTAGCCGGTTAGGCGGCTAGGTTTGGTGGTGGAATTTCTTTGGAGCTAGTCGAGCTTACTTCGCAAGGTAGCTCTTTATTATGTTGGACAGACATACTTGCACCCCAATGGGTTCGTGTCAGCTTGTTGGCGCCCATTGGTGGTTTTCTTTATATGAATACTAGACTGCTAATGTGACTCAGTTGGATGATGTCTTCTTGCTCTTAGGAAGAATTTATGGTAGGTTGCATTAGATATTTTAAAGCTAAACCAAACTTATTATTGTATACATGCATAATATGGTTTAGATACCAAACACTTATTTTCCAAATGACGTAAACAAAGATAGTTTCTTATAATAGTATCCCTATAGACTGCATATAGGAGATCGTCATAAATAAACAAAGTTTTTTCGCCACGTACAAACATGTTTTAAATCATAAGACCGAGGGATACGGCCATCAAACTAAATAGTTTTCTAGCATACAACTGAAGGATTTCAACTTATAAAGTAAGCATCAAGGGTTGCCTGAGCGTGTGCAGTTATCCCCTGCACGACATGACATCATAACCCGTAGTTCCTCTTGCTCTGATACGAGGTACTCGTTGAGGAAATGCGGGTTGTGACAATGTAATCTATTGTCAACAAACTATTGTGAAGTTTTAAACAAAACAATGATTCATGCTTGTTGTATCATATGCTATGATGATATTATTTACTTGTTTTGTTTATATGTTTCCCTGTCAGTGAATGTTTTTATACATCATATTGTTAATTTTATTATAAGTGATGTATATCATTGACTAAGGGTTATGACTTCTCCAAATAGGGGGAGATTGTTTGGTATATTGGAAAATATGTACCAGATTTGGAGAAGCCTCACCTAACTCAATGATATACATCAAGTTGTATTTGATGTTGTGTTAAGTTATCATGTGCAGGTTAAGAAAATGGAAAGGAAAATTTTCTAAGTACAAATGTCGACACTTGGGAATGGTTGTGTCGACACCAAGGGTCAGATTATGTCGACACCCAGAATTTGTGTCGACACACAGAAAATCTGTCGACAACGCTGTGTCAACACCAAGGGCCAGATTGTGTCGACATCCAAAATTTGTGTCGACACACAGAAAATCTGTCGACAACGCTGTGTCGACAACAAGAGCCAGATTATGTCGACATCCAGAATTTGTGTCGACACACAGAAAATCTATCGACAACGCTGTGTCGACACTAAGGGCCAGACTTGTGTCGACATCATCAGGAGCTGTGTCGACTCACAGAGAAGCTGTCGACACATTCCAGAATTCTGTCGACAATGACTGTGTCGACACACAGAACTTGTGTCGACACACACCAGAATTCTGTCGACACCAACTTTGTCAAGACAAGGAGTGTTTGTATCGACACACAGAACTTGTGTCGACACATTCCACAGAAGCTGTGTCGACAACAACAAGACTTGTGTCGACACATGGACTATGTGTGTCGACACATATGAAGAATTCAGTCGACATTCTCTGATGCTGAGTCAAAGTTCAATGAAGGCTGAAGTAATACAAGTGAAGACTTGATAGCTGTCATTACTGACATTATTGTCACATCTGTCAGAGGTGTCAGAAGACTGTTTGAAACTGGGACAGCCGGTTACCATGGATGAAGCCTATATATAGATGGGCTCTCTCAACAATCCAGGTGAACTGAATAGAATAGAACGAGAGGGAATAAGGAGAGAGAAGAACAATAAGGAGAGAAGTTCGCATCCAGTGAAGGCAGATTCTGAACCGTCTGCCTGAAGAATTCATATCAAGTCTGAAAAAGAATTCAGATTAATTCCTGAAGGAAGCTGATTGACGAT
This sequence comes from Platanthera guangdongensis, assembly GCA_039583875.1. Lineage (NCBI taxonomy): Eukaryota > Viridiplantae > Streptophyta > Magnoliopsida > Asparagales > Orchidaceae > Platanthera > Platanthera guangdongensis. The sequence goes on along the minus strand of CM077163.1, from coordinate 193,743,319 downwards.
CAACTCCAACATCAAGAAGATCAACCCTACGGTGTTCAGATTCAAGAAGCTTTGAAGAAAGCTAAGTCAGGTTGATACTTAAGAAATCAGTTCTATCAAAAACTAATCAAGAACCCTTCAACTAATTCTCTCTCCATCTGGTTGAAGATATCAACAACTTTTCATCATTAATTTTGTAGGATCTGTATAAGATCTGAGTGTAGGAGATTACATCTCTGAGTTGTAAGCCTAAATTATAAAGACTGAGGTAGGGCTGTGTGTCTGAGGTAGGGGAATATGTTCCCTGAGTTGTAGGCCTGTGATAGAGGCTGAGGTAGGGTTGTTGCCTGAGTTGTAGGAATGGGGTGTCACTCTGAGTTGTAGGCCTGTTGAAGAGGCTGAGGTAGGGCTTGTGCCCTAGTTATAGGAGTGTGGATTCACTCTGAGTTGTAGGAACCATTCTTGGTTCTGAGCTATAAAATCTGCAGATCTAAGAAGAAGGAAGGAAGTTAGGTTGAATCTAGTACACTGCTAGATAGGCGAAGGGGGAAAGTGGATGTACCCATCATTTGGGGAACCACTATAAAACTGGTGTGCAATCTGTGAATGCTGTGTATGTGATTGTTGTGTTGTACTTTCTGCTGAATACATTGCTGAACTAAATAGAATTATTTGTCTAAGTTAGAAAAAGAATTGAACATATTCACCCCCTAGGTGTTTAGAACATCTTGAAACAAATTCTTTCAATAGGTATAGGTAATTTAAAAAAGAGACCTAAAACCTATTCCCCCCCACTCTAGGTGTTAGCTGACCTTGAAAACAAAGTCTTTCAAGTGGTATCAAAGCGAGGTTGCTCAAAAAAGGCTTAACAGTCTGAGTAGATCTTCAAGGTCAGCAAAATTTAGTCATTATGGGTTCAGGAGTGAACTATAAGGAGCTAGGTGTCATGAAGCTTCCAATCTATAGGAAGGAAGGGTTTGGCATCTTGAAAGAGCGGGTTAGGCTGTTCATGGAGGCAGCTGACCCTGGGATCTTTATCGCAGTCAAGGAAGGGTCTTTCATCCCTATGATAATGTTAGTTTTGGATGCAAATGTCCAGACATCCAAGACATATTCTGAAATGACAAAGGATGAAGTCATCCTTGCCACAATGGAAAAGAGGGCACAAAATAATATATTTAGTGTCATAGATGACTCCACCTTCCAAAAATCTGGTACACTGCAAGACCTCAAAGGAGATGTGGGATACTTTAGTGGTCTACATGGAGGGCACTGAAGATGTCAGAGATGACAAAAAGTTTATGCTCAATCAAGAGTATGAGGCTGTTAGTCAAAGCAAGATTGACAGCATAACTGATTGTTATGAGAGATTTTCAGAATAATCAATGAGCTGAGGACATATGACAGAGTCTTCAGCACTTATGAGCTGAATGACAAGTTTATTAGGTCTCTAACTAGAGACTGGGATACTAGAATCTATGCCATCAGAGAAGTGGCAAGACTTGCAGATACTCCACCACCAACACTGTTTTGAATGTTGTTGTCCTATGAAATGCAGCTAACTAACAAAAAGGAGGAGAAAATCAGCAAGTCTGTGGGCAAGGAAAAATCAGTGGCCTTCAAAGATGAAGCCACAATAAGGAGCAGAAGAAAGACACCTTCTCCACCAAGGAGGGATGCTGAAACAGACTCAGAGGGGTCAGAGACAAGCACATCAGACTTCCACATGTCTGATGAGGACTTTGCCGCCTTCTCCAGACAGTTCCAGAAGTTGATGAGGAAGAAGCATTGGATAAGCAAGCCTTCCTCCTCCTCACATCACAGGAAGAAATCCTCCAAGGAGGACAGGTATGATTCCAAACCCAATAAACATGTTTCATCTAAGATTATTTGCTACTATTGCAGCAAGGCAGGGCATGTAATAGTTGATTGCCTTGTCAAAAGAAAAGAAGTTGGGGAGTAAAACAAAGGCAAGAAGGAGAAATCTTACATTTCTAAGAAACAAAAGAGCCGGACTGACTCTTCCTCATTAGAGTCGGAAAGAGAAGAGGAAGAAGAATCCTACATTGGGCTAGTTACTGTTATGCTGGAAGAAGGAGAAGACAAATGCTGTCATGGACTGATGGCTCTAACTGATGAAGAATCTAGCCAGGAACAGCCTGGTCAACTGATTGTGCAAAACTATATCCGCAAACGACAATGACAAGTGTACCGTATCAGAAGTGGTATAGGTTTATAAAACCAAGGTCGTATTAGACTCGGGGTGATCGAGTAATGCTACTTTGAAAATCATTATTATTTTATCAATAGAAATTTGGGTTGGGGTTGTGAAAAGTGAAAACTAGAAAAGCTTAACAGAATTAAATTAATGATTTTACAACTAGTACCCGATCTTGAGTCACCTTGGAATTATAAAATTACGAAATGAAAATAACAATGCAATTCTCTTATTGAAGAGTCTTTGACCATGGAGGTTCCCGAAGCATGAACACCCCTCTTTCAAGGATTAGGTTCAACTAAGCTTAGGTGTATCGACCGAACTTTCGTTCTCAAATCGCATCGCCTAAAACTTGCTTTAGGCAGTGAACCTCGCTATTAGATTTTACTCCAATTCGAAAGAGTTACGTCGTCCTCTCTCGAAGGTTGCGTTCTACTCTTTTTACCGATGAGTGATCGATTCGTCTTACGAGCCTCTCGGCCAACTAAAGAGCGAAAACTGTTTTGAAAACTATATAAAATATATAGGCTCAATGAATTGATCAACGGTAAATCGTAAGCGTTCAACAAATTGAGAAGCGCCAATTTAAAATCATCGCAAAAATTATCTCATCCTTGAATCGTCTCGATCGAGCACTATAAAGAATTAGCCGTTCATGGAGATGGAGGAATCATTATCGTTTTAATTGACGATTTCGCGGAACAGAATTCTACAATTGAATAACTTTCTCCAAGCGAAGCTTTGCACAGATTTTTCTCAAGTGAAATGCCCTCAGGAGTCCTCAAATTCTCTGGAATATCAAATCTGAATGAGTCTTAATGCCCAAAATCTCGATATTTATAATCATAATTAGCACCTAACGGTTGAAATGAAATTTAATTCCGCCGTTACTGTTCATGCTACAGTGACCGCGGAATTAAATAAATTCAGTCCTCTCTCCCGTGTGAAACGGCAACGGCGTGTGCTCCGGCGGAATCTATGGAGGCGGGGTGGATCGTTGACGTGGAGGAGTGGCCGTTTACTGGATCAATGACGTGGAGCTGCTGTTGGAGGAGGCTGGCGCTGAAGCTGTCCGAGCATGGTTGCCGAGCTTCTGTATGGAGGGGAGGCGTTGGTGGCCGAGCACGGTGGTGGAGTTGGCCATGATCGAGGGAGGTTGCCGGGTTGTTTGCTGGTCGGAGCTCTGTTTGTGGAAGGTGGCGGTGCATGTCGGAGGTGCGCGGTGATGGCGCTGCTGGTGGCCGAGTAGAGGAGGAGTTGAAGTTGGGGATCGGGCTTGGCCGGAGTTGTATGTGGTAGAGCTGTAGCTGCATGCTAGGAGTGCTGGAGGTGGCCAGGAGCATTGTTGTTGTGGCGGCCGGCCAAGCTTTGCATGTAGCTTGCTCTTGGTGGAGGAGGAGTTGGATGGGTGAGATGGAGGAGGCCGAGCATGGTGGTGACCCAGCTGGATGGCGGAGCTTGGCCGGAGGAGCTGCTACTTTGATTAATTATATATATTATATATATATATATATATATATATATATATATATATTATATATATATATATATACACGAGTCGCAGGCAAGGGCCTCCGGCCCGATGGCTACGCGCCACAGTACCTGGCCGCCGACGGCGGGCCTCCGGTCCTCGTGCTCTGCGCGACAGTACACGACCAGCAGCTGCGGGCTTCGCTCGCCCCTCACGGCGGGCTTCGCCCGCCCCTCAGGACCGGCTTCGCCGCCCGCCCCGGCGGATAAATAAGTTATTTATATATTTTAATAACTTATATTTTAATTAGAAATTAGAAATTAATAAATTATTTATAGTTAGAAATTAGAGATTAATAATAAGTTAATAATTTATATATTTTAATAATTTTATATTTCAATAAGTTTTTTTTATATTTTTTAAAATTAAAAAATAAAGAAATCGTGTGCAGCACGGGCTCCGCCGTCGGCGGCGTGCGCGGCACCCCTGGTGGCCTCGCCGGCCTCCGGCGAGTCCGGCGGTGGGTGCCGGGCAGGCCGCCAGCGGCTCCGCCGCCGGCCAGGAGGTCGAAAATGGCTGCAGTTTGCTGCAGCCATTTCCTTCCTCCCGGCCGGCGGCCTGCCCGGCACCCACCGGCGGCCTCGCCGGAGGCCGGCGAGTCCGCCGGTGGGTGCCGGGCAGGCCGCCGGCGGCGGGGCCCGATGGATACGAGCCACAGTACATGGCCGCCGACGGCGGGCTTCGCCCGCCCCACCACCCCCGGCAGGCTCCGCCCGCACCCCCCGTCGGGCTCCGCCCGCCCATTTAAAATTTTATATTAATTTAAATTAACATTTTTAAAATATTTTATATATTAATTTAAATTAACATTTTTAAAATATTTTTAAAAAAATATTTTATATAATTTTTATATAATTTTTATATTTTACGTTTTTAAAATCGTCGAACTCAATTAAAATCGTCGAGCGGAGAATACGCCCCTATCACGCCCTTGGTCACGCCCGTGATGCCGGGCGTGACTCCTATCGTCGACCGGAATTCGTCGAACTCAACTAAAATCGTCGAACGGAGAACACGCCCGGTCACGCCCATGGTCACGCCCGTGACACCGGGCGTGACTCCTATCGTCGACCGGAATTCGTCGAACTCAACTAAAATCGTCGAACGGAGAACACGTCCCGGTCACTCCCATGGTCACGCCCCGTGACAACAGGCGTGACTCCTATCGTCGACCGAAATTCGTCGAACTCAACTAAAATCGTCGAACGGAGAACACGCCCCGGTCACGCCCATGGTCACGCCCGTGACACCGGGCGTGACTCCTATCGTCGACCGGAATTCGTCGAACTCAACTAAAATCGTCGAACCGAGAACAATCGTCGATCTCGACACCACGATCATCGGGCGTGTCACTCGTATTATATATATTAATATTTTAATTTATATATATATATATATAAAGAAAAATCCCCCCCCCCTTTCACGGGCTCCTCCATCGCCGGCGGCCTAACCGGCTGCCCCTGGCAGGTTCGCCGGGAGCAGGCGAACCTGCCGGAGGCGCTCCGGCGGGGCCACCGCCGGCGGTGGCCCCGCCGGAGCGCCGCCGGCAGGTTCGCCTGCTCCCGGCGAACCTGTCGGGGGCAGCCGGTCAGGCAGACGGCGGCTCCGCCGCCGGCGGGGGAGGAGACCGTGAAAGGGGGGGCGATTTTGGTGATCGGGTTTGAGGAGAGAGAAGGATGCTGCTTTTTTGGGTTTTTTATTTGCAGACCTAAATCACTATTTGCAGTCCCAGATCCAACGGTTCAGGAATAAAACAGTCAAATCCGATGGCCCATATAAATAGCCTATTTTTGAACTCATTGTTATTGGCAGACCCTCATATTTCTTTTTAGAATAGTAATAGATATATATCTATTACTATTCTAAAAAGAAATATGAGGGTCTGCCAATAACAATGAGTTCAAAAATAGGCTATTTATATGGGTCATCGGATTTGACTGTTTTATTCCTGAACCGTTGGATCTGGTACTGCAAATAGTGATTTAGGTCTGCAAATAAAAAATCCAAAAAAGCAGCATCCTTCTCTCTCCTCAAACCCGATCACCCAAATCGCCCCCCCCCCCCCCCCCCCCCCCCTTCACGGTCTCCTCCACCGCCGGCGGCCTGACCGGCAGCCCCCGGCAGGTTCGCCGGGAGCAGGCGAACCTGCTGGCGGTGATCCGGCGGCGCTCCAGCGGGGCCACCGCCGGCGGTGGCCCTGACCGTGAGGCCCAGATCTGGCCTCACGGTCAGGGCCACTGCCGGCGGTGGCCCCGCCGGAGCGCCGCCGGATCACCGCCGGCAGGTTCGCCTGTGCCCGGCGAACCTGCCGGGGGCAGCCGGTCAGGCCGCCGGCGGCTCCGCCGCCGGCGGTGAAGGAGACCGTGAAAGGGGGGGCGGATTTTTCTTTTTTTATATATATATAAATTAAAATATTAATATATATAATACGAGTGACACGCCCGTGATCGTGGTGTCGAGATCGACGATTGTTCTCCGTTCGACGATTTTAGTTGAGTTCGACAAATTCCGGTCGACAATAGGAGTCACGCCCGGTGTCACGGGCGTGACCATGGGCGTGACCGGGGCGTGTTCTCCGTTCGACGATTTTAGTTGAGTTCGACGAATTCCGGTCGACGATAGGAGTCACGCCCGGTGTCACCGGCGTGACCATGTGCGTGTTCTATGTTCGACGATTTTAGTTGAGTTCGACGAATTCCGGTCGACGATAGGAGTCACGCCCGGTGTCACGGGCTTGACCATGGGCGTGACCGGGGCGTGTTCTCCGTTCGACGATTTTAGTTGAGTTCGACGAATTCCGGTCGACGATAGGAGTCACGCCCGCGTCACGTGCGTGACCATGGGCGTGACCGGGGCGTATTCTCCGCTCGACGATTTTATTTGAGTTCGACGATTTTAAAAACGTAAAATATAAAAATTATATAAAATTTATATAAATAATTTTTATAAAATATTTTAAAAATGTTAATTTAAATTAATACAAAATTTTAAATTGGGCGGGCGGAGCCCGCCGGGGGGTGCGGGCGGAGCCTGCCGGGGGTGGTGGGGCGGGCGAAGCCCGCCGTCGGCGGCCAGGTACTGTGGCGCGTATCCATCGGGCCGGAGGCCCGTGCCTGCGACTCGTGTATATATATATATATATATATATATATATATATATACGAGTGACAGGCACGGGCCTCCGGCCCGATGGCTCCGCGCCACAGTACCCGGTCGGCGACGGCGGGCTTCGCCCGCCCCCTGGAGGCCTTCGCAACAATACCCAATCGGTCGCCGACCAGCCCCCCGACGGCCTTCGCAACAGTACCCAACCGTTTGCTTTCTATAATTGACTTTTGGCGTGAACAGTGGCGTGAACATTGTTCACCAGCCTGCTCTTTAAATTGACCTGCTTGTTATATAATATCTATACGGGAATAAAATTATTAGAGAGTCATAATAATATGGGCCCCACTCCTCTCTCTCTCTCCACCTCTCTCTCACGATTTTATCGGTCACCGCCTCTCTATTCTCTCCTTTCTCTCTCTTCCCCCTTTGCCCATCTCCTCTCCCTCTCTCTCTTCCCTCTTTTCTCATTAATACTTGTCAGAATTCTCTATCTCCCTGTCATCACCTCTCTCTGTCACTCTCTTTCTCTCCCATCTTTAAAAATAATCTCTCACTCCTCTCATTAATACCCGTAATAATATATATAGCTGGTAGCCTACCTCTCCCCTCTCAGCCACCCTCTCCCCCTCTTTTCTCTCTCCATGTTTCTCTCTTTCTCTCCCATCTTTCACAGTCCATAACTTTAGGAGATCTAAATTTTTTTCTTTTGTCCCTCAACTCAGATCAAACGGTTCTTAGTTTTCATGTATGAGATAAACAGATATGATTGTTTCAAAAGCTTTTAAAACCAGGCTTTTAAAAGCAATTCATATATATCTCTATATGGTATATATATATATATATATATATATATATATATATATATATATATATATATATATATATATACATACATATTTATACATATGTATATACCTTTGTATACACACACAGACACACACAGACACACACACACATATATATATATATATATAATGCATGGTACACTTGGTCGCGACAGCGGGATATTGCCTATAAATTTCCCCCAGGCCTGCCATAATCCTACAAAAATAGAAAATATTATTGTTAGATCTCAAAATATTATTTTTTACGAAATGTTTTATAAAAATCACAAACACATGTCAATATCTAGAATATCTAATTAAGATAAAAGTCCTAGATGATGAATAAATTACTAGTCATCAAACACCTTCATACTTACTCGTTGTTCGTTCCGAGCAAACCATTTTTCATAAGAGTAGCAAGATTTATTGTTAGACAAAATTTTGAAAGCTAGAGAGTAAAATGCGAAGTTTTATGCCGACATGCGTAGATATTTTAGTAGAGAGACGTTCTTGGCATAAACACTAATTTGTGTGATAATTAAAATGTGTTTCAATTATTTATTATTACTTTTAAAAAGAGTCGATGGTTAATCACAAGTTATGTAATGAGAGAAAATAGCGTGATCGTTGAGATTTAAATTACTAGATTTTGACACTCGGGGTGGCCTTCATAGAAGTCCATAAGTTTGTTTGCTTGCATCTTTTCCACTACACTTTATACTTAATCAACTATATGGATCTTTAGGACTTAAATAGGATGTACATACGGCTTGAGTTTAAGCGAAAGGTGAGCAATGATGAGCATGTAGACGCATTTTACTTAAACAAAGAGTTTTGAGCTAAAATTTTCTTTTCCTTATTTTCATCATAATTAGGATCATTCCAAGCATGAATACACATACTTAGGTCACATATCATTATGAGAATTTTCTTTTCATAGTTGAGATCATTCCAAGTATGCGTGTGCATACCTAGGCCACATGTCACTATGAAATTTTAGCTTTTTAAGAATAAACATCATTTTTCTCTTCATAGTTGGGATCATTCCAAGTATGTGTATGCATACCTAGGCCGCATATCACTATGAAAATTTTGCTCTTTTAATAAGCATCCATTTTTTCAATATTTTAGCTCAAAATTCGAGTGTACAGTTTGGTTGGGCTTTTTAGTTTTGGTGGCGAAATGATGGAGGTGGGTCAAATAAAAGTACAAGGCTCAAATTTGTGTGAACAATGGTAGTAATTTGGGGTTGGGTGCAAAAGCTCAAACTATCCAAAGAGAAGCCTAAATCATTTCCATAGAGTTTAATTATTCTAAAATGCAAACGTTTCAAAGATAGCTAAGGGCAAGTTCTAGACATCAAAAAAAGACACTCTTTCATTTGAGTCGAGTAATAGCTTTCTAATGATCTTCTACACACTCCCTTAAACTACTTTTGGATTAAACCAGATTAAAATTAAAAGTAAAATAAATTCTTTCTACACAAATTAACAAATCATAAGTTTAGTTTTATGCCAAGAATTTAATTCTACACCAATACTACTCAAACACATGCATTTGACTAAGAAACACTACACGAGTCAACAATTTTACTCAAAAATTTCAGAAAATTATTCTAGCACAAAAAACCTTAGTCCACATGAAAAATTAAGTATACTTTAGAACTTTACAATCGAGTAAACTAGGAAAGTGTTGATAGACTAAGAAAAAAGATTTATTCCTAATTTTTTTTCTCTTTAAGTATTAAATTTTTTTAAAAAAAAGTGCAAGAAATAAGACTAGATTAATTTTTAAAACAACCTAAGTTAAAAATTATAACTAACTTATGCTACCCCTCCATACTTAAAGATAAACATTGTCCCCGATGTTTAAAACTAAGTATGAAGATTACAAATATATTTTAAAAGAAAAGTAAAATTAATCAAAATTAAATGTTATAAGGAGACTTCTCTGATTATTTGTCGGGGCAACCACATTATAACATCAATCCAAATCCTACAAAAGTTGTTAGGAAGGAAAACAAGAAAGAAAAAAATAATAAAAATGAAATGGGATAACAATGGGGTGCCTCCCACAAGCGCTTTGTTTACCGTCGCGTAGCTTGACAAAGTGGCGATTTTAAATGTTTGGAAGATTTAGTGATTCAATTTTTTCGGTTGAGGGGTCGCCGGGGTGCTATAGTTTTAATCTGTGCTCATTAACTTTGAATGAGCCGTTTTCCGGGTGTTCAATTAGCACGGCCCCATATTGCCAAACCTCTTTGCGACAAAGGGGCCACACCATCGGGACTTCAATTTTCCCAAAAAAATCCCAAGTCTAGAATTAAAAAGAAGTACTAGATCTCCCGGTGAAAAAGATTTTGGATTTTTAATATTTTTATCGTGATAAAACTTAGTTCTCTCCTTATAGAATTTGTTATTTTCATAGGCGTTTGCACGTCATTCATCTAATTCATTTAATTGAAATTTTCTTTGTTCAGAGACTAAGTTTAGAGCTAAATTTAAAAATTTGAGCGCCCAATATGCACGGTGATCTAATTCTATCGGTAAATGACAAGCTTTTCCGTACACTAATCGGTACGGTGTACAACCGATCACGGTCTTGTACGGCGTTCGATAAGCCCATAAAGCATTGTCTAATTTAAGTGAACAATCCTTCCTATTAACGGACAACATTTTTTCTAAAATTCTCTTAAGTTCACGATTTACCCCCTCCACTTGGCCATTTGCTTGTGGGTGATAGGCTGTAGAGAGTTTGTGTGTAACGACATACTAGGCTAAAATTTTAGCAAGTTGGTCATTACAGAAGTGGATGCCCATATCAATAATTAGTGTACGTGGTGTGCCAAATCGTGAAAATAATTTTTTTCAAAAATTTTACGACGACTCTCACGTCGTTAGTGGGGAAAGCTTGCGCCTCTGCCCACCTTGACACGTAGTCGACCGCAACGAGGATGTACTTATCATTATGAGATGGTGGTAGTAGACCTACGAAATCTAACCCTCATAAATAAAAAATTTCACATTCTAAAAATATATTTCGGGGCATTTCATCCCGGTTAGAAATGTTACCTGACCGTTGGTAGCTATCGCATTTGCTCACAAACATTTGAGCGTCTTTGAATAAAGTGGTCCAATAGAAGCCCGCCTCTAGCACCTTCCTAGCGGTCCGGTTTGCTTGATAATGTCCACCGGTTGGTCCTTCGTGGCAGTGCCGCAAACTTTTGATGCCTTCCTCTCCCGATACACACCTTCTTACCACTTGATCCGCGCAAATACGAAATAAAAAGGGGTCTTCCCAAAAGTAAATTTTCAAGTCCGAAAAGAATTTCTTCTTTTGTTGACTTGAATAATTCTTTGGGAGGACCCGTGCCACTAAGTAATTGGCAAGATCCGCGTACCAAGTGGTGGAAGAAGTTATTACCTTATTCATGACGAGGAGGCACTCTTTAGGGAATTTGTCATCTATTTCGGACTCCACTAGTGCTCCTGCAGCCGAATTCTCCAATCTTGAGAGGTGATTGGCCGCCAAGTTCTCCGCTCCCTTCTTATCTCGGATCTCCAAATCGAACTCTTGTAGAAGGAGAATCCATCTTAGTAATTGGGGCTTGGCGTCCCCTTTTTCCATTAAATGCCTAAGAGCGGAGTGGTCAGTAAAAACAATAATTTTTGATAGCGTTATATAAGATCGAAATTTATCAAATGCAAAAACAATCACCAAAAGTTCTTTCTCCGTCGTTGTATAATTAGTTTGGGCGGACGTGAGCGTTTTACTTGCGTAATAAATCTGGTGAAAATATTTATCCACTTGTTGGCCTAAAACAGCCCCTACAGCAAAATCGTTTGCGTCGCACATAATTTCAAATGGAAGAGACCAATTTGGCGCAATTAAAATAGGCGAGTTGATAAGTTCATTTTTAATTTTATTGAACTCTTTAGAACATTCTTCATCGAATATAAATGTGGTTTCTTTTTCTAAAAGATGTGGTACCGGTTTTGTAATTTTTGAAAAATCTTTAATAAACCGCCTATAAAATCCTGCGTGTCCTAGAAAACTCCTAATAGATTTTATGTTGGTAGGCGGGGGAAGTTTTTCTATGACCTCGATTTTGGCCCTATCGACCTCAATCCATTTGCTAGAAACTTTATGTCCGAGCACTAAGCCTTCTCGGACCATAAAGTGGCACTTTTCACAATTGAGCGCCAAATTTGTGTCTTCACAGCGTTGAAGAACACGATCAAGATTATTTAAACAATTTTCAAAGGAATCGTCAAAGACTGAAAAATCGTCCATAAAAACTTCCATGACGTCCTCTACTAATTCGTTAAAAATTGCCAACATACTTCTTTGGAATGTAGCCGGTGCGTTGCAAAGACCAAACGGCATCCTCCGATAGGCGAAGGTGCCGAACGGACAAGTGAACGTGGTTTTCTCTTGATCTTCGGATGCAATTGGGATTTGAAAGTATCCTGAAAGACCATCAAGAAAACAATAGTGTGATTGACCGGATAGACGTTCTAAGATTTGGTCAATGAAGGGAAGCGAGAAGTGATCCTTACGAGTTGCATCATTTAATTTTCTATAATCGATGCAAACTCGCCAACCCGTAACGGTACGGGTTGGGATTAACTCATTATTTTCATTGGAAACTACCGTTATCCCGCCCTTCTTAGGCATGACTTGCACCGGGCTAACTCAAGTGCTATCCGAAATAGGATAAATAATTCCCCGTCTAATAGTTTTATTATTTCGGCCTTAACAACGTCTTTCATATTTGGATTAAGGCGTCGTTGAGGCTGAATAGTACCGCGAGAATTATTTTCTAAGCTTATTTTATGCATGTAAAAAGATGGGCTAATCCACTTAATATCAAAAATTTGCCACGCAATTGCATGACGATGCTTATTTAAAATTTTTGTTAATTCAGAAATTTCTGAATCGTTAAGCGCGGATGAAATAATCACGGGCAATTTTGACTCTTTTTCTAAAAATAAATATTTTAAATATTCTGGCAATTACTTTAATTCTAAACTCGGCGGCTGCTCATAAGATGTTTTTTACTTTAAAATTATTCGATTTTATTTCTTCAAATTTGAGCGGACGAGTTATTTTTTTAAACAATATAAGTTTGCAATGTCCGGATTTTCAAAAAAAAGGAGAAATAATTTCAGAAGATGACGTTATTTCCTCTTCAAAATTTGTTTCTAAGATAAAGCAAGAGTCGTCATTAGAAAAAGAGTTTTTCATGAAAGAGTCGATACTAAAAGTAACTTCTTCATCCCCCACTCGTAGGAGAAACTTTCTGTTACTTACGTCTATTATTGCCTTAGAGGTAGCAAGGAATGGACGACCGAGTATAAGGGGCACTTCGACGTCTTCCTCAATGTGTAGAATGACAAAGTCTACCGGGAAGATAAACTTGTCTACTTTAACTAAAACATCCTCTACGACTCCAATTGGATATTTAATAGACCAATCTGCTAGTTGGATACAAATTTTTGTTGGGCTAGGATTGCCCAACCCAAGTTTTTTAAATAAAGAATATTACATGAGGTTAATACTAGCGCCCAAATCGGCCAAGACGTGTTTTATTAATAAATTACCGAACAAGCATGAGATGGAAAACCGTCCCAGATCGTTAAGTTTTTCCGACAATTTATTTAATACAACCTTCGAGCATTCTGCGTTTAAAGAAACACGCGAAATATCCTCAAGTTTTTTTTATTAGAGAGTAATTCTTTGAGGTATTTCATGTATTTAGGCATATTAGAGATTGCTTCGCAAAATGAGACGTTTATTTGAATTTGTTAACAAATAAGCGCAATGAATTTTTTGTATTGCTCCTCATTGCGCTTATTTTTAAATTTTGAAGGATAAGACATTGAATGTTTTAAGTTATTGCGCGGAGCTAGAGTAGAAGATGGTAAAGTAGAAGAACTAACTTGCGGAGAAGTAAATTGCGGGGGTGAAGATGAAACGTTTACCTCAGGTCCAGCCAAATTTGTAGAAGTTACCTCATTTCCGCTGCGGAGGTTTTTTATGTTGGCGCTATCCCTTGGATTGGGCTCGGTGTTGCCCGACAGTGTTCCTTGTTGGCGCTCAGAGACTAATTTTGCTAATTGTCCAATTTGATTTTCTAAATTTTTTATAGATCCGGTAAGATTCCGGATATTGGATTCATTTGAGGCTATGTATTTAGTGAAGACTTCTTCAAGTGAAGAAGGCTTGTGTGATGGTAGTGGAGTGAATCCGGGAGGATTCATTTGTAGTGGATGTTGAGCATTATTGAGGTTGCTCCATAAAAAGTTTGAGTGATTCCGCAAACCCGGATTATATCTATTATTGAACGGAATATTATTATTCGGGTTATACGGAGGACGATAGGAGTTCCCCATATAATCTACTTGCTCATGAAAATTATTATTAAAATTATTATTATTATAAGCCCAATTGGTGGCGGAGGAAGCAGACATCTCTGTCACTTGCTTAGTGAGTCATTCTACTTGATGTGCTAAATTAGGGGTGGCCTCGACTTCGAAGAGTCCAGTCGGCTTGTTAGGGCGCGACCGTGGCACATTACACTGATAAGCATTCATGGTCATCTCCTCGAAAAGCTCTTGAGCGGCCTCGGGGGTTTTGTTATTAAGAGTTCCCCCTGCTGCTGCATCAATCATTTGCCTCGTTTGGGATTCAAACCATTGTAGAACGTTTGAACTTGTTGCCACGTAGGAAGGGCATGATGAGGACATCTCCGCAAAAGTTCCTTGAAGCGCTCTCATGTGTCATAGAGAGACTCCGAGTCTATTTGCGTGAATGAGAGAATGTACGTACGTAATTTAGCGGACTTTGCCGGAGGAAAATATTTCGTTAAAAATTTTTCCGTCATTTCGGCCCATGTAGTGATGGAACCTCTAGGAAGAGAATCCAACCACTGCTTGGCCTTGATCCGCAAAGAAAGCGGAAATAAACGCAAACGGATGGTGTCATCGGTGACGCCATTTATTTTAAACGTGTCGCAAATTTCAAAAAAAAATTAAGCAGATGTAAATTTGGATCTTCATCCGGTAAGCCATCGAATACAACCGATTGCTGTACCATCTGAATGATACTCATTTTAATTTCAAAATTATTATTCGCTACTGCTGGGCGAATAATACTAGATTGTGTTCCCTCCAAATTCGGTCTTGCATAATAGGACATAGTCCGTAGTGGGGCCGCATTAAGGTTAGAAACTTCCATTATTTCCTCGTTAGTTTCTTCGATTGATTCTTCGCGAATTATTGGTAGATCACTAAATCGGAGACGTCGCCGAAAGGTGCGCTCGATTTCCGGATCAAAACCGAATTCAAAATTATTT
Source organism: Platanthera guangdongensis (assembly GCA_039583875.1). Lineage (NCBI taxonomy): Eukaryota > Viridiplantae > Streptophyta > Magnoliopsida > Asparagales > Orchidaceae > Platanthera > Platanthera guangdongensis. Next base: position 193,728,302 of record CM077163.1, on the reverse strand, counting down.
GAAGAGTTTATTCGGGTCATAAACTAAAAAAGGAAGAGAAGCGATAAAATTAATAACTATTTCTTTTTCAAATTATCAACCAATTTTCCCTGGCAACGGCGCCAAAAACTTGATTGCGCAAAACTATACCCGCAAATGACAACGACAAGTGTACCGTATCAGAAGTGGTATAGGTTTATAAAACCAAGGTCGTATTAGACTCGGGGTGATCGAGTAATCCTACTTTGTAAATCATTATTATTTTATCAATAGAAATTTGGGTTGGGGTTGCGAAAAGTGAAAACTAGAAAAGCTTAACAGAATTAAATTAATGGTTTTACAACTAGTACCCGATCTTGAGTCACCTTGGAATTATAAAATTACGAAATAAAATAACAATGCAATTCTCTTGTCGAAGAGGCTTTGACCGTGGAGGTTCCCGAAGCATGAACACCCCTCTTTCGAGGATTAGGTTCAACTAAGCTTAGGTGTATCGACCGAACTTTCGTTCTCAAATTGCATTGCCTAAGACTTGCTTTAGGTAGTGAACCTCGCTATTAGATTTTACTCCAATTCGAAAGAGTTACGTCATCCTCTCTCGAAGGTTGAGTTCTACTCTTTTTACCGATGAGTGATCGATTCGTCTTACGAGCCTCTCGGCCAACTAAAGAGCGAAAACTGTTTTGAAAACTATATAAAATATATAGCCCCAATGAATTGATCAACGGTAAATCGTAAGCGTTCAACAAATTGAGAAGCGCAAAATTAAAATCATCGCAAAAATTATCTCATCCTCGAATCGTCTCGATCGAGCACTATAAAGAATTAGCCGCTCATGGAGACGGAGGAATCATTATCATAATAATGCGACATTATGAAGAAAACGAAGACAATAGGAGATACAAATTTGAAACAGGAATATAAGGGATAAATTTTGAAGCAGAAATAATAAAATTTTATTTCGAGTAGAATGAGGGTTTACAAGAAATGATAGTGCGAAATTGCGAGGTTACAAGCTAGCAAAAATTCCAAGTTAAAAGAGGAAAAACGTACAAGATAACAAAAAAAACAATTAAAACGATGACCGAAATTGACGACTTCCCGGAACAGAATTCTACAATCGAATAACTTTCTCCAAGCGAAGTTTTGGACAGATTATTCTCAAGTGAAATGCCCTCAGGAGTCCTCAAATTCTCCGGAATATCAAATCTGAATGAGTCTTAATGCCCAAAATCTCGATATTTATAATCATAATTAGCACCTAACGGTGGCCCCGCCGGAGCGCCACCGGATCACCGCCGGCAGGTTCGCCTGCCCCCGGCAAACCTACGGGGGGCCACCGGTCAGGCCGCCGGCGGCTCCGTCGCCGGCGGTGGGGAAGGCCGAAATTCGGGGGGGTGCGGTTTTACTGTGCGAGATTTAGGAGAGAGTGGGTTGAGGTTTTTTGGTTTTTTTATATGCAAACCAAAGTGGATATTTACAGCACAAGATCTAACGATTGAGGATTAAAGCAGACAAATCTGACGGCCACTTATTTTCTCCCTATTTTCGAACTCACGTTATTGGCAGACCATCATATATCTTTTTAAGATAGTATGATCTGGGCCTCACGGTCAGGGCCACCACCGGCGGTGGCCCCGCCGGAGCGTCACCGGATCACCGCCGGCAGGTTCGCTTACCCCCGGCGAACCTGCTGGGGGCTGGAGGAGCCGCCGGCGGTGGGGAAGGCCGAAATTCGGGGTGGTGCGGTTTTGCTGTGCGGGATTTAGGAGAGAGAGGGGGTTGAGGTTTTTTTGGTTTTTTATATGCAAACCAAAGTGGATATTTACAGCCCAAGATATAATGATTGAGGATTAAAGCAGTCAAATCCGACGGCCACCTATTTTCCCCTTATTTTCGAACTTACGTTATTGGCAGACCACCATATATCTTTTAAGATAGTATAGATATACATACATATTTATATATATCTGATATCTTTATATATATATATATATATATATATATATATATATATATATATATCTATATATAATATATATACATATTTATACATATGTATATACCTTTGTATACACACACACACACATATATCTTTATACTATAAGCAAACAGCAAAAAAGCCATGGTGTAACATTTGGATGCCCAAAATAACCTTCATAATGATGTAACATTTATTCATAAATACCCCTCATATAATCCCAACTCTCTTTTTCATTTGTTTGGGTCTTTTTAGTCATTTTTCTTATATTTTGAGAGGAGAGATAGAAATTACGTTTTGTATGTGAAACATATATTTTTTTCTACAAAGTAAAAAATATAATCGTGATTTAGATTTTTTTACGATCATTTTGAGTACTTATATGTATATGTTGCGGGCGTAGCCCGCAGCGACACATATAGCACGGGCGAAGCCTGTGCGGAGGCGGGCAAAGCCCGCCTAGATGAGTCCGAAGACCACCCAAGAGCTCTCCCCTCCTTTTTATTTGTTTGGGTCGGATCTTGGGTGGTCTTTTTAGTCATTTCTTCTTATACTTTGAGAACTCTTCTTATAGATGCGGTCGAAGATTGCCCAACTCGCAGACGACAAAAATGATTCAGTCTGATTTAGCCACCCTGTTCGACAGACGGTAGATTTTGAGAACTGAATGTCGCTTCCACGACAAATGTCTCCCCCAAGATAAATGTCGGCCCCACGACAAATGTCGCCCCCCGAAAATCGACAAATGTCGCACCGACGACCAATGTTGCCTCCTCTGCCAAATGTCGTCCCTCGACAAATGTTGCACCCTTGACAAATGTCGCAACCACGATGAATGTTGCCCGCACGGGGTCCCCCGTGCACGACTGCTTGTATATATAATGCATGGAAACCTTGGTCGCAACAGCGGGATATTGCCTATAAATTTCCCCCAGGCCTGCCATAATCCTACAAAAATAGAAAATATTAGTGTTAGACCTCAAAATATTATTTTTCTACGAAATGTTTTATAAAAATCATGAATACATGTCAATATCTAGAATATCTAATTAAGATAAAAGCCCTAGATGATGACTAAATTACTAGTCATCATCAACAAAAGGTAAATTCTCTATCCAAGTCTTCTTCTGAGTCAGGCTATGAGACCAGCCCAGATTCTGAAGTTCATTCATCAAGAGATGAAGGAGATTCTTAGCCAACAACTTGCTTTTCTTGAAAGCAAGCTAAGGAAATTGTTGGCTAAGAAGCAAGCTAAGGAAATTGCCTCCCTTCAGCTTGCTGCTTCCCAGCATGCTGATTCAGCTTCACTGCTTGAACAAAAAATGAAAGAAATCAGTGAGTTGTAAACAATTTCCTTCATTCAGATAGGCACCATAGAGTACCAGAAAAATAGAACAAGGGACCTGGAAGTGCTGCTGGAGAGAGAAAAGAGAATAGTGGCTAGTTATTCAAAGCCCAGTTGAGTGCTTCCCTTGGTAGACACCTTCACTTCCCAGAAGGGTAAGAAGTGGTTGGGATTCAAGGGATCTGCAAGAGTTGACAATCCCAAAGGAAAGGGCAAAGCTCTAGCATAGCCACTAGCCTCAAAGCCTCATGTTCCATTCAAGAGAATGATGCTACCTTCTAACAGGTATGACCAAGAGAGCACCTATGGTCACTGGAATAATGGTAGTTCCACTAGTGTGAGCAAAGATGCTCCACACTATGGTGGTAGATATAGCAAGGGTGCAAGTGCCTTCAAGGCAGTCCATAAGGAGATTCAAATGGACAATCATGGACCCTTTGTGTTTGGTGCACTTGCCCCAACACTCAAGAACAAGGCAGCCTCCTACTCTCAGGATCTCCCAACCCAAAATCAGACAAGGGGCAAGTCTGTTAGCCAGCCAGACTTGGGCATATCTGAGGCCATCAAGAGTATGTTTTCAGAAAAGAAGACTACTGCTGATAGGGCTCAAGATATTCCAAGGACCTTCACTGCCAGACATGCCCCAAGTCAGACTGTGGCTGGAAGATACAAGAAAAAGACTGTTGATGTACCTTCTAGACTGAGAGTTGCTAACAGCACTGCTACTAAACCAGCTCTTAAGAGAAGGTACAATATTTATGAGTGCTGGTGTTGTGGCAAAGTGGGACACTATGCTATTGATTGCTGACACAATACAAGTGTGCCAAGAGCAAGAGAGAGCTTACCTGTCAGAAGACCTGCAGGTAGGCATGGTTATTATCAGACTAACATGCACCTAGGACCCAATAAGAATTGGGGTCCTAAGGTTAACTGACTTATGTCTTGCAAGATTAGTCCAAGTGGTCATACCCCTAAATGGTACTTGGATAGTGGTTGTTCCAGACACATGACTGGAACAAGGAGCATGCTAAAGGAGTACACTCCAGTAAAGAATGGACACAAAGTCAGCTTTGGTGATTCAGATAGGGGAGTGACTGAAGGATATGGTAAGATAACAAATGACATAATCACTATCACACAGGTAGCTTATGTGAAAGGTTTGCAACACAACCTCATAAGCATAAGCCAACTATGTGATCTTGGCTGTAACATTTCATTCCTCAAGGATGAGTGTCAAATTAGGAGGTTAAGTGACCAAGGGGTCATCTTGACAGACACTAGGAGAGGAAATATCTATTGTCTTAATTTTGTTTGTGAAATTAAGGACTCTCCTATATGCATAGTTGCAAATGAGAAAGTCTCATATTGTGTCCAATGGCACAAGAGGCTGGCTCATCTGAACTATAAGACCATAGACAAACTCTTTAGTGAAGAGTTAGTTAGAAATGACCCCAAGTTGAAATGCACTAAGGAGGGTATCTGCTCTACATGCCAAAAGGGCAAACAAACCAAGACCTCCTTCAAGAGCATTGGGGTCAAAGACTCAGTGAGGTACCTATACCTCCTGCATATGGACTTGTTTGGTCCTATGCCAGTTCAAAGTCTAGGTAGGAAAGTCTACACCTTTGTGCTTGTTGATGACTTTTTCAAGTTTGCTTGGGTGTTCTTTCTTAAGAGAAAGGATGAAACCCTTGAAGTCTTCAAGATTTTTGTCAAGAAGATACAGAATGAACTGGACAGTACTGTGGTCAAAATCAGAAGTGACCATGAGACTGAATTTCAGTCTACAAGCATGATAAGGTTCTGTGAAGAGCAATGGATTCACCAAGAATTCTCCTCTCCTATAACACCCCAACAAAATGGAATTGCTTAGAGGAAAAATAGAACTCTCATAGAGGCCGGTAGGACTATGTTAAGTGGCACATCTCTTCTAGAATTTTTCTGGGCTGAGGCAGTAAACACTGCATGTCATGTCCTTAACATGGCTTCTATCATCAAAAGCCACCAGAAGACTCCCTATGAGATCTTGAGAGGCAGAAAACCAAACTTATTCTACTTTAAGATTTTTGGTAGCAAGTGTTATGTATTGAACAATGAAAAGTCCTATGTGACTAAGTTTGCTGCCAAGTCCTATGAAGAGATCTTTGTTGGGTACATCAACAATAGTATGGCATATATGATCTAAAACTTGACAAGTCAAGTTGTAGAAGAGTCAGTTCATGTTGTCTTTGATGAATCAAACAAGATTAACTATGAGTTGTCTAGCTCCTCTTCTAGTTCTGCAGGCATAGAGGAGGTGATGGACAAGCTTACCATCAAGGAAGATGATCCAGCAGTCCAAGATAAGAGAAAAGATGTGTGATGTCCAGAGGGAGCTCAAGACTCATAAGTTGAGGATAAAGAACAGCTAGCTGAAGATAATGAAGAACATCAAGCAGAAGTTAGATTGCCTCTAGCTGTCAGGCATCTAAGGGATCATCCTGCACACCAAATCATTGGTGAGGCAAGCCAAGGAGTCCAGACCAGAAGTAAGAGTATCAACACAATACTCTACTCAAGTTTCCTATCACAAGTAGAGCCCAAGAAGTTTGAAGAGGCAATCAAAGACTAATTATGGATTGGAGCAATGCAGGAAGAACTGAACCAGTTCAAGAGATGTAAAGTCTTGAAGTTGGTTCCCAGACCTAAGGGACATAATGTCATAGGAACTAAATGGATCTACAGGAACAAGTTAGATGAGAATGACATTATTATTAAGAACATGGCTAGAATAGTGGCTAAAGGAACGCCTGTCTATTCACTCAACGCCAGGTACGTAAAAACATTGGGATAGTTAGCCAAACAATTTGCAAGCTGAAAATGTGGCTAAGTCCACAGGTGTTGATACTTCTGGAGAGTGGGCTCCCTTGTCTCAAACTCTCCCTTGATTTGGGAGGCCACCACCATTGAGTCTGTGTAGACCTTCACATCTCGGACTCCATCTTGGGCTCCCAACTCTCTGGCTAAACAAAGCCCTATGATCACCGTCTAGTACTCGCCCTGGTCGTTGGTAACGGGAAATCAGATATCGACGACATGTTCAATCCTCGTTCCCTAGGGGATCATTAGGATCACCCCTCCCCTAGGGAATACTTCCATGATGCCCCATCTACTAGCACATCCCAAACTTCTTGATTGGATGACCCAGGTTCCTCCACCTCTACGACATACTCTGCTAAAAAGTCGGACATAGTCTGAGCCTTCATTGCTAATCACAAGACAAATGAGATCTCAAACTCGCTCAATTTTACTGACCACTTCGCCAATTTTCTCGAGTGCTCCACCCCTTCCATGATGTTGTGAAGGGGATGATCGGTCACCACCTTGATAGAGTGGGCCTGTAAATAAGGTAGGAGCTTTCTGGTTGAGATGACCAAGGCAAAAGCTAACTTCTCTAAAATGTGGTACTTGAGCTATGCCTTCCTCAAGACCCTACTAACGTAGTACATCGATAGTTGCTCCTCCCTTTCTCTCGGACCAAGATAGAGCTCATAGCCTCTGCCCCCACCCTAAGATACAAAGCTAATTCTTCCCCTTCCCTCGGCCCTTGGAGTAGCGGAGCCTTGGTGAGTTGTTACTTCAAAGCTTGGAAAGCTTCCTCACAATCCTTGGACCACTCAAAGCAGTGATTTCCCTGCAATGCTTTGAAGAAGGGTGAGCAATACTCTCTTGCATGAGATAGGAACTTGCTTAACCATGTTAGTTTCCCTATCAGATGCTAGATCTCATTAGCATTTCAAGGCGACACTAACTCCAGAATCGCCTTCACCTTGTTTGGGTTAGGCTCCACCCCTGCAGGAGTGAGGAGATGACCTAGGAACTTCCCCCTTCCAGCCCCAAAAATGCATTTCATGGGGTTGAGTCTCATTTTATACTTCCTCGGGGTGGCGAATGTTTCTGCCTAGTCTCGTAGGTCAGATCCAACATCCCTACTCTTCACCATCAGGTCATCCCATAGACCTCAAAATTTCTTCCCTTTTGATCTCTGAAGACCATATCCATCATCATTAGGTATGTCGCCCCTGTAATTTTTAGCATGAACGATAACATTTTATTGTTGTAACACCTATCGTCCGTGATTAAGGTGATATCCTTAAAATAGGACAGATGCATCTTTATTTGATGACAACCTTAAAACGTTTTTAAAAAGCTCATCACAGAGAAACCGACGGCTGAATCTACAAGCACGTCGATTTGGGATAAGGGGTAGTAATCTTTGGGGCATGCTTTATTTAATAAAGAGAAGTCTACACACATTCTCCATCTCGTGTCTCCCTTCATAACCATCACAACGTTGGAGACCCAACCTGGATACTGGATATCTGATACAAAATCCTCCTTCACAAACTTCTCCACCTCCTCCCAGATGGGCTCAGCTAGCTTGCTCGACATAGACCTCTTCTTATGGAGGATTAGACAGGCATTGTGGTCGAGGTTGAGATGGTGACACGCTACGTCTGCGTCGATCCCTGGCATGTCTGTCGCATCCCAGGCAAAGATGTCAATGTTCTCCTAGATGTAGCTCCTGACCTTCTCCTTGTCTTCCTCCCTCAACTTCTCGTTGATCTGCACTGTCTCAAGCCTCTCACTCAGGGTGGTGATTTCCTTCTTCTCTATCTCCTATACTGCCTTCAGCCTAGCCTTATCTTCCATTTCCCTCTTGAATTTCTCCACTTCTTCCTTTCAAGAGATGGTGTTGACGGTTATGATGTGACACCTCCGGACATAGACACCTCCGCTGTTGAACTTAAAGCACTAGTGGAATGAGGAGAGCACACAATAGAAGGACCTGAGGAGGGGTCGTCCAAAGATAGCGGTGTAGTTACTCTAAGCATCCACGATGACGAATTGGCAGTTTCGGGAAATTCCCCAGGGTCACATAGAATCCCACTCCTTCCACCTCATTCCACTCTCCGAAGAACAAGGGTCCATTCGAGGCTACCACACTCCAAGCTTCCACCTTCATTATATCAAAAGCATTCTTGAAGATTGCATTCACTGAACTCCCATTGTCGACTAAGATCTTTGAGATCATGTAGTTTTCAATAGCCACCGGATTACCACGGCATCACAGAATGGATCCTCGTAGTCTGGTATGTCCTTTGATGATAAGGTGATCTTTTCCTTTGGGGTAGGGTCAGAGAGGTCGAAGTGACGCTCCAATGAAAAATAGTTTAGAGGCTTCCCTTGCTGGTGGCCTCAATCACCACTCCCTCGTGGATTACCCTGATTCCTCCTCGGGTTCCCACATTCGCACTGATCTTTCACTTTGACTCTTCCTCCTCCTTCTCTAGCTCCCACTTCCTCGATCTGCAATGGTTGCACTCCTCCAGCCCTTGCCACTCCTCGGAACTCCAAGAACTCAGGGCAGGTGGCTATCATGTGGCCCTCCTCCTAATGGAAGTCGGAAAAGAGCAACGCCACCCCATCCCCCCCCCCCCCGGGCTGGTTCCTCCATCCTCTTCACCTACCTCTACCTTGAACTATCATTATGTCTTGATGGGGAGGGGGTGGCAGCATCCTCGGGCCCGTTCTCTACCCTAGAGGGTTGAACCGTCCCTGCCTTGCTTGGTGTTTCCCCCACCTTGAGCTACTCCTCTTCCATGACCATGGGTCGGCCCTCTCGCCGACTTCCAGACTGGCCGATGAGTCGGCAATTTATTTCCCCATCCCTACTCCCGGAACTTCTATCTTCTCGTCTCTTTCATTCTTCTTCCTTATTCCTACTAGTAACCTCCATGCGGCTTCACCACGCCTCCTCTGATCTTAGCTAGTCTTGAAACAATGTTAGGATTTATGGCCACACACTCTATCTCCCTCGCAGCTTGGCCAATCAATTCTTCGAATGACCATGGGGGGAGGGGGAGGTCCCTGCGAGCTCCATTCTAAACATCCCATATCATAATCCCAAAGTGAAGGTCATCTGCACAGTGTGTCCTGAGACCTCATAGATCAAGAGAATTTCCTCCTGAAAGCATTCAGTGTAATTTGTTAATGTCTCTTCCGACCCCCACTTTATTAGGAAGATGGATTCAGCTTCCTTCTTCCTTTTCTTTGACGTCAAAAAGCGCAGCAAGAAGCCGTAATGCAAGTCTTCGAAGTTGTATATGGTTCATGAGGGAAGCTAGTGGAACCAGTCCCTTGTCTTATCCTTGAAGGTGATGGCGAACCGTTTGCACTTGAAGACATCTGTCATCTGTTTGATGGAGACCGTGTTCTTGAACCATTACACATGTTGAACTGGATCATCCTTACATGTGTAGTAGCCTAGTAGGACATGATTGGATCTCTGAAGCCCTCTGACATCGGGGTCGAGAGAATCAGCTCGTAAAAGGACTCCATGAGCCCTCCTGGCAAGTTGGGGCTCTCGTCTGATCAGCTCACCTGGTTGGGGAACCACCGGCGAGCCAGGGAACATCTCACGTCTCTGGTACGACCTCTCTCCACCTCCAGCATTATCTCTCTCCCGGCTTGCCTACTCGACGTCTCATCGCCTAATGCCTGTTGGACGAGTATTGGGACCATAAGGGCAGAGTAATCGTCTCCTCGCATCAAGAGGTCGGAGTGTATGGTCTCCAAGATGACCTTCGTGAAATCATCGAATGGATTTTGGGTCACGAAGCCACTTGCGGGCGGCGAGCTCTCTGGGTCAGCTCATCGCCTCTCATCTCCAATCATGACACTTGCTTGAGATTTTCCTGACAAGCTATGCTTCATGTTCATCACACAAAAAATGCTAAACCCGGAAATCACGGTTCAACGAAGAGTTCAAACTGGAGTTGTATCTTGCCTTTACTTTTCCCGAAGTGGTGCCCTGGACTGAGTGTTGAAGCCAAATTTGACCTCAACTGAAGTTCGAAGAAAAAGGGGTGCAGCAAAACCTACTTCTCTCAAGCCTCACCCCTCAGCTGGATTCTAAGGACCTAAGACTGACCCAAAAGCCTCAGCAGGGAGGTCCCACCTCACACCGGAAGATCTCTGAGAGCTTCCCCTCCAAAGCCAAAGCTGGGCTAGGAGCTCCTCAGAAAGCACTAGAATTCCGGAGACAATGATCGCTTGCTTTCTAAGGAGCTCTTATGGGTCTATTTATAGCATTTTGCTGTCCTGAATTTACTGAAAAGCCCCTAGTTGGTCTGCCAATAGACGAATCCCGCTGTTTTCCTGAGGGCACTGAAGTAATTTCTCCTGAGGGTAATTAGGACATTCTTCCAAAGGCCCTGGGCCCCACTCGGCGGGAGCTGGTGCCGAGACCTTTCGGCCCAGGGCATGGCGCGAACGTTCTCGCCGCTTAGGCGAGAACTCTTTGAGAAAGGAGTTTGGTTTGGGCGGGAGTGCTCCCGCGCGGCTTCCGCTTGGCGTTCTCGGCCCACGATTTCTCCCTTATAGCATTCGGCGAGAGCGCTTCCGCCTTCTGTGGGCGAGATCCTCCTTAGGGCGGGACCACTTCGGCTAACCCTCCTGTGACCATTGTGCCTCTTGGTCTGGCTCAGCGAATATGGGGTTGTACACAATCCCCGCTCTTTTTGAGCTAGCACCGCGCTCGAAAAGACATGTCCAACCCCCAAAAATATTCGCTGAGCACGTGTCAACATCAGGGAATCTTTTGGTGGGTCCGTACGGTGTCTATAAATATGAGTGCTGATAGACGGTCAAGACACTTTCCTCGAGCCGTCCTTCTCCTTCTGAGCTCTCGCCCTCTCTTGCGATGCCTTCCAAGCGTGCCGATAAACCCCTCCCGCAGGATCTGCAGGACCGCATCAACGCGGCGCAGGCGCGAGCTAGGGCTAACAGTGCCCTTGTCGCCCCATGGCTTGCGAGACAGCCGCCAGCTGCTGAGCCTTCTTTGCCTAAGAAGAAGAAGAAGAAGAAAGCGAAGGTGGTTCAGCGGGACCTATCCGCGAGAACAGGAGCCCGCCCACCCCGACCCCTAGTTGCGCGGACGGCGCCTCGCCGCGGAAGGTAAGCTTGATATACCCATTAACAACCAGTTGCTCAATTGTCTAACTCGATGCCTCTCGCAGGAAACGGCTCCTGACGCTGCCGCGTCCCCGCGAGAACATTCGAATCCGCCCTCTAGCCATCACGACGATCAACCAAAGGTTACTGAGGCGCCTCTTCCGCCAGACCCGAACGCCGCCGGTAAAGGTTCTTTTCTTGGCTTCGCCTGATATTTTCCAATGCTGACTGATTTCTCGCAGCGTTGGTTTCCGTACCTTCGAATCTCGCCACCCAGGATGGTGGGCGAGAACTGTTGATCAGCCTGCCGTGCGGTTGACTCCTCCCTATCGGCGAGAGGAAAAAGTGCCGAGATCCCTGTGCCGCCGCTAGACGTTAATCCTTCAGCGGCTGAGGAGACCCGCTCCCCGCTCTCGATCAGGCCGAGACCACTTTCCGCAAAGTTTACCCCCCGGGAAAGGAAAGCCAATCCACCTCCTCTTTGGAGCTGAGGGGGGGCTGGGCCTTCTCGCCTGCCGTCGACCGGGGGGCCTCGTCACTCCGAAGGTATACGGCCGTTTTTATCGCAGCTACCCTTTAGTTTTCGCTAAAATGGGGCTTCTTTTGATAGGGGACAAAGACTCGCGGCCTGGCGCTGAGTTAGAGGAAGAAGAAGAAGAAGAAGAAGAAGAAGAAGAAGAAAGAGAAGGAGAGGATGGCGAGAGCTCTCCCTTCCCTTCATCCGATGAGATGGAGGAGATCCTGACCGGTGCCGGGAGCGCAAAAAGGCGAGGGAAGAAGGTTGCCGCTATCCTGTCGAAACTCATCCGGCGAGAACGGGCCCGCGACCTTGCGGCCCGGGAGTTCCGCCAGTCAGTGGAGAAGAGGCTGGAATCCTTGGAGCGAGACTTCCTTCTAGGCGAGATGGACCGGCCCGGGGGAGCTACCGCGGGATCTTCACCTGAGAGATGCATCGAGAGGATCCGGGATCTGTCTCGCCGGGTTGACCTGGGATGCAGCGTTCTGTCATCCTACTTCAACCCGCAGGCGCCCCCCGGACCAAGTTGCGGGACCGAGGCAAATGGCGCTGGGAACCGTACTGAAGCGCGAGACGTCCCCTCCTCTCCCTCTGGCCTTCCCTTCTCCAATGTACCCTTACTTTTTTGCTTGCAGCTGTGACTGTTGTTCCCGCACTTTATTTGCTTGCAGCTGTGACTGTTGTTCCGCACTTTATTTGCTTATATATTATTATTATTTTTTGCCGTGTTCCCGCTCAGCGAGAACGATGGCTCTGTCTTTAACGTTCTTGCATTCGTATGAGTTATCTTACCTGCTCTTTGGGGTGGCGAGAGCCATCTTGCTTCCGCATACTTTTCCTGCCGTCTGACACTTCGCAATGTTAGCGCCAGCTGTTTAATCGGTCGCTGTCAGATTCGGGCGGGAAAAACGAAGCGCCGTTGACCTAGGACGCGGCGGCTGTACCCTCGCCGCCTTTCTGAAAACTACATCATTACCACGATTTTCTATAAATAGGAGGCTCACCTACCCATTCATTCCTCTGACTCCCGTCTCTCTCCTCTTTTACTGTTGCTCTCGCGGTCTTCGCGAAGCTCTCGCCCTTTTCTGTCTTCCACTTCCGTTCTCGCCCCATTCTCGCTCTCGCCTTTCCCCCGTAGATCTCGCCTTCGATCCCTATTGCGATGCCGGGTGGTGGTGAAGGAAGATCCAACTGCGCGGAAGCCTTCCAAAAGCATCTCTTTCCTTCCTGCACCCTCACTCTGGAGGAGTTCAATCTGACCAAGGCCCAGCACGTTCCCGCTGGTTTCGTCGCGCAGCCCCCGGGCATTCATGACAAGGTCAACACTGCGGGGGAGGGGGAGCTCGCCATCCCTATAGAACACTTCGAGGTGGGCTTCCGCCTTCCGCTGTGGCCCGAGATGCGACAGGCTCTCCGGTACTACGGGGTGGTTCCCGCGCAGCTGAATCCTAATTCAGTTGCCATTCTCGTGGCATTCATATGCTACATGCGTTCTGAGAGGATCGAGTTCAGCCTGCCGATCTTCCGCAAGCTGTTCACCTTCCGCGCGAAAGGTGGCGTGGTGTTCTTCTCTGGGCAGCTTCTGAAGACGATCGGTCTCGCCAACAAGCATCATCATTGGGGCGAGAAGTTCATCTACGTCTCCGGCGACTTCGGGAACGTACCCTTGGCCCCCATCCAATATGAAGATGCCGCCTACAAGCCTCCGTCCTTGGGCTCCCGCGAGAGCGCCCTCCTTGAGTTCTTCGGAACCAAGGACTTCGACGTCCTCCACCTTCGGCGAGACGTCGATTCTCTCTCCCCTGTGCTTCCGGGAGAAGGTAGGGTCTCGCCTTCATTTGTCTTTTTCTTGCCTTTTCCGAGATTGAAACTTAATCACTATTGTCTTTTGCAGGAGAGCGCCTCTTTTCGAGATCCCTCTCGCCAGCCTTTTGACGAGGCTCGCGCCGGAGGGAGTCAGCCTCCGAAGGACCCGCTGGCCTTGCGAAAGCCGCCGCGCAAGCCTGCCGAAAGGAGCCGGGCCTCCCTCCCTCGAGCGGTGTTGTGAAGCGAAAACCGGTTGCTTCCGCACCTCAGGGGATCAAGAGGCCCAAGACCATGGATACCGAGAAGGGCAAGGCTGCGGTTGTCCAGCCCGTCCAACCTCTTCCCCCCGGCCGCTCCTTCGAGGAGGTCTTGGAGGCAGCAAGTAGGGTTGCGGCCACCAGGGGTGGCTCGGGGACTCCTGCCGAGAACCCTCGGACCCCTGGCGCCGCCGAGAGCGAGGGTGTCGCCGCGGGACCTCCGGCCAACCTCCGTCTGAAGAGGTGCCGCGGGGTCATCGTAACTATGGCCTTGGCGTGAGGTACCTGGACGCGGAGAACAAGCCGCTGCTGCAGTGGGACCCTGACGCCAACAAGGTCACGGTCTCGTCCCTCTTGCCAAGCTGGGCAGAGCGAGACGAGGTCACCGGCGAAGCTTTCGCCTTGGGGTACGGCCTCTACAGCCGGAAGATGCTAGCGTCTTCGACAGGACGTCGACCCGGATGTTGGCATATGACTCCACTCGCGCTTTAATGCGCGGGCTGGAGCTCACGCACATGTGCGCCCGGCGGAGCATCACAATAGACCGCAACTTTCAAGATATGTTGAAGGCCAGGGAGGATGCGGTGGCCCGGGCGGCCTCTCTGGCCAAGGAGCTGGCCGAGACCCAGCAACTACTATCCTCGCGCCAAGCGGAAGGGGTAAGCGAGACTTTTCATAATCAGTTGTTCTCGCAACCCTAACCTTCTTCTTATGCTAACCTCCCGCTGTTCAGGATTCCGCTCAAGCCGCGCTTCGCGAGGAGCTGTCTCAGGCCCGCTATGACAACATTCTCCTGCGAGAACAGATCGCGCGCCTCGAGGCGAGTGCACCCCCTCCGCTGGACGAGAGATTGAAGAGCCAGTATTACTCGGCTTATGACATCGACAAACTCCTTCAGGGGAAACGCGCAAGCCACCGTAAGGCTGACGCTGGAGACGCTGCGCGACATCAACTGTTGGGACGAAAAGGGCAAAGACATTACCGCTCCACAACTTGTCCCATGGCTCTTCGAGCCCATCCCAAAGCCCCCTGGCGCCCCCGCCACCCCTCCCTCGGATGTCCCAAAGTCCCCCGCAGCTGATGGCGAGACCTCCGGGGAGAGCTCTGGCGGAAGCTCAGCGGAAGCTACAGCGGAAGCTCCAGCGAGACTTCAGAAGGGTACAGCCGAGACCCTTGAGGGTCCTCTTCTTATTTTTGTTCATTTTTATGTAAAAGCGCAAGACGCTATCACGTTGTACCTGTATACAGTTAATGCAAATATTTGTTCTTGCGAACCTTTTTTTTTTTTTTTTTTTTGTTATTTGCGAATGTGCTTGATGTGGTTGTCGTAGTTGGATGTTTTCGGCGTAGGCTTCCGCCAAGGCCCTTGGCCTTCTTAGGAAATTCGTAGCGATGAATCAGCAAGAACCCGCGGTAACCAGCCAGCCGGAAGCGTGACTCTCGAATCCTTAAGACGGGACCGTCCCCTTTAGACTGCGCGAGTCCCTACTAGCCCATCGTATGACGATCTCGCCTATTTGTTCGAGAACACTGAGAGGAGCCCTTTTGGCGGAAGCCTCCCCACCTCGGGTTCCCTTCAATAGTGAATCTTCTGTCGAGACCTATCTTCTGCCGAGATCTATCTCTGCCGAGATCTATCTCTGCCGAGATCCATCCCTGCCGAGACCTATTTCTGCCGAGATCTCTCTCCTCTTTTTCACTTGTCATTTGGTGTTCCCAACGTGCTTCCTGCCTTTCATTAACCAAGCCAACCAGACCAAACCTGTTCCCCACAGGCGAGCCTTCGGACCTGCCAGCTAGATGAGAGCCTGCGCAGCGGGTCTACCTGGGGCCGAGCCGGGCTCGGGGTGCCGATGACGATTTTCAAATCATCCAAACCTATCCCCCACAGGCGAGCCTTCGGACCTGCCAGCTAGATGAGAGCCTGCGCAGCGGGTCTACCTGGGGCCGAGCCGAGCTCGGGGTGCCGATGAAGATTTCAAACCAAACCAACCTATCCCCCACAGGCGAGCCTTCGGACCTGCCAGCTAGATGAGAGCCTGCGCAGCGGGTCTACCTGGGGCCGAGCCGAGCTCGGGGTGCCGATGAAGATTTCAAACCAAACCAACCTATCCCCCACAGGCGAGCCTTCGGACCTGCCAGCTAGATGAGAGCCTGCGCAGCGGGTCTACCTGGGGCCGAGCCGAGCCGGCCTGAGCCTTGGAAACAAACCAACCTATCCCCCACAGTCGAGCCCTCGGACCTGCCGGCTAGATGAGAGCTGGCGCAGCGGGTCTACCTGGGGCCGAGCCGAGCTCGGGGTGCCGATGAAGATTTCAAACCAAACCAACCTATCCCCCACAGGCGAGCCTTCGGACCTGCCAGCTAGATGAGAGCTGCGCAGCGGGTCTACCTGGGGCCGAGCCGAGCTCGGGGTGCCGATGAAGATTTCAAACCAAACCAACCTATCCCCACAGGCGAGCCTTCGGACTGCTAGATGAGAGCCTGCGCAGGGGTCTACCTGGGGCCGAGCCGAGCTCGGGGTGCCGATGAAGGCCCTTCGGACCTGCCAGCTAGATGAGAGCCTGCGCAGCGGGTCTACCTGGGGCCGAGCCGAGCTCGATCCGGCGATGGCCGAAATTTCAAA
Source organism: Platanthera guangdongensis (assembly GCA_039583875.1). Lineage (NCBI taxonomy): Eukaryota > Viridiplantae > Streptophyta > Magnoliopsida > Asparagales > Orchidaceae > Platanthera > Platanthera guangdongensis. The sequence goes on along the minus strand of CM077163.1, from coordinate 193,711,796 downwards.
CCAAACCAACCTATCCCCACAGGCGAGCCTTCGGACCTGCAGCTAGATGAGAGCCTGCGCAGCGGGTCTACCTGGGCGAGCCGAGCTTCCGATGACCTGGCGAGCCTTCGGAGCCAGCTAGATGAGAGCCTGCGCAGCGGGTCTACCTGGGGCCGAGCCGAGCTCGGGGTGCCGATGAAGATTTCAAACCAAACCAACCTATCCCCCACAGGCGAGCCTTCGGACCTGCCAGCTAGATGAGAGCCTGCGCAGCGGGTCTACCTGGGGCCGAGCCGAGCTCGGGGTGCCGATGAAGATTTCAAACCAAACCAACCTATCCCCCACAGGCGAGCCTTCGGACCTGCCAGCTAGATGAGAGCTCGGGGTGCCGATGAAGATTTCAAACCAAACCAACCTATCCCCCCACAGGCGAGCCTTCGGCCTGCCAGCTGATGAGAGCGCAGCGGGTCTACCTGGGGCCGAGCCGAGCTCGGGGTGCCGATGAAGATTTCAAACCAAACCAACCTATCCCCCACAGGCGAGCCTTCGGACCTGCCAGCTAGATGAGAGCCTGCGCAGCGGGGGCCGAGCCGAGCTCTATGAGATTTCAAACCAAAACCAACCTATCCCCACAGGGGCCGAGCCGAGCTCGGGGGCCGAGACGAGCTGCCGATGAAGATTTCAAACCAAACCAACCTATCCCCACAGGCGAGCCTTCGGACCTGCCAGCTAGATGAGAGCCTGCGCAGCGGGTCTACCTGGGGCCGAGCCGAGCTCGGGGTGCCGATGAAGATTTCAAACCAAACCAACCTATCCCCCAGGCGAGCCTTCGGACCTGCCAGCTAGATGAGAGCCTGCGCAGCGGGTCTACCTGGGCCGAGCCGAGCTCGGGGTGCCGATGAAGATTTCAAACCAAACCAACCTATCCCCCACAGGCGAGCCTTCGGACCTGCCAGCTAGATGAGAGCCTGCGCAGCGGGTCTACCTGGGGCCGAGCCGAGCTCGGGGTGCCGATGAAGATTCAAACCAAACCAACCTATCCCCCACAGGCGAGCCTTCGGAGATGAGAGCCTGCGCAGCGGGTCTACCTGGGGCCGAGCCGAGCTCGGGGTGCCGATGAAGATTTCAAACCAAACAACTAACCCCCATCCCCCACAGGCGAGCCTTCGGAGCCGCAGCGGGTCTCGGGGCCGACCTGCCAGCTAGATGAGAGATTTCAAAACCAAACCAACCTATCCCCACAGCGCAGCCTTCGGGCCAGCTAGATGAGAGCTACCTGGGGCCGAGCCGAGCTCGGGGTGCCGATGAAGATTTCAAACCAAACCAACCTATCCCCCACAGGCGAGCCTTCGGACCTGCCAGCTAGATGAGAGCCTGCGCAGCGGGTCTACCTGGGGCCGAGCCGAGCTCGGGGTGCCGATGAAGATTTCAAACCAAACCAACCTATCCCCCACAGGCGAGCCTTCGGACCTGCCAGCTAGATGAGAGCCTGCGCAGCGGGTCTACCTGGGGCCGAGCCGAGCTCGGGGTGCCGATGAAGATTTCAAACCAAACCAACCTATCCCCCACAGGCGAGCCTTCGGACCTGCCAGCTAGATGAGAGCCTGCGCAGCGGGTCTACCTGGGGCCGAGCCGAGCTCGGGGTGCCGATGAAGATTTCAAACCAAACCAACCTATCCCCCACAGGCGAGCCTTCGGACCTGCCAGCTAGATGAGAGCCTGCGCAGCGGGTCTACCTGGGGGCCGAGCCGAGCTCGGGGTGCCGATGAAGATTTCAAACCAAACCAACCTATCCCCCACAGGCGAGCCTTCGGACCTGCCAGCTAGATGAGAGCCTGCGCAGCGGGTCTACCTGGGGCCGAGCCGAGCTCGGGGTGCCGATGAAGATTTCAAACCAAACCAACCTATCCCCCACAGGCGAGCCTTCGGACCTGCCAGCTAGATGAGAGCCTGCGCAGCGGGTCTACCTGGGGCGAGCCGAGCTCGGGGTGCCGATGAAGATTTCAAACCAAACCAACCTATCCCCCACAGGCGAGCCTTCGGACCTGCCAGCTAGATGAGAGCCTGCGCAGCGGGTCTACCTGGGGCCGAGCCGAGCTCGGGGTGCCGATGAAGATTTCAAACCAAACCAACCTATCCCCCACAGGCGAGCCTTCGGAAAGATGAGGAGCCTGCGCAGCGGCCGCCAGCCGGTCTACCTGGGGCCGAGCCGAGCTCGGGGGCATCACAAAAAAAATTCAACTACGTTATGTCATGAAAAATTCGACACTAATAAAAGAGAAACAATCGGTATAATATAACAAGTTTAATTTTGGGATACATGGTTACATCCTTCCCCCCTCAGGGTAGAAGCGTTTTAGATCATCACCACTCCACGTGTGGCTTAAGGCTCTTCCCTCCACGTCCTGGAGGTAGTATCCCCCTGTTCCGAGGACTTCCTTCACAATGTATGGACCTTCCAGTTCGGGTGGAGCTTACCACGGGAGCCGATCTTCCCGCCGCGTCGACCTTCCTCAGCACCAGATCCCCTTCTGCGAACTGCTTGACCCTGACATGCTTATCAAAATGCTTGGCCATCCGTCGCTTGATTTCTTCTTGCCTGATAGCCGCCACGTCTCGCAGTTCCTCCACCATATCTAACGAGAGGCGCTGCCCCTCTTCATTCTCCACCCTCCAAGTCTCGTCACCTTCGCCCGCGGCTGTGACTCGCGGGGACCGGACCTCAAACTCCACCGGTAGGACAGCTTCACACCCATGAGAGAGCTTGAAGGGGGTCTCACCGGTGGCCGTGTTCGGAGTCGTTCGTAGAGCCCACAGGACCGATGGGAGCTGTTCCACCCAATTTCCTTCAAGTTTCCACCTTCTTCTTTAGTAGGTTGACAATGATCTTGTTTGCTGCTTCCACTTGACCGTTACTTCGAGGGTGATGGACGGAGGCAAACCGGAGATCTATCCCCAGTTGAGCGCAGAAGCTGATGAACTCCTCGCTGGCAAACTGGGGGCCGTTATCGGTCACTATTGCTTGGGGCAACCCATGTCTACAAATGATCTCTCCCCAGATGAAGTTCTTATAACCTGCGAGGTGACCTTGGCTAAGGCTTTTACCTCTAGCCACTTCGAGAAGTAATCAATCATGACCAAGAGGAACCTCCTCTGTCCACTAGCCGGAGGGAAGGGCCCAACTAAGTCCATTCCCAGATAGCAAATGGCCATGGTGCCGTGATACTCCGGAGTCTTTGAGCTGCCAAGAGTTGAAGGGGGGCGAAGAGCTGACATTTTTGGCACCTCCTTGCAAACTCCATAGCATCCTTCCTTAGGGTGGGCCAGAAGTACCCCTGTCTGACCACCCTAGCCTCCAGTGTTCTTCCTCCCGAGTGACTGCCGCACTCGCCCGAATGCACCTCCCCTAAAATCTTCGGGATTCCTCTTCGGTCGCACATCTGGCTAGGAGCCCTGACAACATCTTGCGATGCAGACCCCCTCAATCATCAAGTAGTGAGCCGCCTTGCGCTTAAAGCTTCTCCCCACCTGGTCCCCTCAGGCAGTTCTCCGGTGGTTAGGAAGGCCACAAATGGATCCACCCACGAGGGCTGTCGATCCACCATCATCAATTCTCCTCATCTATAGCCGGTCGGAATAGCTCCGTCAAGGTCCCTCCTACCTGCGGTCCGAACTTGGCCAGTCGATCGGCGGTTACACTTTCTTCCTTGGAATATGTTGAATTGAGAAGGACCGGAATCCTCCGATGATCACCCTTACCTTGGAGAGGTATCTGATGAGGGTTGGTTCCCGAGTTTCAAACTCTCCCCGGATTTGCGATGTCACTACCTTTGAATCAGTGAAGACTTCTACCTCCTGAATCCCCAGTTCCTTTGCCAGGCGAAGGCCAGCAATGACGGCCTCATACTCCGCTTGATTGTTGGTCACTGGGAAATGTAAAATGACTGCTTGTTCTATAGTTACCCCTGGGGACTTGTCAACACCACCCCTGCCCCTAGGGAGTGCCTTCCTGAGGCCCCATCAACCGTTAACCTCCATGCTTCTCGCGGTTGCTGCTCTTCCCCTCGACCTCAACAACGTAGTCTGCTAGAAAGTCCGCCACCGCCTGCGCCTTGATGGAGAGCCTTGGTACAAAGGAGATGTCGAATTCGCTTAGCTCAATGGACCACTTAGCCAGCCTTCCCGAGTGCTCCACTCCATCGAAGATCTTGCGAAGAGGGTGGTCGGTCACCACCCTAATCGAGTGCGCTTGAAAGTACGGACGAAGCTTTCTGGCCGAGATGACCAAGGCATAAGCAAGCTTTTCCAGGATAGGGTAGCGAAGCTCTGCCTTTTTCAATATCCGGCTGACGTAATAGATGGGAAGCTGCTTCTTTCCTTCTTCTCTCACTAGGACGGAGCTTACCGCCTCCGCCCCTACTCCGAGATATAAGGTCAAATCCTCCCCATCCTTTGGGCTCTGAAGGAGGGGAGCCTGAGAGAGTTGTCTTTTCAGCCCCTGGAAAGCCTCTTCGCACTCGGCCGTCCACTCGAACCTTTGATTCCCCCGCAGCACTTTAAAGAATGAAGAACATCTGTCTCCTGCCCGGGAGAGGAACCTGCTTAGCCCAGCCAGCTTGCCTGTCAAGCGCTGGACCTCCTTGATGTCGCGAGGTGACTCCAAATTCAGGATGGCCTTGACTTTGTCCGGATTGGGCTCCACTCCTTCCGGAGTCAGGAGATGCCCGAGGAACTTCCCGCGGCTTGCCCCGAAGACACACTTCAAGGGATTCAGCCTCATTTTAAACCTTCTCAGGGTGGCGAATGTTTCCTCGAGGTCTTGCAGGTGCGAAACTATGCATTTGCTTTTGATCATTAGGTCGTCGACGTAGACCTCCAAGTTCCTCCCTCTCTGATCCCGGAAGACCCGATCCATCATGCGCTGATAGGTAGCCCCTGCGTTCTTTAACCCAAAGGGCATCATCTTGTAGCTGAAGCACCCCTCCCTTGTGATGAAGGACACATCCTTGGTGTCAGGAGGGTGCATCCGGATTTGGTGGTAACCTGAAAAAGCATCTAAAAAACTCATGACAGAAAAACCGACGGCTGAATCAACCAGCGCGTCGATCCGAGGCAGGGGATAGCAATCCTTAGGGCATGATTTATTTAGCAAAGAAAAGTCTACACACATCCTCCATTTACCACATCCCTTTTTCACCATTACCACATTGGAGATCCAGCCTGGATACTGGATCTCTGAGATGAAGCCCGCCTCCAAGAGCTTCTTGACCTCCTCGCGAATGGGCTCCTCCAGCTTGGTGGCGATGACTCTCATCTTCTGACGGATGGGGCGGGCGCGGGGATCCAGGTTCAGGCGATGGCAGGCTACGTCGGCGTCGATGCCTGGCATGTCCGCCGCGCTCCAAGCGAAGACGTCAACGTTGCTTTGAATGCAGGCCCGCACCTGCTCCCGGGCCTCAAGACTCAACCCCCCGCTGATCCGCACCCTTTGCACCTCTCCTGCTTTGGTGAAGACCTCCATCTCCACCACTTCTTCAGCCGGTTCCAGCCGCGACTGCTCCCAACCAGTCCTTGCCTCTTCCTCCAGCTCCAGCTCTCCCCTTTCCTCCTCAATCTCCATCGCTTCTATCCCCCTCTGCTGCTGCTGCTCGGCTCCCACGCCCCTCGGGACCTCCCCCTCGACTTCTTCTGCCACTTCCCCTCTACTTCCATCGCCCCTTCCGGGCTTTCCTGCTCCTCGTTCACCTGGACCCTCTGCACATACTCTCGCGGCTTCCCTATCTCTCCTTCTCCGACTTCCTTTCCAGCTATCTCTCCAGCTTCCTTTCTTACCTCCTCAAGGACCATCTCCTCTTCCTCCACAACCTCTTCTAGGGCTGCCATCTCAATCTCCAATTCTTCCGCCTCCGCCATCCATGAGATGGTGTTGACCGCCGTAACGTAACATTGTCTTGCCACCTTCGGGTCCCCTCTAACCCTGACCTGCACCCCCCCATTGTTGAACTTGAGGCATTGATGGAACGAGGAGGGGACGCAGCGAAAGGCGCTGATGAGGGGTCGCCCAAAGATGGCGTTGTAGCTGCTCGGGGCGTCCACGATCACGAACCTGCAGTTCCGCGATACGCCCCCCAACCTTACGTGTAACCCTACTCCTCCTTCTACCTCCTTCCTCTCGCCGGAGAACCCGAACAGTGGTCCGTCCGATGCTAAGACCCTCTTCCCTTCGACCCTCATCTCATCGAAAGCCTTCTTGAAGATGACGTTAACCGAGCTCCCGTTGTCTACCAGTATCCTTGAAACGGTATAGTTCTCCACTGCCGTCTGGATCACCAGGGCGTCGCAGAATGGGTCTTCATAGTCTGGCATGTCCGCTGATGAAAAAGTAATCTTTTCTTCCGGTGGGGGAACCTGGGAGGTGGATGCCACCCCCCTCCGGTACATGGTTTGCAGGCTCCCCTTGCGGGTTGCCTCAATCCCCACCCCTCCATGAATCACCCCGATTCCTCCCCGGGTCCCTACGTCCACCCGGTCTTCACACCTGTCCTCCGCTTCGCCCTGCTGTACCTCCACTATCCTCATCGGTGGATCTTGCCTCCCTGCTCCTCTGGCCGCCCTCAACTCTAAGAACTCCGGGCAGGTGGCCGTTGCGTGCCCTTCCTCCTGGTGGAAGTCACAAAAGAGCAACGCCTCCCCGCCCCTTCTCCCGTCTCCCCTTCCTCTTCTTCCTCCTCGAGCCCCTCTGACTGCTCCTCTCCCTCTTCCTACTTCCATTGCCTCCTGCGGTGGTGGGGGACGATCCCTCGGCTCCTGCCTCCATGCCGGTCGATCGAACCTCCGGGCTCCCGTAGGTTATCTCTCCCCCTATAGCCTTCTCCTGGACCTTGGGGGCGACCCTCCTGGGGCCTCCAACCCAACCGGTTGACCGGCTCCCGGGCCCCCCAACCCTGCTGCTGCCCAAACCTTCGGGGCTCCTTCCTTCTCCTATCCTCTCTCAGTTCCCTCTGCTCTCTTGACTCCTTCTGTCTTCCCGCTGCCGGTTCCTTCCCGTCCTCTTCTGCTAGCTTGGCCAACTTCCTGGCGAACGCTGGGTTTGCTCTTTCGAAATCAATCTACTTTGCCGCCCTCTCCATGAGCTCCTCAAAGGAGAGGGGGGGCATCCTCTTTAACTCCATGCTAAAAAATCCCGGTCTCAGCCCCAGGGTGAAGGCCAACATCAACGCGTACCCTGGGACCTCCTGGACCAGAAGGATCTCTTCCTGGAACCGGTCGACATAGTGACCCAACGTCTCATCCGGCCTCTGCCTCACTGCAAACAGACACTCCGCTTCCTTCTTCCGCTTCTTTGAGGTTGAGAATCTCAACAGAAAGCTTCTCCGCAAATCTTCAAAACAGTAGATTGACCTTGCTGGCAACTGGTGGAACCAGTCCCTCGCCTTCTCCTTCAACGTGATGGCGAACAGTCGGCACTTGAAGGCGTCTGTCATCTGCCTTATTGACACGACGTCTTCAAACCACTGTACGTGCTGCACCGGGTCATCCTCCCCTGAGTAGTAGGACATGTCGGGCTCCCGGAACCCTTCCGGTACCGGAGCCGAGATGATGAGCTCGCTAAATGGGCTCCCGCCTCCTGCCTGGCGAGAAGGCACGTCTCGCGGCCTCGGCTGGCTCGCCCGATCCGCGAGACCGTGTCCTGGGAAGAGTTCCCGCACCGCCGCCTCCTTCTCGCCTGGCTCTGTTAGCGCCTCCTTGCCCGGGCGCTGGCTCTGGCCCGGGAATAGCTCCCGCGCGGCCACGTCTCTCTCGCCAGCCTCGCCCGGGACCTCCTTTCCTGGGCGCTGCCCTGGGGCGTTCTCGCCTAAGAGCGGAACCTCTTCTATCGGGACCTGAGGGGTGGCCCACTCGCCTCTCGCCGAGAAGGCCAAGCTGATCGTTTGCAGAACCTCTCGCCTGAACTCATCCAGCATCCTCCTCGTCGCTTCCTCTCCCCGGGTGGGGGAGCCTCCAGAACCTGACCCTTCGCCTTCACCTCCAGCCATAGGACAAAACTTAAGGCTTTCTTGAATCGGCTGCGCTCCACGCTCACCGCACCAGAACTGTTGAAGCCAAATTTGACCTCAACTGAAGTTCGAAGAAAAAGGGGTGCAGCCAAAACCTACTTCTCTCAAGCCTCACCCCTCAGCTGGATTCTAAGGACCTAAGACTGACCCAAAAGCCTCAGCAGGGAGGTCCCACCTCACACCCGGAAGATCTCTGAGAGCTTCCCCTCCAAAGCCAAAGCTGGGCTAGGAGCTCCTCAGAAAGCACTAGAATTCCGGAGACAATGATCGCTTGCTTTCTAAGGAGCTCTTATGGGTCTATTTATAGCATTTTGCTGTCCTGAATTTACTGAAAAGCCCCTAGTTGGTCTGCCAATAGACGAATCCCGCTGTTTTCCTGAGGGCACTGAAGTAATTTCTCCTGAGGGTAATTAGGACATTCTTCCAAAGGCCCTGGGCCCCACTCGGCGGGAGCTGGTGCCGAGACCTTTCGGCCCAGGGCATGGCGCGAACGTTCTCGCCGCTTAGGCGAGAACTCTTTGAGAAAGGAGTTTGGTTTGGGCGGGAGTGCTCCCGCGCGGCTTCCGCTTGGCGTTCTCGGCCCACGATTTCTCCCTTATAGCATTCGGCGAGAGCGCTTCCGCCTTCTGTGGGCGAGATCCTCCTTAGGGCGGGACCACTTCGGCTAACCCTCCTGTGACCATTGTGCCTCTTGGTCTGGCTCAGCGAATATGGGGTTGTACACTGAGGACTTAGAGTTTGGAGACCTTCCCACCAAAATCTCAAAAAGCCGAGCTGCAGCGAGGAGGTCCCGCCACACATCAAGAAGATCTTAGATCGCTTCCCCTCACGATCTAATGCTGGACTGGGCACCTTCGGAGGGCCTTAAGATCTCCCAACTACCTACTCAGAAACCACGATTAGAGCTGTCATGGTTCCGGTTCTACTAAAACCATGAACTGAATCGATATGTTAACGATTCTTCAAATTAGAACCAAAACTTTATTTGGTTTGTCAAGTTTAAGTTCTGGCTCCGGTTCCACCATAATTTTTAGAACTATTATGTTAACGGTTCTGGTTCAACAAGAACCAAAACCAGATCGGTTAGTAACGGTTCGGTTCGACTCTATGAGGTTCGGTCCGGTGTCAATCAATTCCAACTAGAACAAAAATCAAATTTGACGGAATGAATGATGAATGTTAAAAATAAAAAATTTGATGAGAAATGTAAATACGTTCGGTTTTTTTGCAAGTGGGACTTTGAAGTTTGGGACCTAGATGCGGAAATTTTGCATTACTCCAAAAGGGAGTACTTTTTTGTATAATATAGCAAGTATGACTAAAAATTTAAAACTAAAATCGCAAAATCACATCGGACCGTGCCGATTTTAAACTGCACCGATTTTAAACTGCACCAAATGGTTTGGTTGTACAGCGGTTTCGTTGGTTACAAAACACATAGTTCGCAGTGTTGTTTTAGCGGTGCAAAGTCGACAAAACTACGCCGCGCCACTATTATTATAAATATAAATTTCTTTTGTTATTGAATTATTCACATATTTTATTTGAGTCAAAAACATCACATCTTTCTTACATTATATAGCTGTATAAAAATCAAAACTACACCACAAAAATCGACTTCAAACTGCACCAATGTCAAACCACATCACACAATTTTGGTATGGTGCGGTTTTGTTTAGTCCAAAACTGACTTCTTTTAGTGTGATTGCGATTTTAGTTCAACCCACATTAATTTCACCCATAATAGTAAATATAGATATTATAAATAAATTATAAAAAATTACGATATAATAATAATATTAATAAATAAGAATAATAATAAACTGGTTGTGGTTCGGTTCTACACCTGTCTGATTCAGTTCAAGTCTAAAAATCTTGGATCCGCTTGAGATTTGTATGTTGCGGTTCCGGTTCCGATTCTGATCCGAATAATAAAAATAAATGAATCACACCTAGACCAATGTTGTTTACGGTTTCAAAATTCAAACGGAAACCTGAATAATACATAAACGGTTCGATTCGATTCTTTACGGTTCCAATTTGGTTTACAGTATTCGGTTTTAAGTGACAATTATAAACACGGTGAATAGTGAGCTAAAGCTCTTACCTACCAAAGCTGGGCAAAGGTGAGAGAAACCAAGAATAGGTCCTCCCTAAGGGTGCTCTTGGGGTCTATTTATAGTACAACATAAGATAAATCACAAAGGACTCATCAAAGGTCTTAACAGCGAAGTGCACTAGGTTTTGATTGGTTGTTCGTCATATTCTTAGGATGTTGCCTAAAGGTGTTGCAACGAGGTCGACTCCGTGGTCGGATGGCGAGTTGTCTGGCACGTAGAGTGAGACTGTGAATGAAGGACTACGACAGAGCAATGAGGCTCTGTCAAGGCAAATTGTGGAGATGCAATCGCAGATCTAGGCGTTGTTGACTGTCATTTTAGGGTAGCAGCCGAGAGTGCAATACCCTATTGTGGGTCAAGCCGTTCCTGTTCCTCCTGCTCCTTTGGTGCCTCTAATTCAACTATCACCAGATATGAATTTTATCCCCCATTTTCAACGACTAGGATCTCCTACCTATGACGATAGAGCTGACTTTATGGATTTGGATGATTGGATTATCGCGATCGAGGAGATGTTATCGTATTCGGGGATTTCTACGGACCAGAGAGTGATGTTCGCCACTTACCAGCTTAAGGGTCTTACAAAGAGCTGGTGGTTAAAAGAAAAAGAAAACCTCATTGATGGATCTTCGTGGGGATCGTTTAAGGAATTACTGCTTAAGAAATTTCTGTCGTCGGTCGAGCAGGACTGTTTGATGAACAACTTCCTGCATCTGAAATAGAGACAACTCACGGTCAGTGAGTATGAGGTAGAGTTCATCAAATTGAGCTGGTTTGCCCCATATTTGGTGGCCTCTGAGGCTAGCAGAGTAAAGTGTTTCCTAGGCATGCTTGGACGGTCTTCGGTTTATTGTCTTCTGTTTGTCTTATGACATCAGAGTGCGCGAGGCATGCTGGGAAGGCCTTGACGGCGAAGCGCGTGAAGGCGCACTTTGGACAGTCTTGATATAGAAGCACGCGAAGGCACACTTTGTACGGTCTTGACGGCAAAGCACGTGAAGGCGCACTTTGGACGGTATTGACGGCGGAGCGCGCAAATGCGCTCTTGGATGGTCTTGACGGCGGAGCGCGCGAAGGCGCACATGGATGGTCGTGACAACGAAGTGCGCGGAGGTGCACATTGATGGTCTTGACGGCAGAGCGCACGGAGGCGCGCATGGATGGTCTTGATGGCGGAGCGCGCGGAGGCATGCATGGATGGTCTTGATGGCGGAGCGTGCAGAGGCGCGTTGGGAAGGTCTTGACGGCGGACAGCGCGGAGGCACGCAAGCACGGTCTTGACGGCGGAGCGCACGAAGGCGCTTGGGTGGTCTTGACGGCAGATCGTGTGGAGGCGCACTTGGATGGTCTTAACGGTGAAGCGCGCGAAGGCGCACTTTGGATGGTCTTGACGGTAGAGTGTGCAAAGGCGTGTTTGGATGATCTTGGAGGCAGAGCGCGCGAAGGTGCGCATGGATGGTCTTGACAACGAAGCGCGCGTAGGCGTGCATGGATGGTCTTGACGGGAGAGTGCTTGGAGGCGCGCATGGATGGGGCGTGCATGGATGGTCTTGATGGTGGAGCGCGCAGAGGTGTGCTGGGAAGGTCTTGACGACGGAGTGCGCGGAGGTGCGCACGCACGGTCTTGACGGCGGAGCGCACGGAGGAGCTTGGGTGGCCTTGACGGCAGATCGCGCGGAGGCACACTAGGACGGTCTTGACGACGGATCGCGTGGAGGCACACTGGGATGGTCTTGATGACGGATAGAACGGATGGTCTTGACGGCGGAGCACGCGGAGGCGCGCTCGGACGGTCTTGACGGTAGAGCGCGCGGAGGCGCGCTAAGAGGGTCTTGATGGTGAATTGCGCAGGTACGCACTTGGATGGTCTTGAGGGCGGAGCGCGCGTAGGCACGCTTGGACGGACTTAAGACCGGAGCGCACGGAGGCCCACTTATACGGTCTTGACGGCGAAGTGCGCGAATACACGCTGGGATGGTCTTGACGACGGAGTGCTCCGAGGCGCGCTCGGTTGGTCTTGACGGCAGAGCGCATGGAGGCGCTTGCTGGAGAAGAGCACGTGCGGGAGCGCGCGAGGAAGAGGTGCACGCGCGAGCATGCACGGAAGAGGCGCGCGCAGAAGCGCGAACAGAAGAGGCGTGCAGGAGAGAACACAAGGGAGAGGTGTGCGCAAGAGTGCACAAAGAGGAGGCACACAATGGTGCGTAAGGAAGAGGCGCGGGCAATAACGCGCAAGGAGGAGGCACGTGCGGGAGCACGAAAGGAAGAGGCACGTATGGGAGCACCCTATGGGGGAAAGGAGAGAGAAATTCGTAGGAGGAAGTGAGAGAGAAAAACGTATGAGGATTTTTCGGCGAAGGAAAAGATGAAAATGAAGAGAAATGAACCATATTTTTAGATTTTAGGAGGGGCAAACCGGAAATTTCTCCCTATAACCACCGGTTGGGTGAATAAAAATGCTTCGTTTAGATCACGCAGATCGCAGATTTTAGGCTAATGACAAGACCGCCACTGGTCAGAAAATAACTGTCATCGCCGAAAAATAACTGCTCCTCCCGCGAGGGGAGGAGCGGCTGGCGAGGGCGGCGGCCGGTGGGGAGGCAAACCCTGTTGGAGTGTGGGGCGACCGCACGACCACCCTCCCTAGGCGGGAAAGGGGGCTGAAAGTATTTATTTCAAGGATAACTAGATCACCTAGAGGGGGTGAATAGGTTTCTTAGTCCTTAGTGACCATCTTTTATTCTCTTTTAGTTTGCTGCTTTAGTGGTTGGTTAATTTCTGCTTTCAAGATGAGTTACCTGCACAAAGAAAACCAACACAACACAGTACACAAAGATTTATAGTGGTTCCCCAATTTTTGGGTACATCCACTCTCCTCCCACCTTGTCATCTTCCAATTGGTCAAGGCTCTTCTCCAACCCAATCCTCCAAGGAGCTTACACCTCAGATCCCTCAGGATCTCTCAGTCTCCTCCAAGACTTACACCTCAGCCATAAGGGCCTACACTCAGTGATACAAGTAGCACCTACATCAGGCAATAAAGCCCTACCACTCAGGCTATGGAGGATAGCCCTACCTCAGAGCAAACTTGCTCCTACAACTCAGAGAGATGCACTCTCCTACAGCTCAGCCACAAGTGCCCTACCACCCAGTGATCAACTGATCACCCACCTCAGAGCAAGTTTGCTCCTACCTCTCAGATCCATAAGGGATCCTACAAGATGGAAGTGGGTTGTTGAGATTCTTGATTGGACACAAGAGGAATTCCTCTGTGACAATCAACCTTGGGTGAGTTAGACTCAGCCCCACTTTGACACATATTGTGGTAGGGCACAAGTTAGATCACAATATGTGTATACATCCTCACTTTAAATATTTGTGCAATTTAAAAAAGTTGTTACATCCCCAACCCTGTAAGCAGAACCTGAAACATTTTAAGTTTCAAGTTCCCTTATCATAATTCCACTGCTTCTGGATTTCTTTGTCGGCTTGTCTTCTGCTCCAGCTATCTTCTTTCCCTTCTTATCAGCTTCATCAGTAGCCTTAGCCTTAGTAGCTCCAGCTTCAGCTTCAGCTTCAGCTTTATCCTTTTGTCTCTCAAAATAGTTGAAAGGCTTGGGGAAGTATTTAGATGGTTCTACAACATCTGGAGTGAGAAGATTTACCTTTTTGTTCCTCTAGAAAATCTTTCTTTTTGTGTCCCTCTTTTCCATCTTATCTCATTCGGTCTTGCTATACCACTTAACTCTGTCTGATTTCTTATTCTTGACCTGATCCCAAGCAAGCAAGATAATGGATCTGGACTCTAGGCTCCATTGCTCGAAATCAGGTCATTTTTCCATTTCTTCTCTGTATTTTCTCTTTCTCATCCTGACTTTTTTTTTTCTGTTTCATCAGTTTCTGCAGTCATTTCTCTTATCTGTAGTGTCTGGTCTACAGTGGGGCTGAAAGAGGGAATTTCAGAAGCAGTGGGTTGCACTCCCCACTGATTACCAGCACTATCATGATCTTCTATATACATCTCATACTCTTGATTATCTTGATCAGGTTCTCTGTTCAAAGTTTCTAGCACTTGAGCATGCATCATTGGGATATTGTCATATTGCACTGGCTCTAATCCTAATGAGCCTCTCACAACATTTGTTGCTCATACTATGTTTTCAGTATTGGTCCTTATGGATTCTCTCTCCCCCTTTTTGGCTTCTTCAATTAAAGTATTGGTCTGGGAGCTGCTTGCCTTGCCTTTTTCTGCTTCTAGGTAGTTTACTCCAGCAGTGACATGATTCTTGACTTCCAACAAGTGGTCATCAAGCATCTTGGTGCAGGCATCCATTTTTGTGAAGATTTCACTATTCTGTTCACTTCTCAAAATTTAATCATTTTCATGGATTGTCACACTGTTCTTGGCCTGAATCTTTTGATTTTTTATGATAACAGCAATGTTCTGGCCTGACACATCCAGCTTCTCCATTGTAAAGTCTACAGCCCCAGCAGCTCTTATGAAGAATTTGACTGTTTCTCCTTTTAACAGATTAAGTTCAAACCTTATAGATTTGATCTCAGTTGCAAGATCATTTCTAACATCCTTGAGAGCATCATCCACATAATTTTGTAGTGCCCTCCTTTACTCATCCAGCAAACCCTTTAGCTGGGGTAAGAAAGTTGGTGGCAGCTGATCAACTCTGGTAGATGTGCCCTCATCCAGAGCTTCTTGTACAGGCTTGCTCCCTGTTTCTTGAGCTGTGTCATTTTCAGGATGTGGTGAAGAGTAAGCTTTCTCATGACTGCATTCCTCTTTATCAGACTCTGAGGAAACTAAATCATGTACTTCATGAGCAGGGAGATCAGATGGTATCTCCCCCTCAACCTCTGTCATGCTTTCATTTGCATGCAGGTCAACAACAACAGCAGCAACCTCTTTATCAGTTGTAGCTGACAGTACCACAATTGGAGGAACCTTTAGTTGCTCCCCTACAAATAATGCATCATGCATTATCTCTTGCATCAGTTTCTCCCCCTCAATTGGACCATTCCTTTCCTTAGCACTTGAAATTTCCAAGACTTTATCATGTAGTTCCTCATCTTCTGACATAACAGTCTCTTTGTCTGAGGCTACTTTGATCTCCCCTCACTCCGAGGCCTTGGAGCATCATCATTATCAGACATAGGCATATGCCTATCTGCATCTTCCAATCTGGAGGTATCTTTCTCCATTTCTGCAAGGATCTTGTTCACAATTTCCTCTGCTATTTACCCAGCATCCTTAGCTGAAGGCAAATCATCTCCTTTCTCTCCAGCAGATCCAGCTAACCCAGTAACAGTCTCTTCAACTTCAGGAACAATATCTGACTCTAGTCTGCTTACACGACTAAGTGGGGTAAGATTAGAAGAGGCAGATACCTGAATATTTATGTCCCTCCTGGACTCTTCAGCAGATGATGATATATCAGGATTATGAGGCTCTTCTTCCTCAGATGAGCTGCTAGAGGAGCTGGGCTCAGTAGCAGCAATTCTCTTTCCTTTTCTCTCCACATCTTCTGGACCACGAGGCTGAAGGACCCTGTCCCATCTCTCAAGCATCCTGATATCCATTCTTCTCATGTGGTGTATTCTTGCACCGAGCTTCAGATTCAGAATATCCGGGATGTTTCTCGCAGATATAGTGAAAGGATTCTCCCCAAATTTGATTCAGCCATGCAATCCACTATTCTTTCAAACACCACTCTTCACCAATCAGTTCTCTTGGACAGTATGACTCTAGCCATTAGTTCAAACATTCTCTTTGAAATTTTGTCGTGGGAACCTGTTTTGCATATCAGAGCTTTCCCGATGACATCAATCAGAAACTTACCTCTCAGATTAAGTTGTTTCCTTAGAATTGATCTGGTAGTGTGCTTGGAAAGTCAACACCATTACATTGTCGATCTTACATAATCCAGTAATAGCTCTTCTTCGTTCTCAGTTGTAGAGAACTTTGACAACTGTAGTGCCTTGCTGAGCCTTTTGGGAGTAATCTTGATCTTCTTTCCACTTAGTAAGGTCTTAATTTTACCTGCCGAAGCATCTACTTTGGCGTTGGCAAATAACTCTAGCACTTCTCTCTTCCACAGAAGACAGGATTCTGTCAAGACGAAGGCTAGGTCAGATTTGTGTAGAAGATTAAGCATCTGTTGAACTTCTTCTGGAGCATCAGCGAATCCATTGTGAACCACTCTACTCCTTCGAAGAGGAAATCCTGTCCCATATACGCCATTTCGCCGGAGAATTTGAGAAGGCTAGCGAAAACGGCTTTCCGTCGATTCAGCGAATACGGGCGGGAGAGGGTAAGGAATAATTACTTGGTTTATTATACAAGCACTTTTATTTATAGGTATTCTTAAAAAGAAGGCAGAAAGTCACTAATCTATTTTATTTATAAATCTTGATCAATGACCAGGATTGAAACCTGACACATATCTGTACCCCGTCATTTTTACAGTTTTTGTTGAGTAAGCTTATTTTGCTCAACATATGTTTTCTTTAGTAATTAGATTGCAACTAGCCCCTAACAGTGTTGGCCTAATCTTGTAGGGGTAAGATTATCCTGCAGTACACATTGTTATATGTGTTGTATTTGGGGTGCAATTAGACATAATTTCGATATCCTTAAATTAATTTCAACTGAGAGTGTATTAGCCCCCAAACTCAATTGATTAAACCAAATTTTTGACACTTATTTAACCTATTATTGCACATGTAATATGTGTCTTTGGGTATGTTGAGACTAGTTACTTCTTGTGTCATGGTGAACATGTGAGTCACTAACATATTTATTGAGAAGAGTTGTTTAGATTAATGTTTTTACATCTTTTCACCCATTTGTTTCAATTACCCTATCTCATACATGTGTAATCAATTTTGCAATTAAATAGTAGAATTAAATAAAGGTGAATTCTACTTATCTCTGCTCTATAGACTTGAAACCCATGCTGAATTCACAGTCTCTAAGCAAAACAACAACCTTGCTTCTGATCTTTAGCCTTTGATGTTCATCTGGCTTTCCTTTGTAAGCTCATCCTTAATAATTACACTTGTCTTTGACATCTTGTGCATGATAATAAGTTGAATCATCTCATGTACCCAGACTTGGGTCTGGTGCATCTCTGTACAAGGACCATAAATGGTTATGGCCACTTGGACTATCCTGCAAGACAGAATTACCTTACCTTAGGAACCCAAACTGACTTGGGTCCTAGGTTGTTATTAGTTTGAAAATGCATATGTATACCTGCAGGAGCCCTGTCAGGAATACTTTCTCTTGCTCTTGGCACATTAGGATTGTGCCAACAATCTATGATAAAGTGACCCACTTTGCCATAACACCAGCACTCATGAATATTATATCTTCTCTTATGAGCAGGTCTGGCAGCATCATTGACTACAGACTGAAAAGAATGAAGAGTAGCTTTCTTGTTCTAAATTCTCTTTGCCATAGTCTGACTAAGAGTGAGTCTGTCATGAGAAGAGCTTGGCTTTTCATAAGCTTTATCAGTAGTAGTTCTCTTTGTAAAGGACATGTTGTTAGTGCCCTTAGAAGATTCCAAGTCTTGCTTCCTGTAGATTTACCCTTGGTCTGAGTGTGTGTAGGGAGATTTTGAGAAAAGGACAATGCCTTGCTCAAGAGTGATGGAGCTGGTGCAATAAATACAAAAGGTCCAGGATGTGCCTTTTGCACTTCTTCATGGGGAGCCTTCTGAGCAATCAGTCTCATGTCCTTTCTTCTTCTATTGTAAGAGACATTTGTAGTCTTATAAGGAAGATTCTCATTCCTCCAGTGACCATCCCTGGGGTCTTGGCCATACCTGTTAGAAGGAAGAATTACCTTGTGAAAGGTAGACTGAGGCCTGACAGGAACTTGACCTCTTTTCTGAGATTGGATCACTTTAGAAATCCACTCAAATTAAGATCTTCTCTTGATAGAATCTATCTTAGAGAAGTTATCCACAATTCTTCTCTCCCTATCAAGTTTCTCTTCAAGATTCTTGATAATAGAGTCTTTATATTTTAAGGAATCAACATGGATATCTACTGTGATCTTCAAATGGGCTATTTCCCTATCTTTTATACATAGCAAGGATGAAGCTTCATCTTGCTGGGAAGCAGTCTGCTGTAGGGAGGCTATTTTCTCTGGTTGTTTCTTAACAAGCAGCTTGCTTTCCTTGAAAGCTTTTAAAAGTGCAGCATGATTGTCAATCAATTGATTAGTATCATCATCTATCAAAGGACCCTCATCATCACTTGATGAGGATACATCAAAGTCTGTACAAGATTCATATCCAGACTCTGAGGATGAGCTAGATGGGGAACATACCTTATTTTGAGTAGGCTGATCCTGACAAGATTCTTCTTCTGGTGTAGCTATCGGTCCATGACATCTGCATTCACCTTCTTCAGCTTCATCCACCTCTGTGTCACTCTCTGAATGTGACAGAGGGGCCCTGATCCTTGCTCTTGCATCTGGAAGGACTTTGTCTTCACCACGATCAGCCAACAACCCAATGATGTTCTTGTCCTCTCTGTAGATTTGGTGCTCCATAGAGTTCCATACCTTATGGTTCATCTTTGAACATATAAGTTTAACCTTTTAACTATCCTTGGAGGTCAACTCAGACTGTTAGGTTTTTTTTGAGTAACCTCCCTCTGATACCACTTGAAAGTATTTATTTCAAGGATAGCTAGATCACCTGGGGGTGAATAAGTTTCTTAGTCTTTAATGACTATCTTTTATTCTCTTTTAGTTTGTTGTTTTAGTGGTCGGTTAATTTTTGCTTTCAAGATGAGTTACCTGTACAAAGAAAACAAACACAACAGAGTACACAAAGATTTATAGTGGTTCCCCAATCTTTGGGTACATCCACTCTCCTCCCACCTTGCCAACTTCCTATTGGTCAAGGCTCTTCTCCAAACGCTTACACCTCAGATCCCTCAGGATCTCTCAGTCTCCTCCGAGACTTACAGCTCAGCCACAAGGGCCTACACTCAGTGATACAAGTATCACCTACCTCATGTAAAAAAGCCCTACCACTCAGGCTGTGGAGGATAGCCCTACCTCAGAGCAAACTTGCTCCTACAACTCAGAGAGATGCACTCTCCTACAGCTCATGCATAAGTGACCTAGCACTCAATGATCAACTGATCACCCATATCAGAGTAAGTTTGCTCCTACCTCTCAGATCCACAAGGGATCCTACAAGATGGAAGTGGGTTGTTAAGGTTCTTGATTGGACACAAGAGAAATTCCTCTGTGACAATCAACCTTGGGTGAGTTAGACTCAACCCCACTTTGACACCAGGAATGTTTTCTTGTGTCTACTTTACTTCACAATAACAAGTATATCCACTTGAGCTGTAAGTGACTTGCATAATACATTTCTGCCCCTTTCTAAACTGAACCAAAGGTTCAGCTCTCTCTTCCTCACAACAACAATGATGTAGAAGCTTTGGCTTTTGCTAGAAGCAACTTATAGATCAGCTTCTCTGCACTTTTCTAAACTGAGATAACTACTCAGCTCTATCTTCTTCTTCAAAGCTCCCCAAGAGAATGCTCTTTAGAATTTGTTGGCTGGATCTGTGAAGCACCTGCAGCAAGGGTCGACCCTAGTTTCTATCTCTTTCTCAGTGAATCACACTGAGCTTGCTAGCTGGTGCAGATGAAGATGGCACCGACAATATTGCTGTTGAAGATGTTGATGGCAACAACTAACTTGTTATGCCTTTAGACTTGCTGTCTTGGGCTCACTGTTCTTCAGCCACAGCAATGGCGATTAGGAAGAACCACTATAACTGTTAACTCTTTCTGTAAAGAACATTTCCTTTTATTTATTGTAACCCAACGACTCTTTTAACAGTGGGTCCCACTCCATTATTGCTGGCCCCATCCTTGCTTTAACGCCCAACTATCGTACAGTAGGCCTGTGACGCCTTTTGTCATGTACTGTAGCATTACCGCTAACAATTTGAATATTGTTGACGTTTTAACTTGCTGACATCAACACCTGAATACTTAGTCAAAATTCAAACATCAGTAGTATATGCGTTGAGTGAGTCAACTTCACTCAACGCCAAAGTACTTAGACAGTTTTTTTGTCTCTTGACGTTGACTGAGTTACCTTCACTCAACGCCAAACTACTTAGAATAAAAAATCTATTTCTATGCGTTGACAACGTTGAGTGAGCAATGCACACTCAACACTTTTTGCCTTAACAATTTTTGCACTCTTCTGCATATATGGCGTTGAGAGCGTTGAGTGAACATACTCCACGCATCGCCTTGTGCCTTAACCACATTCTGTATTTTAGGCATTGAGAGCATTGAGTGAACATTTCTCACTCAACGCAATCTGCCTTAGCCATTTCTGCTTTTTCAGCAACTTAAGCATTGAGAGCGTTGAGTGAGCATGTCTCACTCAATGTTTTATGCTTTAACTAATTATGTATAAAGGCGTTGAGAGCATTGAGTGAGCATGCCTCACTCAACGCTTTCTGCCTTAGGCAGATTTTCTGTTTCAGAAATCAGTTTGAGTTCGACGAATTCAGAACTCAGTTCGACAAATAAGTAAAAACTCAGTTCGACGAATTTAGAGTTCAGCTAGACGAACAAGTGAAAGCTTAAATCGACGAACTCAGGACTTAGTTCGACGAACTCTGAGCTCAGTTCGACGAAATTGGACTTAGCCAAATTTCTAAAACTCTGAGCTTAGTTCGACGAACAATTAGCTCAGCTTGAAGAACTCTGAACTCAGTTCGACGAATTTGGACTTAGCCACTTTTTAGCTCATTTCTCTTTAGGCTTAGACTGTTATTAGCCTGACTCACAACCTTTTGTTGTATGAAGTTGAGTGGGTTGATTTCACTCAATGCCTGTGAGCTTAGACACATTCTAAGCATGTCACTTAATGACTTTGACTGAATAGGCTATACTCAGCACTATGAGTCATCTGGCGTTGAGTGAATGATCTTCACTCAACGCCTGTGGACTTAGACAGTTTTTTGTCTTTCCACCACTTAGGTAAGAACTTACCTGACTTAGCCACTTAGGCTACCTGTCTTATCATTGCTTACTAGGAAAATCTGCAATCATTAATCTTGAACACAAGTTAGATCACAACATGTGTATATATTGTTTGCTGGTCCTTCTACAAATTCAGGACATTAGGATCAAATGAGCCCAACAAGGGCCCAAATCTGGGCGGCCAAGAGGCCGGCCAGATCCAGGCGGCCAAGAGGCCGCCCATATCTTGGTGGCCAGAGGGGCGGGTGGCCAAGTGGCCACCTGCTCCTAACATGAAACGACAGCGAAGAACTGGGAGGCCAAGAGGCCGCCCAGATCTGGGCGGCCAGAGGGGGGGGGGGGCATGTGGCCGCCCACTTCTAACACGGGAAGACCACCCAGAACTGGGCGACCAAGAGGCTGCCTAGATCGAGGCGGTGGCCTTGCGACCGCCCGCTCCTGACGAGGAATGGCCGCCCGGAACTGGGCGGCCAAGTGACCGCCAAGATCAGGGCGGCTAGAGGGCGGGTGGCCATGTGGCCGCCCGCTCCTAACAGGACACGACCGCCCAGATCTTTGCGGCCATGGGGCGGGGCAGCTGCGTGTCCGCCCGCACCTACCAGAAAACCTTCACCCACTTTTGGGTGGTCGGAGGGCGGTGAGGCCGCGAGGGAGGTGGGACGCGTTGAGGTGCGTGGCTAAGGCCGCACGCGGCCCGGTGCCCACATGGACGTGCACGACGAGACGGGCCAAGTCGGCACATGTCAACTCGCCCGAGGATCTGGTGGTCGCGCGTGGTTCTAGGGGCTTGGTTGAACCGGCTTGGGGAAAACACATCAATATCATTAGAAAGACAAACAAGCAAATGAAAAAACATGCAATCATATTACATTCCAGAAACCGACTGAAAAATGACTTAGAATCACCATTGAAACCGATTGAAAATGGAAACATGGGAAATACCTTGTAACGACAAGTACTTTATAACTAGAACAACATGTAAGCCCCCTTCTTCTGTGCAGTTACTTCTAGACATACACCTTTCTCTTCAGTGGTAGTTGATGACGGGACCATGAACACGAAGGGGTTGGTAACGAGGTATTTGGCGGACGCCGCATGAGTTTTGGGGTTTTTGCCTACTACTTCAACAATTGTCGATGGAGAGAAGATAGTGAAGTGTTTCAGAACGGTTGAAATGCGGGATTGGGCGGGGTTCAATTTTCAATTTCAAAAATTGAAATATCTCGTACCGGATTAGTATTTACTATTTAGTACACACGACTACACGAGTGAGATAATAATAATAATAATAATTTAAGGGCGCTTATATTTGTAGGCCCATAATAGCTATTTGTAGCCCCAAAATCTTAGAATCTAAAGATATTTTAACCTAAAATAAAGCACTAATTGCAGCCCCTCATTTGAAGCCCGAACACTCCACCTTGCCCTTCGCTCTGGCCCTAATCCGCGACTCCACACCCGTCCTCCCCAAAATCCACGCCGTCGCCGCCTGAAACAGGCAAAAACGCAGCTACGACCTACGCCACCTTGCCTTCGATTTAGTCCATTTCCCCATTCAAAGGCCGAGTACAACACCCCCTTTCTCTGATTTCACCACCCGGAGAAGCCATAAATCGCCGCCAGAGCTTCCGATCTAGGATTCCTTGCTCCTGTTTACGTCGATTAGATTTCTTGCGCATCTGCACTCTTAAACCATTCCTCGAGTTTCCTTGTGTTGGCTGTCCTGAAATCGCCGCCATATCTTCGCCTGCTTGATGTACATCTCATGGTGCCAATGGCTTGTAGAAACGAACCGATTCTTCGTCGCCCGAGCCGATTCTACTGTTCTTCTCTAAATTTATCATCTTTGTATCTAATGGCATAACTATAATATTTTGCATACTAAGGCTCCGTTTAGGGTGACTTACTTTCACCGGTCAAGCGGTTACGACCGCATGAATCAGACCTTGATTGAAAATAAGTCACCCTAAACAGAGCCTAAGTAATATCTTTATAAGAAACAATTTGAAATGACACTATCATCTTTAAGAAACAATAATTGAAGGTTTATCCATCCAAGCTAATTTATATGACTCAATGCTGTTGAATTTCTAAAAAAATATTAGGATATAATAAACAGAAGGAAAGAAAATAAAGAAACACAATTTTAAAAGTTTTAAAAAAGACTACAAATATCCATTTGAGAATTGCAAATATCAAAAAACTGCAAATATCGATTAAGAATATGCAAATATAAGCTCTCTAATTTAAAAGAAATCATAAAAAAAATATATTCGAAGGCTTGACGGTTGAAAATTGAAAACATGTGGACTAGCCAAGACCCGCATCGCACGTGCCTGTAGGACTGTCTCTTTAGAATACAATCTAAGACACGTAGGCTGGGGGGTAGAATGGTGATTTCGAGGAATTTGAGTGAAGAGCTGTTGGGTATATAGCACTGACATTTTCACTAGAAGCCCTGGATTCTTCGTTTTCTACCTCTTTTCGATCGAATCGGAGGGGTTGGTTTTCTGAAATGGCGACGATGGAGAGCTTGATCAGCTTGGTGAACAGGATCCAGAGGGCCTGCACTGTCCTGGGCGACCACGGCGGCGCCGACACTGCTCTGCCGACTCTCTGGGAGGCTCTTCCGTCCGTCGCCGTTGTCGGCGGACAGGTGCTCCTCGTCACTGCCTCTCTTTATCTATATATCCCGCTCTTAATTTCTTCCGATATGTGTGTGGAATCGCCTGACATGGTTTTTTGTCGGGCGTGGGAAGAGCTCGGGAAAATCGTCGGTTCTGGAGAGCATTGTTGGGCGCGACTTTCTTCCCCGTGGATCTGGTCAGATCGGCACTTAGTCTCAACCTTATGTTATCTTACATTTTGAAGTTAGCAGGATTGGGGCAATAAACTCTTCTATTTTTTTTATGTGATTGTTAACCGCAACCCGTAATGGCTAGTCGCACCCCAAAATTTTCTAAATTTTTGCGCTTTTCAAAATACGCTTTGTACATGCAATTTCAGGAAATGTTCACACGAAAGTTGTAGATATCGACGAGATCTACAACTTTCATGGTGACATTTTTCCTGAAATTACATGTACAAGGCGTATTTCGAAAAGCGCAAAATCTGAGCATATTTCTAAAGTACGCCCTGTACATGCATTTTTAGGAAAGGATTAACACGAAAGTTGTAGATCTCGTCGATATCTACAACTTGTGTTGAACACTTTTCCTGATATTGCATGTACAAGGCGTATTTCGAAAAGGCGCGAAAAATTAGAAGATTTTGGTGCGACAAGTAAAATAGCTTGCGGTTAACAATCACCTTTTTTTAATTGTTTATAGGGATTGTGACAAGGCGACCATTGGTACTTCAACTTCACAAGACTGAGGATGGGCAGCCAGAGTATGCTGAGTTCCTTCACTTGCCTAAGAAGATATTCACTGATTTCAGTACGTTAAATATACATAATGTTTTGGGTTTCACGATTTTGTTGTTTTTTAGTTTTTCATAGCTTTTGTTTAGCTTGTATGGCAGTCTGCACTGTATTTTCTTCGAATTGTATATTCTATGTTTTGCTACATTACCCTTTCCCCAAGTATTTGGACTCGGGTTAACAGAGACGTTTGAACCAAGAAAACAGACCCACTTTTGAGAAAATATGTTTTTAGGTTACTGTTATACCTTGCATTGGCCCATTATGCTTTAGTGTACTGGATATAATGGAGCTTTGTAATAGAGTATATGAGTTACTGCTAATATCTGGATTTAATGCATTGCTTATGCTCTGGTTGGAGAAGTTGTAGTGGTGTGAAACTGTGGTAGTAAACGTAGTGGTAGCAGTGACTTGCCTGCATTTCAAACTTCCGTTATAGCTTTTTTGTGTGCTCAAATTTCACCTTTTGGTTTAATATGTTCACGACCGTTAATAAGAATTAACAATATATATTAATTAGTATTATTAGGTATCATTTAATAATTAGTAAAAATATTAATTAAATATAATTTTATTAGTTATAAATTAAGGTTATTAACTATAATGTATTAATTGACGTTATTATTGGTTATTAACTGAAGTGAAAACCTAGAACTATAATGAATCAAGAAAACTTATAAATGAAAAAAACCAAAAAGCAAGATCGACTAAATAGTCAATTTAAGGATGATAGTAGTCCTTCAGAGAGACCTCATTTATATTATGGAAGTCTACACGTGTCGCTGACATTTGAACTTCATCACCATTACAACATTTGAAATTCACTCGGGATGTTGATTTCTTTTGCAAAGCCTGCCTACATCATCTTCGCTACTTCATTCGGAATAGGCCCAGCGAGTTCAATGATCATCTACGTTCTTTCTCACTTAATGGGATGACAGCTGGGTCTATATTCACACGATGAATAGAGACATTCATGTTGACGCTAGGCATACCCACCGCCGACCAGGCAAACAGGTCAAAGTTGTCACTGAGGCAATGCACTAGCAGAGCTTGATCGTCAAACATGATCTCTATATTGATTTTCACGGCTCTTCCTTCCGCAGCTCCTGACAGTGGAATTTTCACTACGTCATGGGTCGGGTCATCCTGGCAACTGGTTCTTCTTCAGGTCTTCTTCCTCGATCGCAATGATCGCTTTTATATAGCATTGCCGAGCAGCAGCGGGATCACTTCATACCGTATTCTCCTTATTGTTCACCCAGAATTTTGATGTGAGATGTCTGGTTGAGATGATCATTCCAAAAATGCTGATGATCGCCTACTGTAGATGGTGTTGTAGATGTCGGGCCCATTGATGAATATGGACTTGATCATTCTCGCGACTCAGACGATAGTGACTTGGAGATTGATTTAGCCCTTGACATCGATCTCTGAGAAAGCTGAATAGATGGTCATCATAGCGCTTCACATCTAGGCCGACCCTTACGAAAGGGTTCTTGAAAAGAACTTTCATTGAGCTCCCAATGTCAATCACGATACGCCAAACGGTGGCATTTGCAATAACTGCTTCAACGATGTGGGCGCGATGGTAGAGGTTGTATGAGACGACGACGTTGGCTTCTAAGAAAAGATGATGCCAATAGGAGGAGATTGGGAGGCCATCGAGGCAAGCACACCCTCTCTCGCTCTGAAATGTTTGAGGCACGCGTTATCTCTGGCCTCTGGGACGTCACCTCCTTAGTCTCGACGAATTATAGGTTTACAATGTGAATGATATTTGTTTGAGGCACTTTATCTCTTATTCTTTTTCTGGAAATTTCATTATCAACACTTAACAATACTTGTGATGTAGGCCGAGAGGGCCAAATCAAATTTTGCGCGCCAAAAACACACTTGACATTGAAATTCCGAGAGTCGTTAATCGTTATTTGGAAGGAGATTCTTTAATGTCCACAGTTCAAATCGAGGCGGCATTTTTAAATTTTCACAAGCTAGTTTGCAATCAATAATTTATGAAATAACGACAATAAAAGCAGCGCAGGCGTCCGATGCAAGCTTAAACTAATTATTTGAGTTGCATAAATTTACGCTAGTAAGTGAAGCAATAGGGAGGGAGGAATTACCCCAAGCATAACAACAACTACGACAAGGAGCAGGCTGCTTCACGAACAGATGCTTGTTGGAGGCAAGGAGGCTCTCGACAGAAGCACTGAAACAGGTAGACGTTTTCAGCAACTAGACTGCTGGTTGGAATGGAGCTTTTGATCTCCGATACTGTTGGCCAGAGTCAACGTTGTTCAGGAAGAGGCCGACGACCCTGTCAGACTGGGCTACAGGTGAGGGTGAAGGTCTGGTTTGGCGTCCCAACCTTTGAGGGTGCTGGTGGATCTTGAAGAGGGAGTTGACGCAGTCGGCTCTGTTCCCGTCATAAGGATCCTTGTCGAAGTCGTCGGGAAAGTTGGAGGAAACAACCTCCGTGGAGAGTGAAGAAAGGCTCACGCGAAAATCACTCTGACAGAGGTAACAAAATTCTCGTTCCTCTGTAAATTCTGTTCTGCCCCTTTACGGCTGGCCAACTGTTTAAATGGGGAAAATGGCTTTGTTGTCAAATTCTTTCCAAGTGTTAATTTTCCAAATATTTCATTCCAAAAGAAATCTGGCCTTGAATTGAAATAACTTCCAAATAGTCTTTTTTGACTGATTTTCCTAAATCTTTTAATCGTTTTCCTAAATCTCTCTGATTAACTTGAATGTATATTTTTTGAATTTGGATTTTCTCCAATTAATATTTATGTATCTTTAAATAATTTAAGTTTGCCACTTTTGTCTTAACTAATTAAAATTATCAGACCATTTATTTCATGTCTCACTGGGCGGTCAAACCGATGGGTCAAAACTCCACATAACATCAGTGTGCATAAAAATAAAATGACTGGAAGTAAAATAACAAATAAAACGATAATGACCGCATGATTATATCACGCTTCCTCGGATGCGGTGATGGATGCATCAATTCCCCCGTGGTTGACAGAGCCCGACCCCGGCGAGAATTTGCAAAAATTAGCAACAGAGAGATCAGACGTCGTTGGTGCTAAATCATGTGGTATGTCTGGGGCCTCGACACGTGGATCGATGCACTTTTGAATTTGAAATGGATCAAACCTCCTTTGCAGTGGTATATGATATGAGTGTTTTGTGTGTCGTCGTGCATGATATGCCATTCGTACTGCCAAGATCATCCTAATAGGATGTGATAGACATCCATGACGGTGACATGACATAGCACTCTATCCTGATATGTGCTCGCTGTAGAAAACTCTACTAGACAGTGATGAGTAACAGTTATAGTAAAGTAATTATTGACTCAGGATAAGCTGTAGAGTTATTCTAACGAGTGCGCCTCAAGCCCAAATATGTCGATCATTCGTTCAACACTATCGCTGATAATGGAACAAAATTGTCCCTGGATGCATGTGATAGTGCGAAAAATATTGTTTCTCTTATGGTCATCTTCAGTAGACTCGTTAGGGGTGATCAGGCTATATCATATGGCATATAGTAAGTGTTCAGCATGTGCTCCTTGTACTTCTATTACATCATCAAATTCGGGCTCAGACTCAAGGTGATATTCATTAATGTAAACTCCATACTCAAGTTCACCTCCATGTGGTGATCAGAGGCATGGCTAAATTAAATTTGAATGGTCTAGCTGACCGCACCAAACCAAAACATATCCCTTTAACCTAAGGGTTGCGTCCTCAACTTTCTTAGCTTTGGGCAATCACTTCCAAGTCAGAAAACGATCCATCCTATCGCACCAATCTAGACATCCCGCATGTTCTAAATGCCCATCAAAATCATCAACGTCTAACTTGATTCCTAAATACCATCGGGGTGGATCCCTTACCTTTGGTGCCCTTGTGGGTTTTGATCCCTTTTGATTTGGTGTGGGGTAATCCCTAACTCTTAGTTGGCTTTTAGCGTGCTAACCCACGCGCATAATCCCTTTAACATATGCCCCACATCTCACATGTTCGTGGTAACATTCGCACTCAATGTTTCAATTTTTTCATCAAAATTTTAATTTGTACGCTCAGATGAGCAACACAATTTTTAAAATTACCCACACGATTTTCTCTTTAAATTAATTTTTTAAATTCTCATAAAATTTAAAATAACTTTTAATTGATATTTTTAGTAATTATTTTGAAAAATTTCAAACAAAGAGAACCCTTTATACAAAAAATAACTCTAAAATTTCAAGAGGTTTTTTAATTTTAAAAGCATTTTTTTAATTTTATGAGTGGGTATAAAATTATAATTTTAAAATTTTTTAATACTTTGTTTTATCTTAAAAATCAACCTCAAATAAGAAAATTGGTTTTTTAGATTTAAAACTTAAAAAAGAAAGTTTTCTAAACTCTTTTTTGTGTATGGATCACTTTATTCGCAATATGAGTGAAACAAAATATGAGCTCTGATATTAAATTGATGTAGGCCGAGGGGGTCAAATCAAATTTTGCGTGCGAAAATCACACTTGATGTTAAAATTTTGAAGTCAAAGAGGATGTCAAACCAATAAAGAGAAAGTATCTTGGTACCATTGTATAAGAATAAAGGAGGTATATAAAATTGTATTAATTATAGAGGAATTAAATTGATGAATCATATCATCAAACTATAGAAACGAGTAATAGAAAGAAGAGTAAGACGGGAGACTAACATCTCGAAGAATCAATTTGGATTCATGCCAGGGCGGTCGACTATGTAAGCTATACATCTCTTGAGGAGACTCATTGACAATTATCGAGAAAGAAATTAAGATTTGCATATGCTATTTATTGATCTTGAGAAGGCTTATGACAGAGTTCCAAGAGAGATCTTATGGAGAGTCTTAGAAAAGAAAGGTGTAAATGTATCATATATTGACATAATCAAAGATATGTATACAAATTCAATGACAAGGGTGAGGACATCTGGAGGATTAACACAGGAATTCCCAATCACTATTGACTTACATCAAGGTTCAGTTTTAAGCCCTTATCTCTTTACCCTTATCTTATATAAGCTCACCAGACATATCCAACAAGCAATACCTTGGTGTTTATTGTTTGCAGTTGATATCGTTTTGGTTGATGAGACGCGCGAGGGTGTAAATGCAAAAGTTGAATTTTGACGAGATACTTTAGAAAAGAAGAATTTTAGGTTGAGCAGGGCAAAGACTGAGTATATGAAACTTAATTTAGCAGTACAAGAAGGATGAATGACTTCGTTATTAAGTTGGGTGATCAAGATATTTTCCGTAGTGAGTGTTTTAAATATTTTGGATCGATAGTTCAAAAAGACGGAGGTATTGATAAAGATGTGACACATAGAATCCAAGCGGGTTGGTTGAAGTGGAGAGGCATGTCAGAGATCTTATGTGATTGTAAAGTGCCACTAAAACTTAAGGACAAGTTTTACTGTACTGTAATTAGACCCGCGATGCTCTATGGTTCTGAGTGTTGGGCAGTGAATTGTGTACATGAGCATAAAATGGGAGTTGCGGAGATGAGAATGCTTCGGTGAATGTGTGGACACACGAGACAAGATTAAATTAATAATGAATGTATCAGTGATAAGACAGAAGTTACACCAATTGCAAAGAAGATGTGAGAAGCTCGACTAAGATGGTTTGAACATGTACAAAGAAGACCATTAGAGGCACTTGTTAGGCTTTGTGAGAGTCTAGTCACTAGGCATGTTAAACGAGGGAGGGTAGACCAATAAAGACTTGAAATGAAACTATAAGGAAGACATGATGTACTTAGGCATTAGTGAGATTATGACAAAAGATAAGGCACAATGGCGACAAAGAATCCATATAGCCGACCCTACTATAGCGGGATAAAGGCTTGAGTGATGTTGTTTGTTTTTATCTTAAAATTCAAACTCAAATAAGAAAATTGGTTTTTTTAGATTTAAAACTTAACAAAGAAAGTTTTCTAAACTCTTTTTTGTATACAGATCACTTTATTCGCAATAAGAGTGAAACAAAACATAGCTCTGATACCAAATTGATGTAGGCCGAGAGGGTCAAATCGAATTTTGCGTGCGAAAATCACACTTGATGTGAAACTTTCAAGCCATTAATTGTTATTTGGAAAGAGAATCTTTAATGTTCACAATCCAAATCGATGCGACATTTGTAAATTTTCACAAGCTGATTTGCAATCAATAATTTATGAAATAACGACAATAAAAACTTTGCGAACGTCTGAGGCAAGCTTAAATTAATTATTTGGGTTGCATAAAATTATACTAATAAGTGAAGCAAGAGGGAGGGCGGAATTACCCCAAGCATACGCAACAACTACGACAAGGAGCAGGCTGCTTCACGAACGGATTCACGTTAGAGGCAAGATGGCTCTCGACAGAAGAACTAGACCTTGTGGACATTGTTGTGGACAATTGGACTGCTGGTTAGAATGGAACTTCTGACTGCTATTGTTGGGCAGAGTCGACGGCGTTCCGGAAGAGGCCGACGACCCTGTCGGGCTGGCGACAGGTGAGGGCGAAGGTCTGGTTTGTCGCCCCAACCTCTGCGGGTGTTGGTGGTCCTGGAAGAGGGAGTTGACGTAGTCGGCTTTGTTCCCGTCGCGGGGATCCTTAGTGAAGTTGTCTGGAAAGATGAAGAAAACAACTTCCGAGGCTAGTGAAGAAAGGCTCACTCGGAAATCACCGGGAACAAAGGGAACATTAAACCCCTGTTACTTTCATGTTTAAATAGGAAAAAATGGCTTAGTTGTCAACTTCTTTCAACATATTAATTTTCCAAATATTTCCTTCCAAAAGAAATCTTTCCCAAATCTAATTCCTACGGTCCTTGAATTTGAATAACTTCCAAATAGTTTTCTTTTGATTGATTTTCCTTAAATCATTTTCCTAAATCTCTCTCTCATTAACTTGAATATGTATTTTTTAAATTTCGATTTTCTCCAATTAATTTTTATACATCTTTAAATAATTTAAGCTCGCCCCTTTCGTCCTAACAATTCAGTATTGTCAGATCATTTATCCAGGGTCTCACCGGGCGGTCAAACCGATGAACCATAACTCAACATAACATCAGTGTGCGGAAAAATAAAATGACAAAGTAAAATAACAAATAAAAGGATAACGGCCGAGTGATGATAATATCTCACGTCCTCGGATACAGCGATGCATGCATCAACTTGAAAATTGTTTGGTACAAAAAGTTCTGATGAAATTTTGAATTAATATGCTTAGAAGCGATGTCGTTTTTTGTTGGGTGAGATGAATTGCAATTATTGTTCTAATTAATGAAATTCAAGGGAGAATCTTTGTGATCCTTGTGAACTTTTGTAGGTCTTGTGCGCAAGGAAATTGCAGATGAGACTGACAGATTAACAGGGAGAACCAAACAAATTTCTCCCATTCCAATTCAACTTAGTATTTATTCACCCAAAGGTATTGTTTTTCAACATGTTTTTGCAATTTATGGCATTATATTGAATACCTAACACTATGTTGATGTTACATTTTAATGTTGGATCACCCAACAGTGTAGGATTTTTCAACAGTTTCTTTATTTATAGCATTATATTAGATAAATAGCACTATGTTGATATTTACATTTTACTGCTGGATGTTCTTGACGTGGACATATTAGATAATTTTATGGTGATAACTATGCAATTTGGTTAATATAATAAAAATATCAACTATTGCATACTCATTTCTTGTATTATTTTCACTATGCATGAGCCACTCTTCTATGAGTTATTGTTTTGTAAATGCAAGACATTTTTTTAGTCTTATTGCAAGTAGTGACATGTCTTATGAAGCGTGGAACCAGTATGAGGACCTAAGACAGAATAAGATATGCAAATAAGGATTTCTTCTAGGACTACACATACTCAAGATTGTAAATATCCGATGTCAGCGACATGTCGGATTGTGTTTTTAAAAGTTGAAAGTCAGAGATATGTCTGAGATATTTAAAAATATCGGATTTCCATATTTTAAAAGTAAAAATTTTATTTTTCATGTGTATTAATTATAATTATATGTTCTAAAAGTAAAAATAATAATATAACAAATAGATGAAGAATGCGTCATGCATATCCCAAAATAAATTCAAAGATTATCCAAGATAAAATATTATTAACAAATACAAAATGATACATTGTAAAATTTATTTAATATTATACAATATTTTTTTTATATATCACTAAGTTTATAGCAAAAAGGGAGCCTTGGTGCACCGGTTAAGGTGTCGTCGTGTGACCTTGAGGTCACGGGTTAGAGTCCTGGAAGTAGCCTATTGCAAAAATGTAGGGTAAGGTTTGCCTACATTTCACCCTTGTGGTAGGACCCTTCCCCAGACCCTCGCTGCGCGGGGATGCTTTGTGCACCGGGCTGCCCTTTTTTACTAAGTTTATAGCAAATAAAGAAGATTTAAAAGTTAAATATTTTTGATTGGTTATAAGCCTTTCTAAGCTTATAAATTTATGTTAAATGCATAAAAATAATCAACTTATAAATGTGTTAATTTTTTTTTCAGATTTTTTGCAATATGAAATAAAATATTATGTAAAATAATTATACAAAATTGGTTGTAAGAATAAAATATTAAAAAATAAAATAATACGTGTAATTGATTTAAGCATACATAATATAATATATGTATATATATACATACATATGTATATATAAATGATTTAAACATATACTGCTGGTATGCTAATATAACAAAAAGTAAAATAACGAACAATATGTTTAGAAGTCGTGTTGGGTGATATCTCAAAAAAAAATTGGATGTAAGTCAATATTTTACAAAAGAGTATAATCTATTTTTAGAAAAAAATATTTTGCCCTTAAAAATGACATGTCGGAGGATATTTAGAATAGTACTAGTCATGAATAGTAGGAAAGTAAGAAGTTTAAAAGTAGGACATGGATGCTGCATGATGCAATTTGTTGTATGATTGTATTTCCATCTCTGTATGTACACGAGAATTGACTTTTGCCTATAAATGCATGCTTGTGCAAGTGTTCACCAAACATGTTTATCAATGAATCTTGTTAGAGAATGTTAGAGAAAATCATGTAAAAGCCCAACAAGTGTGGCCCAATTATATGCCCACTTAGTCTTCTTATTTTGTCCCACATCTTTGGATTGAGAATCCCTCTCTCTCTTCCTATATATGTACACATTCTTGTAGTTTGTAATACTTAGAGAGCTAATAAAATTGTGATTATTTTTCGCCCAGTTTCTGTATTCCTCTACATGGTATCAGAGCTAGAAGATCCAGTTGAATATTCATTTTTTATTTTTCGATATCGAGTTTTTGTATTCCACGTGATGTCACGTGCTAGTGTATCTATACATATGAATGTGTTACCCGGTTTAGGGTATCAACAAATTAATTCCCGATTTCTACTTGGTATCAAAGGATTAGGTCTTCCGCCGCTCCAGCCCTATCGTCGATCCCGCTCGCTTCCGCCGCTCCTGCCGATCGTCGATCCCGTCGCTCCTGCTCGACTCCTCCCGCTCGCCCGCTCGCTTTAGTCGCCGTCGCCAGTCCATCGCCAACGTCGCCGTCGCCAGTCCGCCGCTCCCGCTCGCTCGCCTCTTTCTTCAGGCCGTTTCTCTTCCACGGCGCTCCTCCGGAGGCCTTCAACGCCCGGCCTTCCTGGCGGCCTCCACGTCTCCGGCCGTTTTGTCCTCCATGGGGCAGCCGGAGACATCTTGCTCACCTCCTCTGGTGTTCCTTCCAACGTCATGATCTACGGGGGACCCGTTGGAGGCCGTCTTCTCTGATTTGGAGCTCTTCAATCTCTCTTCTCAATGGATGATCAATCCACTATCTCCACGACTCCTCAATCCGGTGTTCCAACGGTTCGTCTGCCGACCCTCCTCGGAGCCATGGCCAGTCTGGCTCGTTGAAGATCACTATTGTTGGCTTGGATGACACGAATTATCTGGAGTGGTCCCGGGCGGCCCAGCATGCTATTCGCAGGCACCAGTTATATGGACTTATTGATGGTACCACCGTTGAGCCACCACGTACCGAACCCACATGGAAAAGCCACCACGTATCGAACCCACATGGAAAAAATGGGATGTAAAAAATTCTTTGGTTGTCTCGTGGTTACTTCACTCGATGTCCCCTCAGGTGTATCGCAGTTATATGCTGTTGGACTCCGCATATGATATTTGGACTCGCGCCCGTGATACCTACTCTCAGGCAGGCAGTTCGATGCAAGTGTATGAGCTCACTCACCGTGTTCTGGAGCTGAAGCAGGGCACTATGTCTGTTTCTGCCTACTATTCCGAGTTTGAGCGCCTCTATCAGGAACTTGACTTCTTCAATACTTTTACGGTTGCTTGTACTGTTGATGCGCTGACCCTTCAAAAATACAAAGATTGTTTCCGTGTCCATGTCTTCCTTATGGGGCTCAACATGGAGTTTGATGTTGTTCGCTTGCATGTTCTCCATCGTGAGCCACTTCCCTCTCTTCGGGAGGCCTTCAGCACGCTCCTCAATGATGAAAATCACCGTCGTGCTCTTGTTGCCGCTCCTGCTACTGATCATTCTGTGCTTGCAGGGGCTTCTCGCGGACCCCTTCTTTGTAGCCATTGTGGGAAGAAGGGCCATACCAGGGACTCATGTTTTTGTTTACATCCTCACCTTGCCCCTGTTGGTCGGGGTTCTAGTACTCGGGGTCGCGGTAGGTACCGTGGTGGTGGCTGTCAGTCTGGCGATCGTCCTCAGTTTTCTGCGCACTCTACTGAGGTTCAGGAGGACATCTCCGAAGGCCTGTCTGCTGTCAAGTTAGATGCTCTCCGTCGCATGCTACGCTCTCACACTGATTCTCTTACTGCTGGTTCTCATGCTGTTGTTGCTACTTCGGGTCTCTCCAGTGCTCATGCTGTGTCCTCCTCACCTTCCGAGTGGATTATTGACTCGGGTGCGACCGATCACATGACTGGTTCTGCCTCAGGTTTTACCTCCTATACTCCTCTTTCTGGTCGTGATAAGGTTATTGCTGCTAATGACTCTCTCTCCGCCATCGCTGGTAAAAGGACTGTCACCTGTTCTCCCAATCTATCACTGTCCTCTGTTTTGCATGTCCCGTCTTTTCCTCGCAATTTGCTTTTCATTAGTCACTTAACTACTTCTTTGAACTGTTTTGTGACCTTCTTTCCTGATATTTGTGTATTTCAAGATTTGGATACGAGGTGGACGCTTCACAGTGGTAGGAACGTTGGTGGACTGTACTTGCTGGACCAGTCTTCTTCCAGTGCTTTTCATCCACCAGATCTCCGACTCTACATGATATTCAACGCTGGCACCAGCGTCTTGGCCACCCTTCGCCTCTTTATCTTACTAAATTGTTTCTTGTTTTTAACTCTTTAATTCAGTTCTTTTCTTGTGATGCATGTGAACGCTCTAAACATGTCCGTCAGAGTACTAGTCATTTGTCTGTCCCTAGTTTCTGTCCATTTGATGTTATTCACTCTGATGTTTGGGGCCCGTCTCCAGTGTTATTTTTATCTGGTTATAAATGGTTTGTTACTTTTATTGATTGTCACTCCCGCGTTACATGAGTTTATCTGCTTAAAAGAAAAGTTATGTCCTTTCCTGTTTTCAGACGTTTCATAAGATGGTGAACTAACAATTTGATGGCACAATTCGGGTGTTGCGTAGTGATAATGGTGGAGAATATGATGACCATGCTTTTGGGGCCTATCTATCTAATAATGACATCATACATCAAACCACGTGCGTCCACACTTCCACCCAAAATGGGGTGGCCGAACGGAAGAATAGACACTTGCTGCAGGTGGCTCGGTGTTTACTCCTTGCTATGCACCTTCCCAAATCCTACTGGGGTGATGCAGTTCTCACAGCTGCTCATCTCATTAACCATCTTCCGTCTCGTGCCCTTTCATTTGATACGCCCCTATCGCGTCTTTCCACACAACACATCGTCCACACCTCTCATCTTGCTCCTCGTATCTTTGGCTCCGTCTGTTTTGTCCATGTTCATACCCCGCATTGTGATAAACTTGATACGCGTTCCCTGCGGTGTATTTTCGTTGGGTACTCCCAACGTTGTTAAGATCTCGATTTAGCTCTTAAGATCAGACGATCTTACGAGTTTTACGGGAAAAACGAGTCACGAGCTATGCTGGATTGGAATCCCTGCAAAAACGCCAGGATCGGCGTTTATGATCGTAGGATCGGGCGATCCTACGATCATAGTCGATCCCAACGTTTTAATCCCGCATTATTCATCCCCGCAGCTGTCGTTCCCGCAGCAGGCGCTCCCGCATTCTAGGTCATTTCAGGTCACTTCTTCTTCTTCTTCCTCCCGCCAGTGCCAGTGCCTGTCTCAGCTCCAAATTCAGATTATGACCTCTATGTTCCTCTTGCACGTCTTATAGGTAAAAGGGGTAGCACCAAACACCTCATTGCCAACTATATTTGTTATACTCATTTATCTCAGGCTCATAAAGCCTTTATCTCCTCTCTGTCATCTATTGTGATTCCTAAGACATGGCAGGAGGCTGTTCAGATACCTGAATGGAAACAGGCTATGGAGGAGGAACTGAGTGCCTTGGATAAAAATAAAACACGACAGCTCACTAGCCTTCCCCCTGTGAAGCGAACGGTCGGATCCGTTGGGTCTTCACCGCCAAACAGAACCAAGATGGGGTGGTGGA
Organism: Platanthera guangdongensis; assembly: GCA_039583875.1. NCBI lineage: Eukaryota > Viridiplantae > Streptophyta > Magnoliopsida > Asparagales > Orchidaceae > Platanthera > Platanthera guangdongensis. The sequence goes on along the minus strand of CM077163.1, from coordinate 193,674,430 downwards.
GCGATACAAAGCACGTTTAGTGGCTCAAGGATATACCCAAGATCAAGGCATTGACTACTAGGAGACCTTTGCTCCTGTTGCCAAGATGAACTCAATCCGTGTGCTTCTTTCTTGTGTTGTGATTCGTGGATGGGAGCTACTGCAGCTCGATGTCAAGAATGCATTCCTGCATGGTGATCTGGAAGAGGAGGTCTATATGGATATTCCCCAGGGCCTTGATGTCAAAGAGTCCAACCGGAGGGTCTGTCGCCTGCTAAAATCCCTGTATGGCTTGAAACAGTCTCCGAGAGCGTGGTTTGAGCGTTTTAACAAGACCATGCTACGACTTGGATATACCCAAAGTCAAGCTGATCATACTCTCTTCATCAAGAGGAAGGATACTCTGGTTTTTATCCTTATTGTGTACGTGGACGACATCATCATTACCGGAGATGACTTGGATGGGATCAAGTACTTGAAAAAACAACTGGGCGAAAAATTTGAAGTCAAGGATCTGGGAAAGCTGAAATATTTTTTGGGAATTGAAGTTGCGAGGTCCCGACAGGGGATATTCATCTCCCAAAGAAAGTATACTCTTGATCTTCTGGAGGAGACTGAGATGCTTGAGTGTGCTCCTGTTGACACTCCAATTGAGGCTAATCATAAGATTGATGCAGATATTAGTGGGGTGAAAGTGGACGCCTAAAAATACTGACTGGTTGGGAGGGTCATTTATCTATCCCATACTCGCTCGGATATCACTTATGCGGTGGGTGTCCTAAGCCGGTATATTCACTCTCCTACGTTATGTCATCAGCAGGCAGCCTTTAGGGTGTTGCGATATCTCAAAGAGACACCCGGGCGTGGGATTCTGTTCAAGGCTAATCAGTCGTTGGAGGTTGAGGTATTTACTGATGCTGATTGGGCTAGTAGTCAAGATGCCAAAAAGTCAACCACAGGGTACTGCACATTTGTGGGAGGCAACCTGGTTTCATGGAAGATCAAGAAGCAGAACGTGGTTGCTCGCTCAAGTGCTGAAACAAAATACAGAGTTATGGCTCAAGGAGTTTGTGAGGGACTGTGGTTAAGAACCATTCTCCAAGATTTGGGCCTTCAGGTGAACAAACCTATTACTATTTATTGGAAAAGCCCATGTAAAGGGCCCATTATTGGGCCCTCTTTCTTCTTTTCTCTCTCCTCCTTCATTTAGTCCCACATCATGTATATGATTTATTCTTCTCTCCTCTTTCCTATATATTTGTATTCTCCCTTGTATCTTGATACTGAAATATTACATACAAGCTCTTGAGCCATTCTCTACATGGTATCAGAGCCAGGTTCCATCTCCTGCGGATTCAATTTCGATCTGCCCAGCGGCCTGCGGTTTCCGCGGCCTGAGTGTCTGTGTCCGCACCTCCTAGCCACATAGCCCCTGCGACCTGCTTTTGTCCAATCCGCTCCCTCTCCTCCCGTGGAACCACTCCTCTTCACTCCTCTTCTGGCCCCTCTTTATAGCCCTCTCTTTCTGATCTGTGGGGTCCACTGCTTCCCATAGTCCGCTGCGGCCTCTTCCTGTCCGTGGCGAGCTCGGCGAACTCGCTCCCTAGCTCCGCGGTCTCCTTCTGTCCGCTGCGAGCTCGGCGAATTCGCCTCCTCTTCTTGCGAGCTCAGCGACTTTGCCTCCTCTTCTTGCTCTCTTTGGCCCGCTGCGAGCTCGGCGCTCTCCGTCTGTCCGCTGCGAGCTCGGCGGCCTCCTTCTGTCCGCGCTTCTTTCCTGCCTGCGGCTGTTCTCCTCCCTCTTCTGGCAGACAAGTTTTTTCCCGCGGCCTCGCTCCTCTCTGCGATTTCCGTCTTGCGAACTGGTCCAGCCCGCTGCGGTCGCCCTCTAGTCGCCGCGACTTGCCGAGCTCCCGCGTCTTGCCGAGCTCCAGTCCGCCGCGACTTGCCGAGCTCCCGCGCCTTGCCGTGCTCCCCCGGCTTGTCCTCTCCTTCTCGCCGCGGCCTGCCCTCTCTTCTCGGCCCGCTGTTGTGCTCTACTCGCCTCGGCCAGCTCCAGTCCGCCGCGGTCTGATCCAGTCCGCCGCGGCCTCCAATAGCCCGCCCTTGCCGCGCGTGTCTGTACTCGCCGCGGCCTGCTTTGCATCAGTCCGCTGTTTCTGCCCGCTTCCTCTCCTCCAAGTCGCCATGTCCTCTAGCGACTCCACTACAGCTAACCCCACGGCAGACCACGTGGCTCCTCCCGAACTTCGCGATGAGCTTCAGATTACTATTCTTTCCCTCTCTGGCAAGTCGAACTTCATCCCATGGGTTCACTCCGTTCGGAGGGTCTTGCATGCCAAGGGCCTTGCGCGTCACCTTACCCAGGGACCTCCGACTCCTACTAACTGATGAATGGCTCCGGAATGACGGTCGCGTCCAGACCTGGATCCTGAACTCTCTGGAGGGTGAGCCTTACCAGATGATCATGTATCATGAGACCGCCAAAGCAATGTGGGATGAACTCCATTCCTTGTACTCGGGTAAGGACAACCTTCAACACCTTTTTGACATCATCACCGATCTTCAAGCTTTGGATGTTTGCAAAGCTATGGACATGACCTCCTTTGTGGCTCGTGCTAAGATTCTCACGGAGGCCTGGATTCAGCACCAGCCATCTACTACTGATCTCGCTGCTCAACGTGCCCAGAAGGAGGCGATCTGTATTGCTATGATTATGGCTCGAGTCCCGCCACACCTTCACAGTATCCGGGCCCAGGTTCTGGCATCACCTGCTACCCCTTCCTTCGCAGATGTCTGCTCTATGTTACTTCGAGTCCCACCTCCCCTGGAGATGTCTGCACCACCATCGCCGGACCCTTCTTCAACAGGCCCTTCCTCCCTTACTTCCCCCACCATCTTTTACTCGGAGTGGCCGTACAGGCTCCCGCGGACGAGGCCGTGGTGGTCGCGGTCGGCCGAAGTGCACATACTGCGGCCGGGATGGACACACAGAAGCAGTCTGTCACAAGAAACATGGCTACCCTCCTCGCCCGCCTACTGCTGCTGTTACTGATAGCTCTCCACCCACCGGTACGGACCTTGAGGCTCTTCGCCTTCAGCTGCAACAACTCCAGGGGCTACTCAACCCTCCATCTGCTTCAGTTGCCTCCACCTCTCCTGCCGGTATTGCCTCCACCTCCACTACAGGTACTGCCTGTCTTTCCTCCGGTTCTCGTTGGATCCTGGACTCGGGAGCCACCCACCACATCACCTCCCTGCTGCCGCCAAGGTTCTCCGATGCTCCTCATCCCACGTCTATTACTGTGGCCAACGGTGCGATTGTTCCGGTCTCCGAATGTGCTGATCTCTTAATCCACCCCTCTCTCTCTCTTCGCTCCGCTCTTTATGTGTCGGCATCACCATTTAATTTACTATCTGTTGGCCGTCTTACTACTGATATGAACTGCTATATCACCTTCACTTCTTCTGGTTTTTTGATACAGGATCGGCAGACGCAGATTACCATTGGTAGGGGTCGACTGCAGAACGGGCTCTACCTCCTCGATGTCTCTTCTACCGCTCTTTCCTCTGTATGCTCTACTGATTGTAATTGTCGTCTTAGGCATGCTCCTCTACCTATCCTTCAGAAGGCGCTTCCTGACGTCTCCCTTCCTGCTTTTAAATGTGATTCCTGTATTATTGGCAAACAACCACGTTCTTCTTTTCCCGCCCATTGTACTCGGAGCTCTGCTCCTTTTGATTTAATACATTCTGATATTTGGGGTCCGTACAAGGTTACAAACATCTCTGGTTATCGTTACTTTCTAACGTTTATTGACGATTACTCTCGCACCACCTGGTTGTATTTGCTTCATGATCTCTCCGAGCTTTCTCGTGTCTTTCGGGCCTTTGTGTTAGAGACTCGTACGCAATTCTCTACTACTATCAAAACATTCCGCTCTGATAATGCACGTGAGTACACTAGCCACGAGTTTGCCAATCTATGCGCAGACTTCGGTATTGTTCATCAGACATCTTGTCCCTACACCCCTCAACAAAACGGGGTCGCCGAACGAAAGAACCGCCACCTTCTTGATGTTGCTCGCTCCCTCATGCTTCACATGCATGTTCCCAAAACTTACTAGAACTTTGCGGTCTCCACTGCGTGTTTTCTCATCAACCGTCTCCCATCTTCGGTTCTCCAAAATGCTACCCCATTCAGCCTTCTCTTTCCATCCGCACCAGCCTTTCCTCTCACACCCCGGGTCTTTGGTTGTACTTGTTTCGTCCATAACCTGGGTCCCACTATGGACAAAATGGATCCCCATGCAGCGAAACACATTTTTGTCGGCTATTCCCGCACCCAAAAGGGCTATGCGTGTTATTCTCCGGCTACCCGGAAGGTCTCTGTGTCCGCTGACGTTACTTTCAGGGAGGATCAACCCTTCTTCCCTCCTCTCCCACCTCTTCTACCACCAACCACTCTACCACCTTCCATTCCACGACCGGTTATCCCAGTCAACTCGCCTCCACCAGCCTGTCCTCCCACTAGTGCTCCTCCTAAGCCGCCCGTTATTCGGTCTACACTCGCCGCCCTCTTCCCTCCGTTGCCCCTATGCAGTCGGCTTCGACCTCGGCTTCTCCGTGTTCTGCTGCTCCGGTGCCCGCTTCTACAGCTCACCCGATGACCAATTATGTTTCTCTACATCGCCTCTCTCCACCTCTTCGGACATTGGCTACTTCACTATCCTCGGTCTCTATTCCTAACTCCGTACAGGAGGCTCTTCAACATCCAGGGTGGCGCGCTGCCATGGAAGAAGAAATGGCTGCTCTTTGGGCAAACCAGACTTGGACCCTCGTGCCCCTTCCTCCCGGACAGAAACCAGTTGGGTGCAAATGGGTCTTTGTCATCAAACATGCTCCTGATGGGACCATTGACAGACTTAAAGCTCGTCTGGTAGCTCGTGGCTTCACACAGCAACAAGGTCTCGACTATGACGAGACTTTCTCTCCGGTCGCTAAGCTCAACACAGTCCGCGTTCTCATCTCGGTGACTGTCCATCGCCAATGACCCTTACTTCAACTCGACGTCAAAAATGCTTTTATGAATGCTGCCTCCACGAAACGGTTTACATGCAGCAACCTCCCGGGTTTGAGACCACGGGGGAGTCTCGGGTGTGTCACCTTCTCAAATCGCTCTATGGTCTCAAACAATCCCCTCGGGCGTGGTTCGACAAGTTCAGCAAAGCTCTCCGGGAAATTGGCTTCACTCGGAGCTCGGCTGACTTCTCATTGTTTACTCGCCACCAGACAACAAGTATGGTTCTTCTATTGGTATATGTCGACGACATCATCATTACTGGAGACGACTTGAACGACATACAGGCTGTTAAGCAACATCTGAGCTTCGTCTTCCAAATTAAAGATCTGGGACATCTTTGGTACTTCCTAGGTCTGGAGGTTGCTAGACGATCAGATGGTCTGGTTCTCTCTCAGCGAAAATACTGCCTAGATCTTCTTCATGATGCCGGCTACTCCGGCTGCAAACCTGTGAACACTCCCATGGATGTCAATCACAAACTATGTGCTCAGGCCTCAGATTTTGATACTCTTCTACAAAATCCAGAATATTACCGTCGTCTAGTTGGGAAACTAATCTACCTAACGGTAACAAGTCCCGATATATCCTTTGCTGTGGGGCTCGTTAGTCGGTATATGCACTCTCCTCGAAGCTCTCATCTCCAGGCAGTGGAACAGATTCTCAGATACCTCAAGACAGCTCCTGGCCAAGGACTTGTATACAAAACCTCATCTTCAATCCCAACATTGGTGACATACTCTGATGCCGACTACGCTGGCTCTCTTGATGATCGACGATCCACTAGCGGGTTCTGCACATATTTTGAAGGACATCTGATTACTTGGCGGAGCAAGAAACAAGCAGTGGTTGCGCGATCCTCAGCAGAAACAGATTATCGGGCGATGACTTCTGTGGTCTCGGAACTCACATGGATTGAGAGTCTCCTTGCCGACCTTGGTATAAGGTTATCTTCACCAGCTCTCCTCCTATGTGATAGTCAAGCTGCTATACATATTGCCAAGAACCCAGTCTTTCACGAAAGAACGAAGCACATTGAGGTAGATTGTCATTTCATCCGAGAGAAAGTCCACATGAAGAAGATCGAGCTCAAGCATGTTCCGGGTACTGAACAGGTCGCGGACGTCCTCACAAAAGCTCTACCAAGTACCATCTTCTATCAGTGCCTATCCAAGCTTGGCGCATACGACTTGTACGCTCCAGCTTGCGGGGGAGTATTGGAAAAGCCCATGTAAAGGGCCCATTATTGGGCCCTCTTTCTTCTTTTTTATCTCCTCCTTCTTTTAGTCCCACATCATGTATAAGATTTATTCTTCTCTCCTCTTTCCTATATATTTGTATTCTCCCCTTGTATTTTGATACTGAAATACTACATACAAGCTCTTGAGCCATTCTCTACACTATCTACTATGACAACAAGGCAACCATCAGCATTGCACACAATCCAGTTCAACATGACAGGACCAAACATGTGGAAGTTGATAGACACTTCATCAAAGACCACCTCGATAAGGGGAATATCTGCACTCCGTTTGTGAGCTCATTTGATCAGCTTGTCGATGTTTTCACCAAGGGGCTATGCAACGATAACTTCAAGAACAATAATGACAAGTTGGGAATGATCAATATATATTCCCAACTTGATGGAGAGAGTTGAATATTCGTTTTTTATTTTTCGATATCGAGTTTATGTATTCCACGTGATATGTCACGTGCTAGTGTACCTATATATATGAATGTGTTGCCCGGTTTAGGGTATCAGCAAATTAATTCCCGATTTCTACTGATCCTTCCTGCGGTTTGTTTTTTTTCCGACCGCCTGCTTGCCCTTTCTATCTACCCGCACAGGCTTACGGTCTGACCCTTCTCTAGCCGCATCTTTCTTCTCCCGTGGCTTCCACTTTTCGTCTCCTTCCCCTTGGCTTCCACTTTTCGTTTCCTGCCCGTGGGTCCCTTTCTTTTTTTCTTCTCGCCGCACACTTCCGCCCTTGCCGTTGTGTCTTGCTGCCTAGCCGCAAGTTTTACTCGCCGCAAACTTTGCTAGCCGTGGAATCTGTATTTTTTTCCGCCCCGCAGAAGTCCGCAGTCTGCTCGTTATTCGTTCGCGACCTATCTGCTCGTTGTTTGCATGTCCGTTGTTTGCTGAAGTCGCGGCCTATTCACCTGCTCGCAGTCTAGTTGTTGCCTATTCGCCTATTCGCTAGTCCGCTGTGTCCTTGAGGTCTGCTCGCCACTGCCTGCCTACGACCTTGTTTGCTCCTCGCGGTCTGCTTGTCGTGGCTCTTCTTCTTTGTTCGCTGCCTGCCAGATCTTTCCCTTGCCTCTAGCTTATCTCGCCTAGCCCCAAGATCGCTCCCCCCCCATTCGGTGAAGTCCGTCAATTCTTTGACTTAGCCGCCTGCCCAACCTTTCCCATATCGCTAACTTATCTCGCCTAGCTGTAAGGTGTGCTGCCCCTTGTGCTCCCTTGGTCGCTTTTCGGATCCACTGGAGACCGCGGTTCCTTGCCTTAGCCGCCGGTCTTAACCGCACAGTCTTTGTCTCCTTGTCTTGCCGCCTTCTCTATTCGTCAGGGCTGCTCCATGGATTCAACTGCAACCTCCTCTCTTCCAGCTTGTGTTGCTGCTCCGCTCCTGAACTTCGTGATGAACTCCGGATTACCACCAGCTCTCTCAGCGGGAGGTAGAAATTTGTGGAATAAGTGCGCTCTGTTCGCCGTATACTGCAGACAAAAGGACTTCTTCATCATCTGACTCATACCATTCCTACTGCACTCACTGATGAGTGGCTCCGTGATGACGGTGGTGTTTAATCTTGGATTCTCAACTCAATGGACACCGAGCCATAAAGGATGACCATGTATCATGAAACGACCAAGACATGTTGGAGGAGCTCCACTCCCTCTATTCTGGCCAGAACAGTCTTTAGCACTTGTTCGACATCATTACTGATCTTCAAACCCTTGATCCCCGGGCACCAGGCGATATGACCTCCTTTGTTGTCAGGGCCAAGACTCTTGTTGAGGCCTGGATACAATATCAACCCCCTGCCACCGATTTGGTTGCCCAATGGGCACAAAAAGAAGCAATCGGGATTGCTATGATGATGGCCCGTGTTTCTGCTCATCTGCACAGTGTTCGAGCTCAGATTCTTTCTTCCTGTATAACTCTCTTGCTGTCGGATATTTGCTTTGTGCTTCTGAAGGTTACCCCGCCACTGGATGCTCCTGTGACTCTCTCCGGCTCTCCTCCAGCAACCTACACAAGTTCCTTCGGCTCGTGGTTCCTCGGCCCGTGGGGGTCGCAACACGTTTCAGGGACGTGGACGTGCTGGACGATCCTCCTTTAATTGCACTTGTTGCGGTCGGGATGGTCGCCTTGAGGCCAACTGCTATCACAAACATGGTCTGTCTCCACATCTTGTTGCTTCTACTACAGCTGAGCCTCCTCTTACTACTACCGCAACGGATTCTGCCTCCTCCACCAGCAATGACATCAATGCTCTACGCACGCACCAACATCTCCAAGGGGTGATTACTCGCTCATCTGGATTCGTTGCGTCGATCTCCAATGAAGGTATATCCTGTCTATCCTGGAGCTCCCACTGGATTGTGGGCTCGGGTGCCACACACCATATTACTTCGTAGAAACCACCTCAATACTTGTTGTCTACACAACCCAAGTTCATCATTGTGGTCAATGGTGATACCACCCCAGTTTCTGGCACTACAGATATACCTCTCACACCCCACCCTCTCTCTGTTTTTGGTCCTTCATGTTCCGGGATCCCTATTTAACCTGTTATCTGTGAGCCGACTTACTCAGGACATTGATTGTTGTGTTACATTCTCACCTTCATCCTTTTTTGTGCAGGATTGACAGACACAGAATATCATTAGTAAAGAGCGGCTGTCTAATGAGCTTTATCTCCTTGATGTTCCTCCTTCTGTTCTCTCTGTCGTCTCCTTTGTTGATTGACATCGTCGCCTTGGGCATGCTCCCCTCCAGATTCTCAAGAAATCTCTTTCGGATGTCTCCATGCATGAGTTTACTTGTGAATCATGTATATTTGACAAACATCATTGTACTTCTTTTAGTCCCGCTTGCACTCAGAGTGATACTCCTTTATCTTTAGTGCATTCTGATGTTTGAGCATCCTATAACACCCCTAGTATGTTTGATTATCGTTTGTTACTTTTATTGACGATTATTCTCGTTTAACCTGGTTTTATTTACTTCGCGATCGTGCCGAACTTACCTTTATCTTTCGTGCTTTTATTACTGAAACTCGTACTCAGTTCTCCTCCCCCTTTAAAATTGTTCGCACTAATAATGCGCGCGAATATACTAGTCAGACATTATCTAATTTATGCACTGAGTTTGTCATTATGCATCAAACATCGTGCGCTTATACTCCTCAACAGAATGGTGTGGCCGAGCGGAAAAATCGATATCTTCTTGATGTCGCTCGGTCACTAATGATTCAAATGCAGGTTCCCACACTATACTGAAACTTCTTTGTGTCTGCAACATGTCATCTCATCAATCGCATGCCTTCCTCCGTGCTCGATTTTGTCACTCAGTTTAGTCTCCTATTTCCTTCAAAATCCCTGTTTACCCTCACGTCTCGGGTGTTTGGATGCACCTGTTATGTCCATAATATTTGTACGCCCACGGATAAGTTTGCCCCTTGTACAACCAAATATATGTTCGTGGGCTACTCTCGCACTCAAAAAGGTTATGTATGTTATTCTCCCACCAATGACAAAGTTGTCGTCTCGGCAGATGTTACCTTTCTTGAAGACCAATCATTTCACTCCTCTCCTTCCGCTCCTACACTCCCTCCTCCCTTACCTCATCTTACCGTTCCCGTCACGTCTTCTCTACTGCCACTCCTTCCCACCCCACACCCGAAATCAGCACCACCCAAACCACCTCTTCGTGTTTACACTCTCCGTACTCCGAACTCTGGTGCCCTACAATAGGTACCTTCTACCAGTGCTATCTCGCGGCCTGTCGATCCATCATCAACCTCTACGGCTCATCCGCTGGCAAATTATGTGTCTCTACATCGGCTATCCTCACCTCTCCTCAAATTTGTTCTCGCTCTATCCTCCATCTCTATACCTAACTTTGTGCAAGAGGCTCTTCAACATCCAGGGTGGCGTGCGACTTTGGATGACCTGCCCTTTGGGCAAATCAGACATGAGATTTGGTCCCCCTTCCTCCAGGACAGTCTTGTGTTAGCTGTAAATGGGTCTTTGCAATCAAACATGCTCCAGACGGAACTGTTGAACGCCTAAAAGCTCGATTTGTGGCTCGAGGGTTCACTCAACAACAAGGCCTTGGTTATGATGAAACTTTCTCTCCAATTGTTAAGTTAAACTCTGTTCGGGTCCTGATTTCCTTAGCTGTTCATCGATATTGGCCCCTACATCAGCTGGATATCAAAAATGCTTTTCTAAATGACAATTTTCTTGAGACTGTCTATATGCACCAACCTCCCGGGTTTGAGACCACCGGGGAGTCTTTTGTGTGTCTTCTCCAAAAATCTATCTGTGGTCTCAAATAGTCTCCTCGAGCTTGGTTTGAAAAATTTAGTAAGACCGTTCGTGAGGTTGGATTCAAGCAGAGCTCGACTGACTTCTCTCTTTTCACTCGTCATCGATCAACCAGAGTTGTCATTCTTCTGGTCTATGTGGATGATATTTTGATAACTGGTGATGACTCCACAGGGATACAACAAATCAAACAATACTTAAATTATGTATTCCAAACAAAAAATCTAGGAAATTTGCGGTACTTCCTTGGACTTGAGGTAGTAAGACGACCTGATGATCTTGTCCTATGACAACGGAAGTACTGTCTTGACCTTCTTCAAGATGCTGGTTACTCAGGGTACAAACCGGCAAAAATCCTTATGGATATCAACCACAAGTTGTGTACTCATGAATTTGACTCCGATTCACTGCTTACGAATCCAGAGTATTATCGGCGTCTTGTAGGAAAATTGATATATCTAACAGTTACAAGACCTAATATCTCATTTGTTGTTGGAGTGATCAATCTTTTTATGCATGCTCCACGGATCTCTCATCTCCAGACAGTCGAACACATCCTCAGGTATTTGAAGACTGCTCCTGGACAAGGATTCATATATAAGTCATCCTCCTCTCTATCTCTTATTGCGTATTCTGATGCTGACTATGCGGGCTCACTAGATGATCGACGTTCCACTACTGATTTCTACTTTGGAGGAAATCTTATCACTTGGCGTAGCAAAAAACAATCGGTTATTGTTCGCTTTTCTGCTGAAGCCGAGTATCGTGCAATGACGGTTGTTGTGTCTGAATTTACCTGGCTTGAGAGTCTTCTTGGTGATTTGAGAGTCAAACTATCCTCACCAGCAACTCTGTTTTGCGACAATCAGGCTGCTATACATATTGCAAAGAATCATGTGTTTCATGAGCGAACCAAACACATTGAAGTTGACTGTCACTTTGTTCGGGGGAAGGTTAAATTGAAGAAATTAGAATTAGAGCATTGTTCTGCTTTTAGGCAAGTTGCTGACATTTTCACTAAGACATTACCGCGACCACTGTATCATCAGTTTTTGTCCAAGCTTGGTGCTTACAATTTGTTTGCTCCTTCTTGCGGGGTAGTGTTAGAGAATGTCAGAGAAAATCATGGAAAAGCCTAACAAGTGTGACCCAATTATAAACCCACTTAGTCTTCTTGTTTTGTCCCACATCTTTGGATTGAGAATCCCTCTCTTTCTCTCTTCCTATATATATGTACACATTCTTGTAGTTTGTAATAATTAGAGAGCTTAATAAATTTGTGATTATTTTTCGCCCTGTTTTTGTATTCCTCTACAAAATACGTATACGTAAAAATGATAAGTTATACCCTTATACTGACACAAATCCATATATTCACCTAAGAACACGGGCAAAACATAGTCATGCAGTCACAAATGTATATATTTAGTTAAGAACACGGGAAAAACATAGTTATGCAATCACAAATGTATGTAGATATGTATTTCACATTTAGATAAAAGAAAAGATAAATAGGTATTGCCAGATCTATACTGACCTTTTAGTTTTCTTCATATGAATCTAATAATATATTATCTTTAATTTGTTTTAATAAGGTTCAAGATTTTGCATATTTTGTAGCTACTAGTGCTTGTGGCATGGTGTCCCACCATGCAAAGACGATTATCATGAATCACCCTTGTTGAGCATTTATTCATTGTGATTTCCTGCCATGTGCTACTTTATGAATACAACTCTACCTTTATTAAATTTCTTTTTGGTTGCATCTGGCAGTTGTCAACTTGACTCTGATTGATCTACCCGGTTTAACAAAGATTGCTGTAGGTATAACTTTTTAACATCTATCCTGTGGCCTTGATGATTATCATCATTGTGCAGTTCTTTGTTTTATATACTAGTTTTAAAAGAGTGGTTTTGAAACATGTCATAATGTTGCTTTCACAGAGGGACAGCCTGACAGTATTGTTCAGGAAATTGAAAACATGGTTCGCTCATATGTTGAGAAGGTATTGAATCATGCAATGTGACTGATTATGCTTTCATTTATTAGCTTCTATGATCTTCATATTAAACATGCTACCGGCTAAGCATTTAATGAACAAAATGATGTTTATCATATATGCAAATTCACTTGGTAAGGATGATGCATAACATCTGCCCAATTTAATATTTTGGGCTAGGATCAAGTCTAAGTACAACAATTTTGGTTTTCTTCAACTAAATTTATTTATTTTTAGTTGGGATTTTGGATTTCATTACATAAGGAATAATTCTTCTATATAATTCTTATTTCGAATTAATTATGATAGGGATTGGCTTTTGTTGGAAAGAGCTGAAAAAATCATTTCAAGAGTAAACATTTCTTTATATATAGGAGTAGAGAGTTACACGGGAAATACGAGTAAATACGGCATGTAAAATACTAAATGTAAATATTTGTCATGCCTAACTTGGTAATAATCTTTCTGAAAGCTCTCAACATCAGTCAGTTCTCGGTCGGGAGGAACAAATTTTGTACATACCGTTCCTCTCATAATATTTTCTTTGATAAAATGTCTTTCAACTTCATTGTGTATGGTCCAGTCATGTTGAACAAGATTGTGTGCAATGCTAATGACCATCCTTTTATCACAATACCGGTTCCTTTTTCTCAAGGTCAAGATCTCTCATAATAGTATGAATTCATAGTCCTTCACAAATTCTATGAGTCATAGTTTTGAACTCAGTTTCAGCATATGATCCGGCAGTCACATATTATTATTTGCTTCTCCATGTAACCAAGTTCCCACCGACTAGGGAATATTAGCCCAAAGTAGAAGTTGAAAATAAAACTCTCTTTATTAGGGCAACAACTTGACTATATATAGCATACAACTCAAATTACATATTACAACACTCCTCAAGGTTGGCGAAAGATATTCACTAAGCCCATCTTGTTACAACCCCTGATGATATCCTCTGAACTGAGTCTCTTAGTTAAGCAGTCTGCAACCTACCCCTTGGTCGACACGTGGCTCAACTCCAGTAGTCCATTATCAAGTTTTTTTTTTGATAAAAAATCTATCAATCTCTATATGCTTGGTATGATCGTGTTGGACTTGATTGTTTGCAATACTGATGGCTGACTGACTTTCGCACCACATCTTCATCCTATCTTTTTGGTCCAGCTTCAACTCCTCAAGCATTCCTTTCAGCCATATGCGCTCTGCAATCCTTACTTCCATGACTCTGTACTCCGCCTCTGTCGTCGATCAAGTCACTACTGACTGCTTCTTGCTCCTCCATATGACCAGGTTGCCTCCCACAGATATGCAATAGCCTGAGGTAGACCTCATATCATCCGCACAACTTGCCCAGTTAGAGTCGCAATAGCCTTCGATCCTTACGTGCCCGTTCCTTCTGAGAGTCAGTCCCTTTCCAGGGGCACTCTTCAAGTATCGCAGAATCTGGTACACTGCATCCATATGGCCTTTCCTTGGGTGATGCATGTAACGGCTCACCACGCTTACATAGAATGAGATGTCCGGGCGAGTGTGGCTCAAGTAGATCAACTTCCCGACTAGCCTTTGGTACATTTCCCGATCTACTGGTTTTCGGCCTCTGTACCCAGTTTGTACCTTTGATCGATTGTCGTCGTAACAGGTTTACACCCCAACATCCCGGTTTCAATGAGGAGATCCAACACATATTTCATTTGGGAAAGGATTATCCCCTCGACCTCATACGCAATCTCGATCCCAAGGAAATATCGAAGGAGACCCAGGTCCTTCACCTCGAACTCCTTGCCTAGGGCCCCCTTGAAGAGACTAATCTCCTGCTCATCATCCCCTGTAATGATCATGTCGTTCACATACACTGCAAGCATGGTGGTGTGACCCCCATTCTGTCTGAAAAACACCGTGTTATCTGCATTGATCTTGCGATACCCCATCCCAATCATTGCTCTCCCGAATCGGGCGAACCATGCACGGGGTGACTGCTTCAGCCCATAGAGGGATTTTTTCAGCCTGCAGACTCTGCCTTCTGTCTTGGCCATACCGAATCCCGGTGGTATCTCCATGTACACCTCCTCCGTTAGATCTTCATGAAGAAATGCATTTTTCACATCTAGTTGGTGTAGCAACCATCCCCCGTTCACTGTCAGGCTGATGAGAGTCTTAATAGTGCTCATCTTCGCAACCAGTGCAAACGTCTCGTCGTAGTCAATGTCGTAGGTCTGGTTGTACCCCTTGGCCACCAATCGAGCTTTGTAGCGCTTAACTTGTCCATCTGGGTTTTGATTTACGGTGAACACCCACTTGCACCCAGGGACCTTCTTGTCTTTTGGTAGCCATGCCACCTCCCAGGTCTTGTTCTTCTGAAGAGCCCTCATCTCTTCCTTCATTGCTGCCTCCCACTTCGGATCGTCTTTGGCGACTTGCCAATTGTTAGGTACAATAACACTATCCAAAGATGCAATGAATGCTCTGTGTGTAGGGGAGATATGATCGTAAGAGACAAAGGACACAAGGTCCAAACCGTATCTGTTAGGAAGATTTCCCGCATTGCTGCGAGTAGTCTTCCGTAACACAAGAGAAGAAGTCGGGAGAGCAGAAAGGATATCACCTGAGGCTTGTGTAGGTGTTTCAGGAGAGGGTGGCGACGCAGGCAAGGGACTAGGAGCTAGACTGGGCACCGACCCTGGATCTGGTACTGCTGGAGGCTTCCTCCTTCTATTGTATGTCAGCAATTCCCCCTAAGCCGTAGGTCTCACACCTTGCCTCTGCTCCTCAATCTCCTCCTCCTGCTCATCATCACTTCCCTGCTCCTCCTCCGCAGATCCTCCCTGCCATACTCCCAGTTCCGTCACCAACATTTCTCTTTCTAGCATCGTACTTTCTTTATCTGACGATTCTAATGTAGGTAAGATTTCCTCTTGCCGGTAGTACTGTTCTAGCTCTCTAAAATGAACATCCATGATCACAAATCATCTTTTCTCCACTGGGCTCCAGCACATGTAACCCTTTTGAGTACGAGAGTAGCCCAAAACATACACTTGACCGCCCTTGCATCAAGCTTACCAACACCCGGTCTGTTGTCCTTCACGAAGTACACACACCCGAATACCTTTAAGGGAAGTATCCCCCCATTATGTCCCTGCAGCTGCTGACACGGATACTTCCACCCTAGTACCTGTGATGACATCCTGTTGATCAGCTGTGTCACTGTTAACACGACATAAACCTACAGGCTCTGAGGCACTTTCATGTTTAGTATCATACTCCTTGCTACCTCCAGAAGGTGTCTGTTCTTCCTTTCCGCCACTCCGTTCTGTGCTGGTGTGTAGGCACAGATGGTCTGGTGCACTATCCTATGAGTTGATAGGTATTCCCCCATTGCCTTGTTGGTGTATTCTGTCTTATTGTCTGACCTTAGTACCTTAAT
Organism: Platanthera guangdongensis; assembly: GCA_039583875.1. Taxonomy (NCBI): domain Eukaryota; kingdom Viridiplantae; phylum Streptophyta; class Magnoliopsida; order Asparagales; family Orchidaceae; genus Platanthera; species Platanthera guangdongensis. The sequence continues at coordinate 193,658,390 of CM077163.1, read as the reverse complement.
CACCGCATTATATTGTGTCTGTACCAGCTTATGGAAATCTCAGAAGCAGGTGAATACCTCACTTCTGGTTTTCATCAAATACAGCCTTGTAACACGAGATGCACAATCAATGAAAGTAACAAAATACTTATAATCATTTAAAAAACTTACAGTACAAGGTCCCCAAACATCAGAATGAATAACATCAAAAATAGAAGAGCTTTTTCGGCCCGTACTAGCATACAAACTCTTAGTAAGCTTGCCTAAATCACATGCATCACACGTCAATTTTTTTTATTTGTTGCATCAAAAATAGTAGGAAACAACCTAGCTACAGTCCTGAATGAGGGGTGCCCCAACCGCCTGTGATGGAGTATCATCATATCCTCCGCACTCATCTTTTGTCCTCCACCTCTCGTTGTCTCTACCACAGAGATCAGAGCCGCATCCAGTGCTTCCCGATCCAGATACCACAACCCATTATGCCAAGTCCCGGTCCCAAGTATTCGCCTCGTCCCTTTCACCTGGAAAGTCACATTAGGGATATCAAAAGAAACAACACATCTCAGCTGAATAATTATGGAACTAATGGATAAAAAGCTAACTGGGAAAGAAGGAACATGCAAAATATTGGAAAGTGTTACCGAACCTGAGCAATTAACAGTACCCTTACCGACCACTGGCTAGAACGTACTGTTCGCTGTCTGGATGGTATCTGTCGTGGCTAGACGGGTATAGGAGGAGAACTCGCCTGCATTTCCTGTCACATGGCGGGATGCGCCTGAGTCGATGATCTAGTCTGATGCTTTGGAAGAAGATATAGATGCCAGTGCGAGAGATCCATTAGAAGGTGGGTGGCCATACATAGCGACCCCCTCAGCTCCCTCTCTGCTCCCCTCACCAGTCTGTTTTCTCTTGTTACCCTCCATCATGCTAAGTAGGGTCTGCTCTTCTGTATAGATAACACCAAGTTCCTCCGGACTCTCAGTCATACCCAAATTGGCCCGATAGCCTCCTCTACCACCGCAATCACGACCACAACCACGACCACGACCACGTCACCGTCCACCACCCGAATCTCTCTCCTTGGGCGGCTTGGAGCATGTGTGTCTCAGGTGGCCGACCTCACCACAGTTGTAACACTCTCAGGTTTCTTCCCTCTGTCCAGTAATACTAGGAGCCGCAACCGATAGTGCCGACTTCACAGGCATAAACCCTCCTTATTGACGTGTTATTTATTTTTAGTTTTTTTGCCTCTTGTATCTCTTATGTATATATACCTATTCCCCTTAGTGGATGAATAATAATTTTCCTTTGCTCTCGCTTAATTTGGTATCAGAGGAAAAACGACCCCCGGCCCGCTTCGCCCAAACCTCGACCCCGCTTCGTTCGCCTGCTGCCGCGATTTCTTCCCGCATCGCGCCGTCTCCGCGCGATGTGAGGGCTCGCGGATCCAACTGCTGCCGCCGTCCTCCGCCTTCTCCCGCCGTTCTCCTCTGCTGCAGCCGGCTTCTTCTCTGCCGCCGTTCTCCTCTTTTGTTGCTCCTCCGTTATCTTTTGTTGCCGCCGATCCTCTGCTGCAGTCGTTCTCCTCTGTTGCAGCTCGACTTCCTCTTTCTTTTTTTCCCTTCGATTGTTTCTTCTACCGCCGATTTGGTTGGTGTTTACCGCCCATTCCCTCACTTCTTTTCTTCTCATGACCTAGATTTGTGATCTACGGTCTTCCTTCCTTTTTTGGGATTGATTTTTCATCTTCTGTTCAAGGGTATATCTTCTTCCCATCCCATGGATTCCTCCTTTGGTTCGAATGATGGATTTGCTCGACGCATTACTACCGCCCTTCTCAATGAAAAAAACTTTATCGCTTGGTCTAACTCCGTGCGAGTCCATCTTGCCGGACATGACAAGCTTGATTGGCTTGAACCTAATGGTGTTCCCAAGCCTTCCAACGAAAAGGCTATCCGTCAATGGCGCACGAAAAATTTCAAGATTCTCAGGTGGCTTCAGTGCTCCATAGAGCCCCGCATTTACGAGCAGTTCATGCGATTCGATTTAGTGCCGTCTCTTTGGGCTGCCTTGACGCGTACCTACGGTCACACACGCGTTGATACGCGGATTTATTCTGTCTTCCAGGAGATTTCTACTGCTCGTCCGGGGGACCGTTCTGTGCACGATTACTTTACCTTTATCTCAGGGAGATTCCAGGAGCTTTCTGACCTTGAGCCGCTCAGTGCTTTTTCACATCCAGAGGATCTTCTTGTTGCCAAGCGGCGGCAGGAGAAGCGGGAGACCTATCAGTTCTTGATGGGCTTGAGGCCCGAGTTTGAGCAGATTAGGGTTCAGATTGTCAGCATGAACCCTCTTCCTGATATCTTGGATACTTATTCCATGGTGGAGGAGCATGAGCGTCGTGCCCGCCTGACTGCTGTTTTGCCCGTTCCAGCTTTTGTTCCTATTCCAGACCAAATGGCCCTGACTTCAGGTCGTCCTTCTTCTGCGCGCGGGGGGCGTACTTCTACCTCTAAGGGTCGCGGGGGTGGTCTCGGCATCCCATTTGCCTCTTTTCAGTGTCAGCACTGCCTCCGGACTGGTCATGAGAAGGTCCGATGCTGGCTGCTCTTTCCTCACCTATGCCAGCAGTCCCCCGCCACGCGTGCTGCCTCCGCTACTTCTTCCGATTTTGGGGGCCAGCCTGATTCCAGTGCCTCTTTCGGGGCTCCTTCCGCCGACTGGAGTCAGCTAATGGCTCAAGTGCAGCAGCTCCAGTCTCAGCTTCAGCTGTACTCTCGTTTCAGACTCCGCACCAGCCTCTTCCTGCTCAGCCGTTACCTGCCTCCTCGTCGTTCTCATTGACTTCAGCGTCTGCGTCAGGTACCTCGATGGCCTTTCATGTCACTCAAGAGGGGTCCTCTTCTCCCTGAGTGATTGGCTCTGGGGCCACTGATCACATGACTGGTGAGACACGCTTGTTCTCTTCTCTTGAGTTTCCGAGCGTCCATCGGCAGGTTCGCCTTGCCGATGGCTCTGTGACCCCCATCCTTCACCGGGGCACAGTTCCTCTCACTCCCTCCTTCTCCTTGGGTTCAGTTCTTCATGTTCCCAAACTTGCTTTAAATCTTTTTTTTGTTAGTCAATTGACTCGTTCGTTGCACTGCTCGGTGACATTTTTTCCTTTAGGCTGTGTTTTTCAGGACCTGACCACGAGGACTTTTGGCTTCGTCCGTGAGCGCGACGGGCTATACCAGCTGGATCTTCCACCTCCTTCGCTCTGTCTCTCACCCCCATCCATCGCTGCTGCTACTACTTCACTTGCTCTTTGGCATGCTAGACTGGGGCATGCGAGTCCTCAAATCGTGTCGTCTCTTTTTCCGAGTGTCTCGTTTGAGAACTCTTTTCAGTGTGATGTGTGTCAGCTTAGTAAACACACACGCACTACCTATCCTGTTTCTGTTTCTCGTAGTTCTGCACCGTTTGATATTATTCATTCAGATGTTTGGGGACCTGTCCCGGTTGTTTCTTATGATGGTTTTTGGTATTTTGTTACTTTTATAGATGATTTTACTTGTTGTTGTTGGATCTATCTTATGCGTGCCAAATCTGATGTCTTTGATTTATATACCCAGTTTACCAATATGGTTACGACTCAGTTTTCCTCTCGTATTCGGGTCCTTCGCTCCGATAACGGGTGGGGGGGGGGGGAGTATACGTCTTCCTCTTTCACTGTTTTCCTTGCTACTCAAGGAACCCTTCATCAGTTCTCCTGTCCATATACACCAGAACAGACACGGCATGGCGGAACGCAAGAATCGTCATCTCTTGAATGTGGCCCGGTCTCTTCTTCGCGGGTCTCATGTCCCCAAGTCGTTTTGGAGTGCCGCCCTTCTTACGGGGACCTTCTTGGTCAACCATCTGCCTTGTCAGCCTTTAGCAGGTCGGGTAACCCTTAGTATTTTATCTCCCCATCGCCCTCTGTTCCCTGTCCCTCTCCGGGTGTTTGGGTGTGTGTGTTTTGTCCAGGACCGTCATCCGACTCAGACAAAGCTTGATGACAAAGCTATCCGGTGCTTATTTTTGGGGTATTCCTCCTCTTCCAAGGGCTATAAGTGTTTTGATTTCTCTTCTCGCAGGACTTTTTACTCCTTGGATGTTACGTTTTTTGAGGATGCCCCTTCTATGGTACCTCCTCTGCCCCTGTTTCTCCTTCTACTCCGCCACAGCCGGCTCCGGTTGCCCTTGCTCCGCTGCACGACTCTCTTCCATTGCAGACCTACACTCGTGGCCCACGCAGGCCCTCCCATGTCCACCCCATCCTTCGGGATCCACTGGTTACGCCCATCTCACAGGACCTTGTGCTACATCCTCTGGCAGGTGATATTCTTCCCTCCTCTGACTTACCCATTGCACTTCGCAAGGGTAAGCATTCTTGTGTTACTGACCATCCTGTGGCAAACTATGTGTCCTATCAGCGTCTTTCTCAGGGTTACCGGGCTTTCCTGACTGCTACCGACTAGATCAGAGTTCCGAGTTTGATGACTGAGGCATTCCAGCACCCTGAGTGGCTGGCGGCCATCGAGGATGATATGTCCGCACTACTGAAGGCGGGCACCTGGCGTTCGGTCCCTCTTCCTGCAGGTCGGAAAACTGTTGGATGTCATTGGGTTTACACTGTCAAGTATAATGCCGATGGTTATCTTGACCGCTACAAGGCCCGTCTTATCGCGAAGGGCTTCACTCAGACTCCTGGGGATTACAACTTGACTTTGCCCCGGTGGCTAAGCTATCTACTGTCCGTCTGCTTGTATCTCGTTGCCTGCCATGGGTGGCCTCTTCATCAGATGGACGTGAAGAATGTCTTTCTCAATGACGACCTTGCTGAGGAAGTTTATATGGATCCGCCCCCCGGTTACCAGCTTCAGGGGGAGTATTTGTGCTGTGTTTGCCTTTTACAGAAGTCCTTGTATGGACTGAAGCAGTCTTCTCGTGCGTGGTTTGAGCGTTTTGGTACTGTTGTGCTTCAGAGTCGGTTCACCAGATGTCATGCCGACCACACATGCTTTGTTCGGCCTGCTGTGGATGGACATAGGGTCATTATTCTTGTCTATGTGGATGATATTATTCTTACCGGTGACGATAGCTCGAGGATACTTCAGATCAAGGGTGTTCTTCAGAAGGCCTTTGAAGTGAAAGATTTGGGCATCTGAAGTACTTTCTCGGGATTGAGGTTGCCAGATCTCAGCAGAGGATCTCTTTGTCTCAGCGCAAGTATACACTTGACCTCTTAAGTGATACTGGCCTTCTTGGGTGCTCTCCTGTGTCTACACCCATGGATCCGAACCACCGCCTTCATGCCGAGTCTGGTGATCCTCTCCCTGAACCGGGCAGATATCAGCATCTTGTCGGCAAACTTATATACTTGACCAACATTCGCCCTGACATTAGCTTTGCTGTGAGTGCGGTCAGTCAGTTCATGCATGCTCCCCGGACTTCTCACCTAGATGCATCATTTCAGATCCTCCACTACTTGAAGGGTTCTCCTGGCATAGGGCTCTTCTACCGTTCATCTCCGGCCCTTGATCTCACTTGTTACACGGATTCTGACTATGCTGGTTCCCTTACTAATCGACGTTCTATCTCGGGGATGTGCACTTTCTATGGTGACAATCTTATTTCCTGGAAGAGCAAGAAGCAGAATGTTGTGTCCCGCTCGTCTGCTGAGGCTGAATACCGGGCTATGGCCCACGACGTTACTGAGCTCCTTTGGCTGCGTACCCTCTTGACCGAGCTTGTCTCTCCTCCCTCTGATTCTTCGACTCTTGTGTGCGACAACCAGTCCGCTCTCATGCTTGCCTCCGACTCAGTTCTGCACGAGCGGACTAAGCACATTGAGGTTTATATTCACTTTCTCAGGGAGTACATCCGTTCAGGGACACTTGAAGCGTCCTATGTTCCCTCCGCAGAGCAGATTGCTGATGCCTTCACCAAGGCGGTTGGTCCTTCCAGACTTCTCTCTACATGTGGCAAGTTGGGCTTGCTTGACCTTTCGCGCCAGCTTGAGGGAGAGTATTGACGTGTTATTTATTTTTAGTTTTTGTGCCTCTTGTATCTCATATATATATATATACCTATTCCCCTTAGTGGATGAATAATAATTTTCCTTTGCTCTCGCTTAATTCTCCTGTCCCTGCCTGCAGTTTGAGACACGTCTCCTCCTGAATCATAACAAAGATGGCCTCCGTACCCGATAGAAGTAGAGCTCTCCGCTGATCGAACTTGTCATCTAACCCCTTCAGGAAATTCATCGTCCTTTCCTCCACGATAATTTTGGAAGCCCGATACCGTGGATCAATGCAGTACATCCCACCAAAGGCGTGATCGTAGTCCACCCATAGTCGCTCCAACTCAGAGGCATACTCCTGCACCGTTTTCTCCCCCTGAACAGTGTCATCGATTTCTCCCTTCACCTGGAAGACCCGCAGAGTGTTCCCCACACCGTCATATGTATTCTTCAGCTTGTCCCAGACCTCCATGAATGTCTCGAGGCCATCTACCATGATGGCAATCGATGGAACAACCGAGCTAAGAAGCCACATAAACACAGTCATACGGGCGGACTCCCACTCATCTCCCGCCGAGTTCTCTGGTTTCTTCAACGCCCCTGTCAGAAAACCCCCAACTTTTTTTGCCGCCAGGAACTTCTTCACACGGCGTGACCAACTCAGGTAGGTCGTCGGTCCATCTAGCTTAAGATCGATCGATGAAAGTTCCAGTTTCGTCGGCCGTTGCGATGAACCCAACACCCTCAACAATGGGGACAACTTGTCCGGGCCCAACATCTTGTACGTCGTATATCTGATAGGACATAGTAATCCCCTTTTTTCACAACTGGAAGTTGGAGGAGATAAGGATAATAGTAGCAAGTCTCACATTAGGAGGAAATGTATTGTAAGAATCCCCTGGGGGAGCGGTCATTAGAGTGGTGCTCGTAACGGAGGAACTCATGACCTAGTTGAAGGTACCTTGACGACAGAGAACAAAAGAGCTAGCTACTATAGCAGCTAGATGGCGCAAATAAATGGCAGAATAGCGAAGCAGAAGCAGCAGCAGATGGAGGCAACATTATGGGAGACGACAACCTATGGAGAATTAACAACAGATCACGATAAGGCAGATCATCGAAGAAGTAGCATCACCAGAACCAAAGAAGATAGCATCACCAGATTACCAAAGAAGATCGTCGAAGTAGATCACAACATCAACAACTCATGGCAAGGGAATCAAGCAGAGGAGCGGCACCAACGATCAAAGAGGAAGAATCAGGGTCAAACCGCGTCCCCGCATGGAGCAGGAAGGAACCTGGAACGACGTCTTCAAGAGCGGCTTCAATTGATGATCATAAAAGTGTTTTTGTCGATCCCAGGCGAGGCTTTAGAGGTGCGGATTCGTCGACTCCAGGCAAGGCTTTGTTGTTGATCGAAAGCAGAGACGATGGAATCGAGAGGCGGAAGAGGCACACTAGAGAAATAAACACTAACAATGCTCTGATATCATGTTAGATAGGTTTTGGAAGACTTGATACCTCAATAGAGGCACAAGCATTTATTTGTATAGTATGAAGGAAACCATACATATGGCATTTCATGATGTGGGACTAATACATCTAACACGAACTATTGTACCATTTTATTAAAGAAGTAGCAACGTGGCCACTAGTCACTTTATTGTACCATTTTATTAAAAAAACACACTATTCAACAATAATTGAAGAAATTTTGGATTCATGTATATCTACTAAAGCCACCAGAAAGGACGACAATATTCTTCTTTGTGATTTTTTCTCCACGAAACAAAATGGTGTAGACAAAATTCGTATTACAAAGAACTTCTTGGAAGTACTAATCTGGAAAAATTGGAATGATAGCTCGAAGGTATGTCAAAGAAAACTCCAAAGAAGAACAAATGTAAGAGGTACAATAGAACTGTAGTAGTAGACCAAAACAGGCCATACACATCAGCAATAAATATGTTATACAACGACATCAACATCAGAGGACATATGCCACCTGCAATTGCAGAATCCATTGCAAGGTCAATAATGAATCACACTATTCAACAATAATGGAAGTCTGTCTGACAAGTAACGTGACCACCATCCACTTTATTAAAGTAATTGTTAGCTATTGTACCATTTTATTAAAGAAGTGTCAACGTGGCCACTCACCACTTTATTAAATTACGAATTATTGTACCTTTTATTATAAAAGCAGTATATGTTGGTAGTTGGAAATAATATATGAGAGGTTAGCAGAGATCAATAAAAGGATGCATTTACATTATATCAGAGTGTCATCCCCCCTCCCCACCCCCACATACACATACACCTAGGGGGTGTCCTCTTATTCGTCATTCAATTCAAACCTTACCAAATTTATGAAAGCAAGAGGCCACAACTAAAGGAAAGAGGGAAGGAAAGCAGGAAGGAAACTCAGAAGATTAGAAAGAAATTCCGATCTTTGTTTCTGAATGCCTAGTTACAATGTAAATGTTGCCTTTTGTAGGCCTCTACTAACCTCTCTTATATTATTTTCAGCTGTACTGCTATAATAATAAACAGTACAGTAATTCACAATTTAATAAAGTGGCTTGCTACTTCTTTAATAAAATGGTATAATAATTCATAATTGCTTTAATTAAGTGGTGGGTGTCCACGATGCTTGACTGTCAGGCTTCTTTTTTTGCTGAATAATGTGATTCCTTATTGTCCTTGCATTGGAATATGCAATTACAGGTGACATCTATTTTTCTATGATGTTGATGTCGCTGTATAGCATATTTACTGTTGATGTGTGGTCTTCTTTGGTCTAGTGCTACAGTTTTACTGTACTTATTCCATTTGTTCTTTTGAGTTTTCTTAGGCATACCTAGAGCTTTCGTTCTAGTTTTTCCCAGATGTAGTGTTTCTAGAAAGTCCTTTATAATACAAATTTTGTTGACACCATTAGGTTCTTCGGAGAGAAAATCACATATGAGAATATTATCATATTTTCTGGTAGCTTTAGCAGATATGAATGGATCCCATATTTCTTCAAGAATTTTGTTGCGGCGATGAACCATTCTTCGTCTTCACCAAAGTTTTTTTTGATGGTCGTACTATGGTTGATTGTCTGGCTAAACAATGCACCTATTTTAATTTGATCATTCTTGTTTAAGATCTTATAAATCCAAGCGGGTTGGTTGAAGTGGAAAGGCGCGTCACGGATCTTATGTGATCGTAAAGTACCATTAAAACTTAAGGGCATGTTTTACCGTACTGCAATTAGACCAGCGATGCTCAATGGTTCTGATTGTTGGACAGTGAATTGTGTACATGAGCAAAAAATGGGAGTTACGGAGATGAGAATGCTTAGGTGGATGTGTGGACACACGAGACTGGATAAAATTAGGAATGCATTTATTATGGATAAAATTAGGAATGCATTTATTATGGATAAGACAGGAGTAACACCATTTGCAGAGAAGATGCGAGAAGCTCGACTAAGATTGTTTGGACACGTACAAAGGAGACCATTAGAGGCACCTGTTAGGCGTTGTGAGAGTCTAGTCACTAGGCATGTTAAACGAGGGAGGGGTAGACCAATAAAGATTTTAAATGAAACTATAAGGAAAAACATGATGTACTTGGGCATTAGTGAGAGTACGACAAAAGATAGAGCATAATGACGACAAAGGAGTCATATAGCCAGCCCCACTCTAGTGGGATAAAGGCTTGAGTGTTATTGTATTCTTGTTTAAGATGAAAACATTTGTTGGAGGATCAATGTTTTCATCTCTATATCTTCAAGAACATTTAAAAATCTACAAGTCCTCCTTCTATACGTTTTTGATTATACATTTCTAAAATTTTATCTACAAGCTCATTGCTCATGAATTGGATGCTTTTCGTCGCCTGCTGCACTCTCAGTCTGATCTGTCCCCGGGTGTTTCTGCTTCCCTTACGTTTATTGCTATGTCGAGTGCTCATGCGGCCACTACCTTATCTTCTGAGTGAGTGATTGATTTTGGTGTCACTCACCACATGACCGACTCCTTTTCAGTTTTCTTTCTTATACTCCTTTGTCTGGTAAGGACAAAGTCATTTCTTCTAATAGCTTGTTGTCTACTACTGCTGGCAAAGGCCATATTTCATGTTCTCAAACTATTTCACTGTCATTTTGAAAGATAGGGGATAGATCTAATATACTCTAAAGGGGGGGGGGGGTGAATAGAGTGATTTAAAATCTTTTTACTGTTTTTATAATTTATCAGTAAATTAGTGATAGTAGTAGTTATATAAAATGAAAAAGGGACTAAGCTAAATCACACAACCACGACACAACAAAAAAAAAGAAGAATGAGCACACAGACAACACAAAAATTTATAGTGGTTCCCGAAATCTGGGTACATCCACTCTTCTACCACCCTGGTAGGAATCCACTAGCTATTTTTTGATCAGGTGACTGCCACCACAGGTTTTTGCTCAGGTGCCCTGTCACCACAAGATCTATTTGCAGGGAGATCTGACAACCCTTTAGGCTTTTGATCAGGTGCCCAAAAACCAACAAAAACTTTTGAAGGGAGTTAATAAACCCTTTATACAGAAGGTTAAGAAGGTGATGTTGTCTTCTCTTTCTCTAAACAACAGAGAAGACTTTAGTGGATTGCTGGTGTCAAAGCTCCCCCTGAGATATTGAAATGTTCAGGAAGACTGGAGCTTTGCTCCGGGTGTAGGTCTTCAAATTTGTTGTTGATCTCCAGCAGGCTTTCAGACTGATTGTTCTTTGATTGTCTCTTGAAAGCTTTGAAGAAGATTTGCTGATGATGAAGACAGAATGAATTTGTTCAGAATTTTTCTATCTTGTTTCTCTGTGTATGTATCTCTGTGCCATCTGAAAAAGAATCTCTCTTTTATATCCTGTTATCTCATTCTTCTTTTGAATTTTGAATTATATGCAGTAATTGCTGATTAGATTTTGGGAATTGAAACGGCTGGAATATACTCTTTAATGAGTTTCCCCAACTGTCATAGTGAAACAAGCAAGTAATTAACTCTGATGAAATCCATAATTAATGCTGCCATGAACTGCTATATTCTTGAGAATATGAGCATTAGTTACTCAGAGAATTACTGCCAAAGAATAGAATGAATTTGGAACAGAAATATGGAAAACTTAACATTTAGGCTCTGAACAGATTTCGTCGACCTCAGGGTAGATTTCGCCGACCGGAGTTCCAAGTTCGTCGAGCTGAGAAATCCCCTTCGTCGACCTGAGCTCAGCGATCCAAGTCCCTAAGAATAGCTGACATTCTATGAGCTCCAAATTTGTCGAACTAAGAAATCTGTCTGGAGCAGAGTTCGTCGACCTGAGCTCGAATATCGTCGAACTCAACTCAGAGAAAGAACTCTGAGTTCGTCGATCTGCGATCGACGATCGTCAAGCTGAGTTCGAAGAACTTCGAACTAATAATCTGAACTCTGATTTCTTCTAAGTCTTGATCTCTGAAGTCTTCACAAGGCTGGATCATAAGATGTCTAATCCTAGTCAGACTGTCCTTAACCTTAGAACTAACAAATTGACCCTAGGCTATACATGATGGGTCAAAACCTAATAGTGAACCTTAGCCCAAATCCAAACTAGGGATCTAACAATCTCCCCCTATTTGGTGAGGTCACTAAACATAAAAATAAAAACACAAAGCAATATAAATATCTGACAGAATTTTAAACTAATCAGCAGATATGATATAGCTAAGTGCAATACATATATATGTCTCGGAGAGATAAATGTTCAAGGATTGTTAGAGGGAGGAGCAGATGAAGGTTTAAAAAATACAATTTTCCTCCGAGGATCTGCAGCTTCCCTTTGAGTCATTTTCATATCTTGAGCTCCAAGAACTGTAATAGTTGAAGCTCTGGGAACAACTGCTTCAGGATGTGCCTGCATATACTTATTTGGATCAAATAACTGTCTGTCTACCTGAAATTTGTCAAGTTCTTTTTGCCTGAAGGTAGACATTGTAGTGAATTGAGATGGATCTGATCCTTCTTGTCTTGCTTTATTCATCTGAGACAGTCCAATCTGTTCATGAAATCTAGCCATTCTGAAGTTAGGATCTAACTCCGGTTCATAAGTTGGAGAGGGATATCTCTCTAGATCAGCTTTAGAAGCATCCTGAGCAGACTTTTGAGAGTTTCTGAAAATAATAGATTACTGTTGAAAATTTGTTAATGGCATAGACTGTTGAGATTGGCTTTGATAACAGAACTGTGGAGGGCTGCACTGACTGTTTTTCTCGAAGATCTACAAGACTTGTGAGAGGATGTTTTTTGATATTGAGAAGAGGTTGAAGCAGGCTTCTGAGTCTTTGTAACACTTCCAGAAGATTGAGAAACATTTCCAGTAGCACCTGCAGCAGGAGGAGGAGGAGGTCCTCTCCAGTTCCTTTGAGGAGGAGGAGAGTATCTCCTGCTCTTCTTCCTAGCTTTTTGCTCATTTTTAGACAGCCACATCCATCTAGGCATACCTGGATAAGGTGTAATTTTATTTAGGATGTAATAGGGTGTGTCAGCAGTCAGGTTAGGCTTAGGAACAGCCTTAGCAGGAACTTTCTCTTCTTGGATTTTGCCTTTTTAGAATTTGATTCATCAGAATTATTATTATCATCATCATCATCATCAGATGAACCAGGAGGATTGGCATATAGATCATCAATCTCTTTCAGAATATCTTTAGATATCTGCTTCTCAGCCTGAGGCTGTACTGGAATTATTGGCTCTGCAACACTTTCAAAAACAGTATGATCTCCTTGCTCTTCTTCCATGTCAGCAAATAAGATGTCATCTAGGTCTGGCATAGGTGACTCACATCAGCCAAAGGTTGGTGGAGAGAAGGCCTTGTGCATAGAAACTGGTTCAGCAATATCTTTAACAACAAAACTTGCCTTTAGTTGTTCTACAACTTCAGGACTTACTGGAGCAGTGTAAGGTACAATAGCTCTAGAATATGGAGTAACAAAACTGGGTAGAATATATCTGTACACTGAATCAAAAGAATGCAGTAAAGAAACTAAATTGACTGTGGGATTTAAAAAGAAATCACCAGCAGTGATTATTTCTGCTATTGTATCAGCCATATCTGTATCAGAACCAATTAAATCAATTATTTCTGTTGGAGGGGCTGCATCTGCTGAATCATCAACCATGTCAGAATCATCTGCTGCTGGAGCTGCATATTCAATTGCTGGAACTGCTGCTGCTGGAGCTACTTCTTCATAGAGCATCTCCCCCTGGCTGGGTTCAGAGGGCCCTGAAGCCAGCCCCCCAGAAGAAGGGACAACAGAGAGAGCAGCAATTTGAGTAGAGAGAGGAAATGGAAGCAGAAAGAGGAGCAATAGCAGTTGCTATGAGTTGTTCAAGAGTTGGTGAGATGAAAGCAAGAAGGTCTTTTGCTATATCAGAAAAATTTAGGTAGAGGGGTTCAGGTGCAGAAGAGGTATAAGGAGTGTGATGTCCACAATTTGAACACATAGAGAAGGCGTGAGAAAAGTCTGTGTGGGTATAGTCTGGAAATGTGGAAGGGGGAATGGATGGAATGTCAGTGGTAGAAGTGGGAACTGTGGTAGTGGGTATAGAGGTGGTGTCCTGAATTGGAGAGTTATGTGGAGATGGTTGAGGAGACAGTAGATTGAAGGATGGTTGAGAGGTGGATGGTATGTCAGAGGTATAAGTTTGAGGTGAGGATTGAGGAGGTGGAGAGGGAATATCCTCATGAATAATTGTGGGAGAGTGTGGAGGTGATGATAGAGGAAGAGGTGAAATAGGAGGGATAATTGAGGATGGTTGTTGTTGTGGAGGAGGTGAATAGATTCTAGTGGAGGGAAGGATATCTTCTGGAGGTGGAGTGGCTGTTACTGCCCTGGATGGCTTAGTGATGGTCCTCTCCCATCTCCCAAATAAGGTACATGTGAGCCTTTTGGAGGCATTAATGAATATGGTGTGAGAGACCAGTGATTCAGAAGCCTTGGCCTGGAGGAAAAGGCCTAAAATTCTCCCAAAGCATACCTCTTTTTAGTATTTTTCTTTTTGATCAAATCAAATAGTAGCTTTCCCCAGTTCACCGCTTTCTTATTCACCACAACACACATCACCAAGAACTGGTGCCTGGTAATGTAGTCATGGGCTGTGTGTTTGCCCAGCAAAACTTTCTCAACGACATCAGCAAGGAATTTGTATTCAGCAGATAAATTCTTCTTAAGTAGTTTGTTAGGGTTTCCATCAGAATGACCCATTTTGATCAGCATATTATCATATTCAATACTATCTATTTCAATATCTTCATTTCCATTAACTAAATCGAAAATCTCTGTTAAGACGATGGGGGTTAGTGTAACCTGCTTCCCTGAGATGGTGCCTGTCATCATGTCTGCATCAGGAATAGCTGAGGAATAGACCCATTCCTTTATTTCGGTTACTGTCAGCTTGATTCTTGTGGTCATGAAGTCTTTAGATGTTGATCTTCAAATAATTGCAGAATGTCCATGAAGATTGGATCAGAATGATGAAATGAGTCGAAATCGATGTCAAAACTTGTGTCAAACTTCATGCCGGAAAGTGATAACGCCGCAGTCGTCATTAGTTTCCTGCAAAAAGAAAGAGAGATCAAGTGCAAAAGAACAGAAAGCGCGGGACGGAGCTCGAAGAAAACATAGTTATAAAGTTTTCAGAATATGAAGCGTCGGGCTCTGTCCGACGAAAAATAAAAATTCTTCGATCTCAGGTCGACGAAAAATTTCATAAAGAGATAATATCGTCGATCTCAGTCAGAAGAAGGGAAAATATTTCGTCGTTCTCAGGTCGACGAAATTTTTCTGAAGCAAAATCGTCGTTCTCAGGCCGACGAAAATGACTTCACACAGAGAGTTCGTCGATCTCAGGTCGACGAAAAATCTCAAGAAGATTTCTTAGTTCGTCGATCTCCGTTTGACGAACTTTTGAAAAATTCTTTGACCACAGACAAAAATTTAAATTAAGGCCTCACCATTTATCATTCCTATCTGATTTATAAAGAACAGATGGTTCCTCTCATTCAAGGGTTTAATGAAGATGTCTGCTCTTTGCAAATTAGTGTAGATATAGACAAGCTTAATTTTATTTTTGTCCACACACTCTCTAATGAAATGATGTCTTATGTTTATATGCTTAGCTGATTTATAAAGAACATATGGTTCCTCTCATTCAAGGGTTTAATGAAGATGTCTGCTCTTTGCAAATCAGTGTAGATATAGACAAGCTTAATTTTATTTTTTTCCACACATTCTCTAATGAAATGATGACTTATATTTATATGCTTAGTTCTACTATGATGCACTAGATTTTGTGCAATGGAAATTGCACTTGTATTATCACATAGTATGGTTGAATTATTTAAGTTGAAACTATAATCTAGGAGTTGGTTCTGAATCCACAGCATCTGGAACAACAACTGCCAGCTGCTATGTATTCTGCTTCTGCAGTTGAAGTAGACACAGATGACTGTTTTTTGCAAAACCAGGACACTAGTCTAGCACCAAGGAACTGACATGTCCCTGAGGTGCTTTTTCTGTCCACTCTACATCCAGCAAAGTCAACATCTGAGTATCCAGTCAACTCAAACTCTGACTCAGATGGATACCAGAGTCCTAGACTAAGACAACCTTTATATATCTTAAAATTCTTTTTAGAAAAATAAGGTGAGATTCTTTAGGGTTCACCTGGAACCTAGCACAAAGACATGTAACAAACATTATGTCTGGCCTACTTGCTGTGAGATATAACAGGGACCCAACAATGCCCCTATATAGTTTCTGATCAACAGGCTTGCCATGTTCATCAGAGTCAATCACAGCATTATAAGTCATGAGTGTTTTCTTTGTTGAGGCATCTGACATCCCAGACTTTTTGATTAGCTCCTTAGCATACTTGGACTGAGATATGAAGATGTCATCAGGTAGTTGCTTCACTTGGAGGCCAAAGAAGTAAGAGAGCTCACCCATGCTACTCATTTCAAACTTGGAATGCATTAGGTCAGAGAACCTCTTGCATAGTTTGGAATTAGTAGAGCCAAAAATAATGTCATCTACATAAATTTGTACTAATAAGATTTGATCCTTATGATGTCTAGTGAACAATGTCCTATCTACTATGCCCCTAGAGAATTTATGCTCTAAAAGAAAACTAGCTAAGGTTTCATACCAAGCTCTTGGAGCTTGCTTTAGACCATAGAGAGCATTATGCAATTTAAAAACATAAGAAGGATGGGTTGGGGAAATAAAACCTGGTGGTTGCTCCACATAAACCTTTTCTTTAAGTTCACCATTTAAGAATGCACTTTTGACATCCATTTGATAGACTTTAAACTTCTTGTAGGCAGCATAAGAAAGGAAGATTCTGATTGTTTTCAGCCTTGCAACAGGTGCAAATGTCTGGTCATAGTCAATGTCTTCCTCTTGTCTATAGCCTTTTGCAACTAGCCTTGCCTTGTTCCTGATGATAATACCTCGAACATCTAGTTTATTTCTGAATACTCATTTAGTTCCAATGACTGAGTAGTTTTTGGGTTTTGGAACTAAATCCCAAACTTTACATCTCTCAAATTGGTTGAGCTCCTCTTGCATTGCAATAATTATGTGTGAATCTTGCTCAACATCTTTTACGGATTGGGGCTCAGTTTGAGATATGAAGCAGACATGCATCAAGTCTTGGTTGAGTTGATGCCTGGTTTGCACACCTACTGACATGTCTCCAATCACTTGAGATACATGATGATCTCTAAGTGTGACAAACTCAGTAGGTGGAGTTGGTTCAGTAACAACTTGGGGAATTAATTCCTCTTGTGGAATCATGAGAGCTGTTGTTGGTTCAACATCCACTTCAGTGTATTCATCTTCACTGTCTTCATTTATATGTGGAGAGGGATGTGCAACACTCTCATTTGTGAGGATCAACTCATCCAACTTCTCACACAAGTGTGACACCTGCAAAATTTCACTGATAGAAAGATTCTTCTCCTTGTAAGACATGTTAGTTTCTTCAAATGTTATATGTACAGTCTCTTCCATTTTCATAGTAGATTTATTATATACCCTATATGCCTTAAAAATTCTCATTGCAGCTTTGACTTCAAGCTTTCTAAGATATTTTTTGTCATTGATATGAATGTAACATAAACAACCAAAAATTCTAAAGTAATCTACTTTAGGTTGTTTCCCTTTAAGTAATTCATAGGGAGTCTTGCCCTTAAGCTTATGTATCAGTCTTCCATTCAGTACATAATTTGCTGTGCTTACAGCCTCTGCCCAAAAGGATAGTGACAAGTAAGCATTTGCAAGTAATGTGTCTGCAGCTTCAATCAGAGCCCTGTTTTTTCTTTTTTCTACCCCATTTTGTTGAGGAGTTCTTAGGAGCAGAGAAACACTGTCTGATACCTTCCATCTCACAGAATTCTTGCATGGGAAGAGACTCAAACTCAATACCATGATCACTTCTGATCAATGCAACTGGAGTAGAATACTCAATCTTTATGCTCTTAAGAAAATCTGTAAGAACCTTAAAGTTATCAGACTTGTTCCTCAAGAAAAACACACAAGTGAACCTTGTGAAGTCATCAACAATCACTAAGGTATAAGACTTCCCTCCCAGGCTCTGTACAACAATAGGTCCAAAAAGATTCATATGGAGCAAATACAGAATCCTAGGTGAATCACTCTTATTAAGTGACTTAAAAAACTGTTTTTGGTTTGCTTGCCTAATTGACAAGCTCTGCAAAGGCTTTCCTTCTTATAGGGGCAAGAAGACAATCCTCTAACAAGTTTGTCTCTATAGAGTTTAGCAATATTTTTCAGATTAACATGTCTAATCTCTTATGTCAAAGTTCATTATTATTGCTAATTTGATTAAACAGACATATTTCTGACTTAGCAGACTTAAAGTTCACTACATAAATGTTTCCTACTCTAGTTCCGGTTAACACAACTTGGTTATCTACTGAAGTAATAATACAAGAGGATTTATTAAATGATACATGAAACTTTTCATCACATGAATTGACTTATGGATATTAGGTTGTGCTTCAGTCCATTTACATATGCTACCTTCCTGAAAGTGACTGCTCCAATTTTAACCTTCTCATAGCCTTCAGTTTGGCCATAGTTGGAGTCACCAAATATTACTTTTTGACTAGCTTGGACTTATAGTTGATTAGGTTGTCCTTGCTGCCAGTCATGTGCTTTTGAACAACCACTATCCATGTACCACTGTTCCTCTGTGGTGGGATAGTCTTTCACCTGCATTTAAACAGATTAGATATTCTTTGACCCAGGTTACCTTGGGTCCTTGTTTCTTTTCATAATTAAAACTGGAGTTATAAGAATATTTAGTTTGGTTCTTATATCCTAAGGAATGAAATTTTCTTGGTGGAATTATCCACTGTCCACTGATTAAATTTATTAATGAAAGATCTTGGTTGATTATAAGTTTTAGGAAAATTTGAGTTTCTGTTAAATTGAACTGGGATCAAAGAATCTTGATAAGTTCGTCGACCTGCGTTCGGCGAAAAGGGCTGAGTTCGTCGAACTCCGCTCAGAGAATGAAAGTATTCATTTTTTGTGCCCCAATATCGTCGATCACAGTTCGAAGAACTGTATTGGTTTCGTCGATCGTAATTCGACGAATAATTATAAGAGAATTCTGCGTTCCGAGTTCGTCGATTGGAGTTCGACAAACTGTAAGCATTTCGTCGATTTGAGTTCGACGAAAACTGTTGAACATAGTTTTTATAAGATTTCTTATTTTTCTTTTTCTTTTTCTTGGTCTTCTGAGTGACTTCAGTTGGTTGATTATTTTCATTTAGCTTTTCTTTATTCTTTTCTCTTATGAATTTTATAGGGGTTGACAGAATGTTTTTCTGAATTAGTGGAGGTTGGCTTGATGAAACACCTAAGCCCAGCTTGTCATTAAGTCTGGCATTTACTGTGCTTGTGATGTTCATCAACTTGATGATTCTCCCATTTAGGGATTCTTCAAGTTGCCTTGTCTCAGCTAATTCAGATTTTAGTGACATGATTTGTTCAGTTGCAATAGTTAGTTCATCCTTTAATTTGATGTTTTCAGATAGAAGATTTTCTTGTTCAGTTATCTTATCTCTGAGTATTTTAATTTTTTTTTTCTGAATTAATCAAATCTTTACATAAGAGTTTGAATTCAGTTCTAAAGCTATCTGAATTAAAATCAAATGAAGAGATTACCTTATCCTCTTCAGATTCTGATTCCTTTTCAGATTGCTCATCTTCAGAAAGGTTGCCTGATGCATTGATATCCATCAAACAAACTTTTCTTGCTTTTGATTTCTCTTCTTCTTCACTTGAGCTGGAAGATGAGGATTCTTCTTCTGAATCACTTCAGGTTTCAGCAACAAATCCCTTGTTCTTTCTTTTGTACTTGCTGGAGAAAGGCTTGCTATAATGACTTCTAGATTCCTTTTCTCTTCTTTTCTCCTTATTCTTATTCTCTGGACACTCTGAAATGATATGTACCCATGTCTCCTGCATCCAAAACACACAATCTCTTTAGTAGGTGTCTTGTCATACCTTGGTTTGTCATCTTGTCTGGATGATTTTCTTCTGAAATCCTTTCTTGTTATCTTGTAGAATCTTCTTGCTAGAAGAGCTATAAGCTCATCATTAGCAGGTGGAGCTTCTGATCCTTCAACTGCTTTGAAGGCAATGCTTGGCTCTTTTCTCCCTGATGTGGAGGTTTTCTGCTCAGCAGCTTCTCTGGTCTTCATCAGCTGCTCATAAGATTTGAGCTTTCTCAAAAAGACTCAGTAGTGATCTCATTCAGACTTCTGGCCTCTTTGATTGACCAGATCCTGGAATCCCATGAGCTGGGGAAGCACATGAGAATCTTGTCATTGATCTCAGTCAGGGTTATGTCCTTGTGTAAGATTTTTAGCTCATTGACAATTGAGCTAAGTCTATTATACATATCACCCACTAACTCAGATTCTTCTTTCTTAAAGTTCTCGTATTGGGAGATGAGATTAGATCTCCTGTCTTTTCTCTCTTCTGCAGATCCAGCAACCATCTAGTTTAGGGAATCCCAGATGGATTTAGCTGAGGTGCACTCTGCCACTTTCTGGAAAATGTCATCTGGCATTATCTGAGCCAGAATGTTCATGACCTTGACATCAGCTATCTTAGCCTTTTTCTGTACATCTGTCCACTCAGGTGGTGAAACAGCATGAGTGCTGTAAGTCGCAGTAGATGTAGTCACTGGAGCTGGTGGACCTGTCAAAATAGAATTAAAAATATCTTCATCAATGAAGTTCATATATAACTTAATTCTTGCCTTCCATATGACAAACTTGTTCAAGTTGCAAACTGAAGGTCTGGTGCTTGCATAATCCTTTGTTCTGTGCCATGAAATAAGTAGTATGCTAGAGAAATTTAGATCTTAGAAGAATCTGTTGGTTCAAGTGTTGTCCTTGTACAACCAAGTAGACCTCTGATACCAATTGAAAGATAGGGGATAAATCTAATATACTCTAGAGGGGGGGGGGGGTGGGTGAATAGAGTAATTTAAATTCTTTTTACTTGTTTCTTAAAATATATCAGAGAAATTAGTGATAGTAGAGTTATATAAAATGAAAAAGGGACTAAGCTAAATCACACAACCACATCACATCAAAAAAAAGAATGAGCACACAGATAACACAAGAATTTATAGTGGTTCCCCAAATCTGAGTACATCCACTCTTCTACCACCCTGGTAGGAATCCACTAACAGGTTTTTGATTAGGTGACTGCCACCACAAGTTTTTGCTCAGGTGTCCTGTCACCACAAGATCTATTTGCAGGGAGATCTGACAACCCTTTAGGCTTTTGATCAAGTGCTCAAAAACCAACAAAAAATTTTGAAGGGAGTTAATAAACCCTTTATACAGGAGGTTAAGAAGGTGATGTTGTCTTCTCTTTCTCTAAACAACAGAGAAGATTTTAGTGGATTGCTAGGTGTCAAAGCTCCCCATGAGATATTGAAATGTTCAGAAAGACTGAAGCTTTGCTCCTGGTGTAGGTCTTCAGATTTGTTGTTGATCTGCCAGCAGGCTTTCAGACTGATTGTTCTTTGATTGTCTCTTGAAAGCTTTGAAGAAGATTTGCTGATGATGAAGACAGAATGAATTTGTTCAGAATTTTTCTATCTTGTTTCTCTGTGTATGTATCTCTGTGCCGTCTGAAAAAGAATCTCTCTTTTATATCCTGCTATCTCATTCTACTTTTGAATTTTGAATTATATGCAGTAATTGCTGATTAGATTTTGGGAATTGAAACGACTGGAAAATAGTCTTTAATTAGTTTCCCCAACTGTCCTAGTGAAATAAGCAAGTAATTAACTCTGATGAAATTCATAATTAATGCTGCCATGAACGACTATATTCTTGAGAATATGAGCATTAGTTACTCAGAGAATTACTGCCAAAGAATAGAATGAATTTGGAGCAGAAATATGGAAAACTTAACATTTAGGCTCTGAACAGATTTCGTCGACCTCAGGGTAGATTTCGTCGACCGGAGTTCCAAGTATGTTGAGCTGAGAAATCCCCTTCGTCGACCTGAGCGCAGCGATCCAAGTCCCTAAGAATAGCTGGCATTCTCTGAGCTCCAAATTCGTCGAACTAAGAAATCTGTCTGGAGCAGAGTTTGTCGACCTGAGCTCGAATATCGTCGAGCTCAACTCAGAGAAAGAACTCTGAGTTCGTCGATCTGCGATCGACGATCGTCGAGCTGAGTTCGAAGAACTTTGAACTAATAATCTGAACTCTGATTTCTTCTAAGTCTTGATCTCTGAAGTCTTCACAAGGCTGGATCATAAGATGTCTAATCCTAGTTAGACTGTCCTTAACCTTAGAACTAACAAATTGACCCTAGGCTATACATGATGAGTCAAAACCTAATAGTGAACCTTAGCCCAAATCCAAACTAGGGATCCAACACATCTGTTCTTCATGTTCTCTTTTCTATGCAACTTACTTTCCATCAGCAATATTACTCAATCCCTTAACTGCTCTGTGATATTTTTTCCCGATTCCCGTGTTTTTCAGGAACTAGGTACAAAGCGGAACATTGGAAGTGGTAAGAACCGCGGGGGTTTGTATTACTTGGATCTCCAGCCTCCTTGTCAGGCTCTCTCCTGCTCTACTGTTATAGCTAATGATGTTCGCCGTTGGCACCTGCGCCTTGGACATTTGTCTCCTACCTATCTTTAGAAATTATTTCATGTTTTTTACCGCTTTTTACAAAATTTCGTATGTGATGCATGTGATATGTTTAAACATGTGAGATATAATTCATCGCATTTATCTTCACTCAGTACCACCCCGTTTACTGTTGTTCATTCTGATATTTGGGGGTCGTCTCCCGTTTTATCAATATCTAGCTTTCGTTGGTTTGTCACTTTTATTGATTGTTTTTCTTGCACAACTTGAGTGTATTTGTTAAAAAAAGACTGAAATTTTCTCTTATTTTCGGATTTTTCATAAAATGGTTCAGACCCAATTTAATGGCTCTATTCGTTTCCATCAAATGAATATTGAGAGGAATATGATGATCGTGAAGCGTTTGGCTCATATCTTACCAGTCTTGGTATCATCCATCAGACCACGTGTGTCCGCACCTCTGCCCAAAATGGAGTTGTCGAACGGAAAAAACAACATCTTCTGGATGTTCCTCGTTATCTTATTGCTACGATGCACCTTACCAAATCATATTGGGGTGATGCCGTCCTTACCGCTGCTCACCTTATCAATCAGCTTCCCTCATGAGTTCTTTTCTATGCTACTCCCTTAGCTCGTCTCTCTATCATGACTGTCGTTTACACTTCCCATCTACCACCCCGTGTCTTTAAATGTGTTTATTTTGTGCATATTCATTTGCCTCACCGAGACAAACTGAACCCTCGGGCTTATCGTTGTGCGTTCCTTGGCTACTCTTCTACAACGAAAGGGTATTGGTGCTACCATACCCCCTCCAGGCGTATGTTTTGCACTATATATGTTATGTTTTTGGAAGGAGAATCATATCTTTTGCCATCGACTCACTCTCTTCGTCAGGGGGAGAGTAGTGGTGATACTGATATTCCTCTTCCTCTTCTTCCTCCTCAGCCACCACAGCTACCTCCTCCACAGGAACCTGGTCCTCCTATCCCTGTTCCTCTGCCCAATACTCTGATCTCTCATTTTTCTCATGCATACCACCGACATTCCTCAGGTATACAGACTACTAAAGTTCCACCTCTACCAGTGCCTGCTTCTGCCTCAGTTTCTGATGATGTGGATCTGCATGATCCTTTTGCATTGCTGAAAGGTAAGACTGCATATGCTAAATATCCTATTTTTAATCATGTGTCTTACCGCCATCTTACCCCGTCCCATCAGGCCTTTGTCTTTTCTCTTTCCTCGGTTGTTATTCCTAAGACATAGCATGAAGCTTTGGGTATGCCGGCATGGACTCAGGCTATGAAAGAGGAAATGTCTGTTTTGGACAAGAACCATACCTGAGATGTCTCCCGTCTTCCTCCTGGCAAGAAAGCTATTGGCTCGAGATAAGTGTTTTCCGTCAAATAGAACCAAGAGGTTAAGGTTGAACAGTACAAGGTAAGAGACTTTTGGTCATGTGGCTAAGATGGACTCTATTCAGGTTTTGTTGTCGTGCGCGGCTTGCATGGTCTGAGATCTTCACCAACTGGTTGTTAAGAATGTGTTTCTCCATGGTGAGCTTGATGAAGAGGTTTACATGAAATTCCCTCCTGTGTTCGTGAAGATGGGAGCTGAAGGTCTTGTCTGCCATCTAAGGAGATCTCTATATGATTTGAAACAGTCACCTAGAGCATGGTTTGACAGATTCCTCGCGGCTATGCTCAAATTTGGATACAAGCAGGCACAATCTGATCATACTATTTTTATTTGGCGACGTGATCCGAGGATTGTGGTTCATATTGTCTATGTAGATCACATCGTGATCACTGGTAACGATAGGAAAGAGATTGCGAATCTCAAGTCTCTCTTATCTGCTGAGTTTGAGGTGAAAGACTTGGGAAGATTACGATACCTCCTTGGTATTGAGGTGACTAGATAGATTCGATCAGGGTATCTTTATATCTCAGCAGAAGTATATACTAGATCTGTTGCAGGTGACCGAGATGTTTGGTTGTGAATATGGTGACAACAATCAGGTAGATGCCTCTCGCTACTAGAGATTAGTTGGAAAACTAATATATCTGTCTCATACTCGTCCCGATATTACTTATGTAGTCGACATTCTAAGTAGATACATGCATGCTCCCAGGATCAAAAATCAAGAGGCGGCATATCGCGTGTTACAGTATTTGAAGAAAATCCTTGGTCGTGGTCTACTGTTTTCCAAGAACGACTACTTGAAGATTGTAGTTTTCACTATGCTGATTGGATAGAGTGTCGCGTTGATCAGAAATCCACAACTTGTTACTGTTCCTTCGTTGGGGGAAACTTTGTGACATGACGTAGTAAGAAACAAAACGTTGTGGCTAGATTGAGTGCTGAGGCAGAATGCCGTGCAATGTCACAAGGTGTGTGCAAGGGCCTATGGTTGCGTGCCGTTCTAAATGACTTGGGGTTTCCTGTGACTTCTCTTTTTTTTGTTTTGCAATAACAAGACTGCGATTAGTATAGCTCACAATCCAGTTCAACGTGACAGGATAAAGCATGTTGAGGTCGATCGACATTTGATCAAAGCTCACTTGGATAAAAAAACTATGGTTACGTCATTCGTCCACTCTAAAGATCAACTGGCTGATGTGTTCACAAAAATCTTGGGAAGTGATGCGTTTATTGATGACATCAAAAAACTTGGAATGAGCGACATTTTTTGTCTGACTTGAGGGGGAGAGTTAAGAGATACTTATTATTATTTACAAGTAGCGTCATTTCTTTTTATCCCACTGTGGGGTTAATTTGGTCCGTGTGTTTTTCCCTGCTCATATATATGTAAGAGTTGTGGGTTATGAATGATCATTCCAATATTATTTCTGATTTCAACTCTTATGTGATCGTAAAGTACCATTAAAATTTAAGGGCAAGTTTTGTCGTTCTACAATTAGACCAACGTTGTTTTATGGTTCTGAGTGTTGGGCAATGAATTGTGTACATGAGCAAAAAAAAGGGAGTTGCGGAGATGAGAATGCTTAGGTGGATGTGTGGACACACGAGACAGGATAAAATTCGGAATGAATGTATCAGAGATAAGACGAGAGTAGCACCAAATGAAGAGAAGATGCGAGAAGCTCGACTAAGATGGTTTGGACACGTAAAAAGGAGACCATTAGAGGCACCTGCTAGGCGTTGTGAAAGTCTAGTCACTAGGCATGTTAAATCAGGGAGGGGTGGACCAATAAAGACTTGAAATGAAACTATAAGGAAAGACATGATGTACTTTGGCATTATTGAGATTATGACAAAAGATAGGGCACAATGGTGACAAAGGATCCATATAGCCGACCCCACTATAGTGGTTTGAAGGCTTGAGTGTTGTTGTTTGTTGCTGTTGTAAGCTAACTACAACACCTATATCAAGTAAAACATGAATACTGAGTTCTTTTTGTAGAAATTGAGAAAGCCAACCTTGTATATATGTCCACTTGGTACAAATACAATGAATGATTACAAATATATAGATGAGAGAAAGAGAGAGGAAAGTCCTATACACAATGTGGGACTAAAGAGAGGAGAGAAAAACAATAAATGCTATACAAATGGGCCTATTTTAAGTGGGCTTTTCCAACACTCCCCCGCAAGCTGGAGCGTATAGGTCATATGCACCCAGCTTGGACAAACACTAGTAGAACATGGTACTTGATAAGGCCTTTGTGAGGATGTCGGCAACTTGATCAGTTCCTGGAACATGCTTCAATTCAAGTTTCTTCAATTGAACCTTCTCACGAACAAAGTGACAGTCAACTTCGATATGTTTTGTGCGCTCATGAAACACCGGATTCTTTGCGATGTGTATGACGGCTTGACTATCACAAAATAGAACAACAGAGGCGGGGAGTTTTACTCCCAGGTCAGTAAGGAGACTTTCAAGCCATGTGAGTTCTGAGACAACCGAGGCCATCGATCGGTATTCAGCTTCTGCAGAGGAACGGGCTACCACAGCTTGTTTCTTACTCTTCCACGTAATAAGATGGCCACCAAAATAAGTACAGAACCCACTAGTTGACCTCCGATCGTCCAGGGAACCCGCATAGTCCGCATCAGAATAGGCAACCAATGCGGGAGCAGAGTCGGAGGTTTTGTAAACCAGCCCTTGACCCGGAGCTCCCTTAAGGTATCGAAGAATCCGTTCAACCGCTTGGAGATGAGAAGTCCGGGGGTCATGCATGAACCGACTGACAACCCCAACTGCAAACGATATATCCGGCCTTGTGACTGTTAGATAGATCAACTTGCTCACAAGGCGTCGATAGTATTCTGGGTTCGGAAGCAGCAAATCGTCATCCGAAGCATGAGCGCATAATTTGTGATTTGCCTCCATCGGGGTACAAGCTGGCTTGCAACCAGACTGACCAGCATCTTTGAGAAGATCGAGACAGTACTTTCGTTGGGAGAGCACCAACCCGTCCGGCCGTCGGGCGATCTCGAGACCAAGGAAGTAACGAAGTTTCTCAAGATCTTTAGTCTGAAAAACAGTGCTCAGATGTTGTTTGACGTCTTGAATCCCCTTTGAGTCATCCCCAGTGAGAAGGATGTCATCAACATAAATCAACAGAAGGACGGTGCCAGTGGCCCGGTGTCGGGTAAAAAGGGAGAAATCTGCAGAACTCCGAGTGAACCCCATGTCCCGAACCACCTTGCTAAACTTGTCAAACCACGCCCGAGGGGACTGTTTGAGACCATAAATTGACTTTTTGAGAAGACATACCCGAGACTCCCCCGTGGTCTCAAACCCGGGCGGTTGGCGCATGTAGACGGTTTCCTGAAGGTCTCCATTTAAAAAGGCGTTCTTGATATCGAGCTGATGAAGGGGCCAGTGGCGGTGGACCGCGACGGAGAGAAGAACGCGGACAGTGTTAAGCTTGGCCACCGGAGAGAAGGTTTCCTCATAGTCGAGGCCCTCCTGTTGTGTGAAGCCACGGGCCACAAGACGGGCCTTCAGTCGGGCAATAGTTCCATCCGGAGCATGCTTGATGACGAACACCCATTTACACCCAACAGGGTGCTGACCGGGAGGTAAGGGAATCAAGACCCAGGTCTGGTTGGCCCAGAGGGCCGTCATTTCTTCGTCCATGGCAGCCCGCCAGCCAGGATGGTGAAGCGCCTCCTGCAAAGAGTTAGGGACCGAAACAGAGGATAATGAGGTGGCAAAGTGAAGAAGAGAGGGAGAGAGGCGATGGAGAGATACGTAATTCGCCATTGGATGAGCGGTAGAGACGGGAGTCGGAGCAGCAGGGAGCAGAGCACCAGAGGGCGAAGCCGACTGCAGAGGGGCAACTGGATGAGGAGAGCGACGAGAATAGACCCGGATAACCGGGGGTGGGGGACGGACTGGAGGCAGGGAAGGCAGAGAGGATGAGGAGTGAGGAGCAGGAATGACAGGACGAACGACGGGATCTGGACTCAGAGCGATATCTAGAGCAGGGAAGAAGGGAAGATCTTCACGGAAAGTCACGTCAGCCGAGACAGTAACCTTGCGGGTAGCAGGCGAATAACATACATAACCCTTCTGAGTGCGCGAGTACCCCACAAAGATATTCTTGGTGGCACGAGGGTCCAATTTGTCCGTGGAGGGACCAAGGTGGTGAACGTAGCAGGTACACCCAAACACCCGTGGAGGAACGGGAAAAGGCGGAGTTGTGGGAAAGAGGAGGCTGAAGGGAGTAGCATACTGGAGGACGAAAGACGGGAGGCGGTTGATGAGAAAGCACGCCGTGGAGAGCGCGTAGTTCCAGTATGGTTTGGGAACCTGCATTTGAAGCATAAGAGAGCGAGCGACATCAAGAAGGTGACGATTCTTGCGCTCGGCGACACCATTCTGTTGTGAAGTGTACGGACATGAGGTTTGGTGAAGAATGCCGAACTCAGAGTAGAGAGTGACAAAGGTACGGCTGGTGTACTCCCGCGCATTGTCAGTATGAATAGTGCGAATAGGCGCAGAGAACTGAGTGCGTGTCTCCAGTATGAAAGCCCGGAATACGCGGGGAAGTTCAGAGCGATCTCGAAGGAGATATAACCACGTCATGCGAGAGTAATCATCAATAAAAGTAAGAAAGTAGCGATAACCAGAAATACTAGTAAATTTGTAAGGACCCCATATATGAGAGTGTACTAAAATAAAAGGAGCGGAGCTCCGAGTACAATGAGGAGGGAACGATGAACGGGGCTGTTTGCCCAAAATACATGTGTCGCAGCGAAAAGCAGGGAGAGTAACATTAGGAAGAGCCTTCCGGAGGACTGGAAGAGGAGCATGTCCCAGACGGCGATGCTAATCCGAATAGGAGATAGAGGCGAGGACAGTGGGAGAGTCGTCAAGAAGGTAGAGCCCATTCTGCAGCCGTCCTCTACCAATGATAGTCCGCGTCTGCTGATCCTGTATGAGAAAAGAGGAAGAAGTAAATGTCACGGAGTAATTAGAATCAGTAGTAAGACGACCAACAGATAGTAAATTGAAAGAAGAGCCCGGAACATGTAGAGCCGAGCGCAGGAGGAGAGAAGAGGTGAGTGAAATATCAGCACATCCAGAGACTGGAACCGACGCCCCATTAGCGACAGTAATGTACTTCGGGTGAGGTGAAGACAAGTACTGAGGTGGCCTAACAGAGGTGATATGATGAGTGGCACCAGAATCAAGGATCCAACGCGTGCCAGAGGAGAGGCAGGCGATACCTTCATTGGAGATAGAGGCAGCAGAGGCAACCGAGGCAGGTGGACGGCTGAGCAGGCCATGAAGATGCTGGAGCTGAAGACGAACCTCGTCGAGCTCAGTACGAGGGGAAGCAGAGTCGGTAGTAGCAGCAGAGGCTTTCGGACGAGGAGGTCGGCCATGTTTGCGATAGCAGGTGGCCTCAAGATGTCCATCTTTACCGCAGAACGAGCACTTAGGCCTAGACCGGCCACCCCGACCCCGGCCGCGAGAGTCAGAGCGGCCGCCACAGGCAGAAAAGGGGAGAGGCAATAAGGGAGCTGGTGTCTGTTGAACAAGGGCCGGAGAAGGAAGTCCGGGCACATCCAGAGGCGGGGAGACTTTGAGAAGCATTGAACACACATCGGAAAAAGAGGGTGTAACAGTAGAGGAGAGGATGTGAGCCCGGACACTGTGAAGATGAGGCGGTACCCGGGCCATCATCATGGCTATACCCACAGCTTCCTTTTGGGTACGTTGAGCAGCAAGATCTAAAGTCGGAGGCTGATGGTGGATCCAAGCCTCAACCAGTGACCGGGCCTGAGCAACAAAGGATGTCAGGTCGGTTGCGCCACTGCTATCAAGGGCCTGAAGAGCAGTGATGATGTCATATAGATGGTGGAGACTATCCTTGCCAGAGTAGAGGGTGTGAAGCTCGTCCCACATGCCTTTGGCCGTCTCATGATACATAGCCAGGCGATAAGATTCGCCATCAAGAGAGTTGAGAAGCCAAGTCTGCACACGACCATCATTGCGTAACCATTCCTCAATAGGGTTACCGATAACGGGCTGAGTCAAGTGATGAAGGAACCTCTTTGACTGCAGGACACGGCGAACCAAGTGTGCCCATTCCACAAAGTTCTTCTTGCCAGTGAGAGAAATTGTAGTAATCCGAAGCTCGTCGCGGACTTCCTGGAGAGAGGTCGGGCGTTCAGGAGAAACGACCGTGCCAACAGAGTCCGCAGATGTAGACATGGGGGCGACCTGGAGGAGAGAAAGCGGGAAGACAGCGGACTGGAAGAGGCCGCGGCGAGCTGGAGGAGGCCGCGGCGGACTGGAGGAGGCCGCGGCGGACTGGAGGAGGCAGCGGCGAGCACAGACACGCTCAGCAAGGAGCGGGCTATGAGAGGCCGCGACGGATTGGATAGGCCGGGGCGGACTCGATCAGACCGCGGCGGACTGGAGCGGGCTGAGAAGAGAGGACAAGCAGAGAGGCCGCGGCGGACTGTAGCCGGGGAAGCACGGCACGTCGCGGGAACAAGAGAGCGACCGCAGCGGGCTGGACCAGTCCGCAAGACTGAAAACACGCAGAGAGGCGAGCCCGCGGCGGACAGGAAAAGGAACTTGGCCGCCTGAAGAGGAAGGAGAGCAGCCGCAGGCAGGAGAGAAGTGTGGACAGAAGGAGGTCGCCGTGCTTACGGCGGACGGAAGAGAGCAAGAAGAGGAGGCGAATACCGAGTTCGCAGCGGACAGAAGGAGACCGCGGAGCTAGGGATCGAGTTCGCCGAGGTCGCGCCGGACAAGAAGAGCCCGCAGCGGACTATGGGAAGCAGTGGACCCCACAAGATTAGAGAGAGGGCTATAAAGAAGGGCCTGAAGAGGAGGGAAGAGGAGGGAAGAGGAGTGGTTCCACGGGAAGAGAGGAAGCGGTTTGGACAAGGGAGGCCGCGACTAGGAGGCGCGGACACACATATGCAGACCGCAGAGACCGCAGGCCGCAGGGCGGATAGAAAAGGGAGTCCGCAGGAGTCCGGAACCTGGCTCTGATACCATGTAGAAATTGAGAAAGCCAACCTTGTATATATGTCCACTTGGTACAAATACAATGAATGAGTACAAATATATAGATGAGAGAAAGAGAGAGGAAAGTCCTATACACAATGTGGGACTAAAGAGAGGAGAGAAAAACAATAAATGCTATACAAATGGGCTTATTTTAAGTGGGCTTTTCCAACACTTTTAAATTTGGTAGGTATATGGAGTTGAGTTTTTTTCATAAGATCAATAATAGTATGGATGGATCCAGTGTTTTGTTTTTTTGGCTTTGTAGTCCTTGTCGGAGTCTGTTACAGTTTTTTCGTTTTTATTAACAATTTTGTTGTTTAGAATTTTTAACTTTATATGCTCATTTTTATCAAAAAATAGTCTAGAAGATTTATTTTTAAATAATAGTCGGTTAATTCAGTAGTCTTAATTATTCCGTAGGGAACTTTTAGCTTTAATTTGACGTATTCATTGTACAAAATTTTATTTTCTTGATATTCAAATTGTTCGTCGTGTCATAATTATTAGATGTCATTCCTTAGATTTATTATGAATGTTGTCATTTATTTCATGTCAAGTCTTTTGGTAATTAGTGCTGGTCATGTAATTCTATATATAGACCTCTTAGGTCATGAATGGATCAAAGCAAGAATTAGGCTCTGTTTGGTTGTGTTGTTGCTGATGGTAAACTGCTGATAGAAAAAGTGCTGATTCTGGAAAATAGAGTTTTGTTAAAAAACTATTTGAGTGAAATTGAGTTTGCAAAACGGAGTTTTAAAAAAGTTGTTTGGAAACAAAACAGAGTTTTGAGTCATTTTTTTCAACATTTTTTAAGCACCAACAATTTATTTTTTGGCTCCAATTAAGCAAATAAAGTTAGGTTAATCATGATTAATTTCATAAATAAGCCAGATCTAGAACCATATCGAACAACTTATCAAAATAAGCAATTGAAAATGAATAGCATCTGAACAAAAAACACAGTAGTAGAAAATACTCATCACCATGACAAAATCCAAAGGATATCATCAAAGTGTTTTAGATAGGAGAGAATACTCATTGCCACCGCCAAAGAAGGATCTGGCAGAATCGAAAAATCTCCCGATTTTAACATCCATGGCAGGCTTTTCACAGTCTTTTGTTTCCTTCGGAAAGAGACAAAGCTAGGGTTTATAACCTTTGATTTTAACATCCATGTCAGGAAGTCGGAAGAAGGCTCGCGGGGAGGCTTGCTTGCGGGGAAAAAGGTCATGCGGGGAAGAAGGGCACCAGCTGAAGAAGGGCACGACGCGTCTGGACCACGTGAAATGCAGCTCCCAGGTCGTCGGCGAGCTACAACCATTGCGAGATCGGGAGGAGTGGAAGATGGAGGAAGTCGAACTCGCTTACCCTATTTGCGACCTACTGCTGTGCAATTTCGGGAGAGGAGAGGCGCGACTGGACTGGAGGAATTTTCTGCGTCTGACAAATAGGTTAAAATTGCGGTGAATAAGAAACAGAGGTTCACCCATCCGCCGTCCCAAACGTCGCTTATACAAAGACCTCTGTTTTCTCCCTACCGCACCACAACCCATCAGCCGAACCAAACGCCACCTTAATATCTTCTCCCCTTATCTGTTTATGAGATCTTGGTTGTTTTCTCTCCTCCCGAGTACACCCGCCTAGGCAGCCACGATTTCGGCTTCGATGTACCCTCCGACCACAACTTTGGCAAGCGCATAACAATTTGGTATAAGATCTAGGTCATTGTCATGAGCTTCTTTTGTCGGCAATTTGATGAGGCAGATACAAGGGCAAGCCCTAAAAATGATGGAGGAGGTGAGAGAAGATGAAACCCTACAAGGTGAAGGAAGGAGATAAGAACTTTAGGGGAACAGAGGAAGTCCTAAAAGGTGATGCAGTGACAGGTCGACTCAAAAGGGATTTCCAAGTGCAGGCCTATTTGCGATGATATGAAATAGAAGTGCACAAGTGGTCCGCTACAATTGCAAACAAGTAATTAATTATTATGAATTAACAGCAGGTGCACATACAATTGCAAACAATTAATTAACAGAGGACAAAGTAGTAATTTTGCAAATGAAAGAGGCGCAGTTACCTTCAAACAAGCGCAAAAGAAATCCAGCAAGTCACACGACAAATAATACTAATAACATTAAAAAGAGAACATCCACTACACAATATAGGTGCCAAAACACCCAACAGTAAAAGACAAGAACTTTATACCACGGATTGCATATGTAGGCGGCGGCGGTGGCGGTTGTTGGCGGGCATCTAGGGTCGTAGCACACGGAAGAGGTAAGGGTGTTGCAAATCTGGGCTGTTATGGCTGGTTGAAGTGGAGTTCACGACAGGGGATGGGAAAATGGAGATGGGGAAGGCTGTTGGGGTTCAGGCGGACGAGATAAAGAGTCCTGGTGAGGTAAGTTGTAATTTAGGAGGCAGTGGAGTAGTAGATTACTGTTGGGAAAGGGGGATGAGGCCAGAGTGGTGTGGGAATGTTTTCGGAAGGCTATTAGGAGGGGGAAAACGGGGCTTCAGAGGCCGACGGTGGGAATAGAGGCGGAGGTGAGCGGGCTTGCTGTGGCTGGCCGGGAGGAGGAAGGGCGGAGGTGTGCGGGCTTGCTGTGGCTGGCCGGGAGGAGGAAGGACGGAGGTGTGCGAGCCTGCTGTGGATGGCCAGGGAGAGGAAGTGCGGAGGTGTGCGGGCTTGTTGTGGCTGGCCGGGGAGAGGAAGGGCGGAGGTGTGCGGGCTTGTTGTGGCTGGCCGGGGAGAGGAAGGGCGGAGGTGTGCGGGCTTACCAGAGTGGAAGATGGAGGAGGTTTGTCGGCGTCGCACCGGGAATGGCGGAAGGAATCGCACCTTCAAGGACCGAGCGGTTCCAGGAACTTTCTTCCAAAACCATCGATGCCTCTTTCTCCAAACCGTTTGGTTTTAATACCCTAAAGGATAACCGCCGCCTGTAATGAACCGGTGCAAATATAACTCAAATAAAACCACCCCGATCGGATGGCTAGGATTGTTTGACGCCGATCGGGGGTTAAATACAACTCTGAGTAAAAAACCAGAAATACGAAAATGACTAGAAACGAAAATCCGGATGCGACCATGAGTTCTGATCGCCCGTCCGGGCAGCGGATCACCGCCTCCTGCGGGAATATACGTGCGTCGGTCGTGGCGCGCCGTCAGAAGGGCTTATAAGAAACTTTGGCATTAGAGGTTTTTTCCTCCCTCTCGCAACTCCTCCGCCTTCCAGGAAACATAGCAGAACCTGTAGGCAGGTTGCACAACAGTAGGCCACACACCTCTGTAGTTCAACACCAACAGGCCACACACCTCTGTAGTTCAACACCAATAGGCCACACACCCTCTTCTACCTCTGCAACTGCATCGTCATTGTTCCCAGCAAGCCGTCAGTAGTGTTTCTGTCCTACGTCATCCTCCACGCCCATGCCCCACTTTCCCTCTTATTCATCGTTGACTCCTTCGCTCCACCAGCTCACCTCTGATCGAATCCTACAACGCCATCGACGCAGCTCCCTCAATGCCAAAAACCCTTCGCATCCTCCGTCTTTTCTCCTCTTCCATCCTCCGTCTTTTCTCCTCGTCCACCCTCTGAACCCCACGCCTTCGGGCCCCCTCCCTCTCGAGCAACCAACATCTCCATCGAGTAGAGCAGATCCCTCGAGTAGCAAACCTCTCCCATCAGTGCATTTTTTGAGCCCTGCGTCGTCGGTGCTTTGCTCAGGACACTTAGAAATTCTGCCCATACCTACGTTGTTGCCATCCCGGCCAACCCAGGTTGCTTCCCCTTCCATTGCAACTTGGCCGGTTACACCACTGCCTCCGATTGCGCCACTGGGTCCGTTGATTGCGCCATGACAGCCCTTACCACTACCGGACTCTGCCGGTCGCCTCCTAACACAACCTCCATCTCCGTCGACATTGCTGCCTCTTCTGCCAATCTTTCTTCTGTCGGCCCCAACTATACTGGCCCCTTCGACCATTCTGCCGCCTGCTAGACTGACCCCGACTTCGCCGACCCTTGCTCTGTCAGCCGCACCAACCGCTTCGCTGCCTACTCTTTGACCACTTACTTTGTGGGCCCCTCCAATCTTCTCTTCCCACCGGCCATTGTTTCCCCGGACGCCTTCCATCTGCTATTTTCCACCACGATGTCGATTATGTTGGCTCCATTCCTGCCGCCACCCGTTTTTCTATCTCCATCGCCGCTGCTCACTGCCCCAGGACCTGCGTCGCTCTACCAGGAACTCTTTTGATGCGAGATCAAAGATCCATAGGATCGGGTCACCCGAGAAGGTTCGAGCTTGAGGACAAACTTGTTTTCAATGGCGGATGGAGTGTTATGGGTCCAGTCGTCAGTTTTCTAATTACATATTATTATATGTATTTATGTATTGAGCCGAGTCAATTTGAGTCAGTCATATCGTATTGAGTGTTATGGGTTGTGTATCTATTGAAAAATGAAAGCCTTGATACGCCCAATTAGGAGATTAGCATATATATATCCCAAACAGGGAAAATACAATATAACCTATTCAGATTATTTACAGACCAAAATAACAAAAAACAACGATAATCCCAATACTCTCCCTCAAGATGGTGCAAAGATGTAAATCATGCCCAACTTGGAAATAGTCAAATCTGAACGAGTAGGACCGACAGCTTTAGTGAAGGCGTCAGCAAGCTGTTCGGCCTAGGAGACGAAAGCTGGAAGGATAGTCCCAGTACGGACGTGGTCACGCAGAAAATGAACATCCATCTCGATGTGCTTGGTGCGCTCATGTAGTACCGAGTCCTGAGTAAGTAGGAGAGCTGACTTATTATCACAGTAGAGAGTCGAGTCATTAGCAAGAGAAAGGTCAAGTTTAGTCAACAGTGATCGATGCTAAACCAACTCAGTGACTGTAACAACTTGATTTTTTTCATAATAATAATAATAATAATAATTATTATTATAATAAAAAAACCTATTTCCCTCTTAAAACAAAGCCGAGCCCCCTTCCCCGGTCCAATCCCGCTTTCCCTATCCCGATCCCGACTCCCAGCGCTGAAATCTCGATCCCGCCTTCGGCGCCTCCTGCAGCCCCTGAAACCCCTCCCCATGGCCGGATACTTCTTCCTCCTCCTCCAAGTGGCGATTTCCTTCATCTCCTGGGCCGGCTACACCTCTAGTTCCTCTCCCCTTGGCCGTCAACAACTGCAGAAGGCCCAACAACCTTCTTCCTCTTCTCCTTCTTCGTCTCTCTATGATGACATCAACTTCCTCCTCCGGTAGCCCAGATTCCTCTCCGTTTCGGCCTGTGAATTCTAAGAGGAACTCCTAGGGTTTCGCTCGAAACCCCTCTTCGTGGATTTTTTGAGCTCAGATCGGGTCTCCTTGGGTAAAGAATTTCACCAACCTCTTGTATTTCTGATTTTCCCTATTTTTTTCATTGTAAATTTTCTCTCTCCGATATAGGGTTTCCATCAACCCAACTTATGTCCATCATTTAACCCGCTAATCCCGGATTTGTTTGTGTTTTTCGGTGCATCTCCTCAGATCTAGGTAGTGGAATCGCTTCAAGCCCTCTTCGAATTAGGGCTTATCACATTCAAACGACGCCAAAAATCCCCGATCCCTCGCGGTAGCGTCTCCTCCCCTCACTCTCGAGGGAGGTAAATTTCTAACCCCTCATGTTGTGTAGTGTGATTGTCAAACCCATATCCGAGCGTAGAAATCTTGTTAATTCAAATTTGAATTACTTTTTTGATCTTGAACAAGTTTAGCTAGAGCTTTTAACTTTGCTTGCGCCACTTAGTTATAGCTAGCGTTTTCGACATCACCTTAAGGCAAGTAGAAAACTCTCTCTCACTTGCAAACTTGAGATTTAACCTTCATACATATTCCTTATGGTTCTGTTACAAATGTTAGTTTTTTTTTGTTTTTTTTGCAAACCTCTGAACCCTTATGTTGTCGTAAAATAATATGATGAATAATCACCTAAGTATGAAACTCGAAAACAAATCCGTAGTTGTAATCAAATCTTTGAACTGTAGCGTCTAACTGGGCATCTGTCTGCCGTCATGGTCACGACAAGTAGGATTACTTTTACGACAAGACTTGCACGCAGATCTGATCGTGAATCATGTGCGCCCGCTATAACACCTACACCCTTCATCGATCACGGCTTACAACATATTACATGAGTAATTTTAGACTATAACCCGGGGTAGACTATCATTTCAGAAATATTTGTTTGACTTAGATGTTGGTATGTTTGCTAGTTTTGTTCAAGGTATATCAATGTATGATTATGCCTGTTTGTTTTGCTCACAATTTAATTGATTAATTTGCTCATGATTTAATTCCTATGTTCTGAGGTATTTTCTCTCTGTTTTGGATTTGCTCCTTATGGTTCCGTTACAAATTTTTTTTGCTTTTTTTTGCAAACCTCTGAACCCCCATGATGTTGTCATAAAATAATATGATGAATAATCACCTAAGTATGAAACTCGAAAACAAATCGTAGTTGTAAGCAAATCTTTGAACTGTAGCGTCTAACTGGGCATCTGTCTGTCGTCATGGCCACGACAAACAAAATTACTTTTCCGCCAAGACTCACGCAGATCTGATCGCGAACCATGTGCGACCGCTACAACACCAACACCCTTCATCGATCACGACTTAAAACATATTACACGAGTAATTTTAGGCTATATCCCGAGATAGGCTATCATTTCAGAAATGTCTGTTTGACTTAGATGTTGGTATGTTTACTAGTTTTGTTCAAGGTATATCAATGTTCGATTATGCCTGTTTGTTTTGCTCACAATTTAATTGATTAATTTGCTCATGATTTATTTCCTATATTCTGAGGCATTTTCCCTCTGTTTTGGATTTGCCTTAGGGTTCGTGACTGCGCCGCCTGCTCCTTGAGTTCTCGTTCAACTACAGTTTTGCTTGGAGATTTTTCTTTTATAGTTGCTTATATCGGGTTCTATGTATTTGTTTTTTTTACTGTCAGTGTGATTTATCATGTACTAGTTATTGTAAGTCATTTTCTTTTATATTGTGGACAACTCATATGATGTTTCTGATATACTAGATCATTTTATTTATGACATATTCATTACTGTTGCTTATTACATTTACTTCTGTTCACCACTGTGTGTAACATTAAATTTTCAAAGAAATGCATGTGCATTAAAGTCTCACTGTTTTAAAACTTTAAGCGCTTCCGTATATTTATAAATCATAAATTATTCAACCAAAGTAATTATTTTTAAAACTATTTTCAGTATTCTCTGCATCCGCCTTAACAGACATGGTTTTCTTTCCGCCCATGCCCGTGGCATCACGGCCCGCCCGATGCGCACTTTGACTTTCGTTGACACGGGTCGTGATAGTTGGTATAAGAGGGAGGTTGGTTTTTTTTAAATAAAGTATCTATAATTATCATATATTTTGAAACTTATTTTATAATTATATATACATGTATCATTGTTTCACTCACCTTGTCATTATTTGTTATTCGCGGCTGAAACACACACACACTCACTCAAAAGCATGAGTAGTATGCACACAGATGTTAAGGAGTTATGAACAAACTTAACATTTTTGTGCATATGAATTGTCATTAGGATATACACCGCTTGCGAATATTAAATTGTATGGGCGGTTTAATATTCTCAAGTGCGTTGGTATTAGAATCATAATATGCATGACGTGTTCAGTGATATAGGCGCTTAACATGCCATATATATTCATTCATGCACATTCTTAGGAATGCATTTTAGATATAATTGCATTGCGTACATAACATAACTCATTGCACAAATGTTAAGCCAAAAACAACATATGATGATTGTGCACGCATGAATTTATAGATTGTTTGGCATTGCATGTGATTCATTGTCATTTTAACATGAGCATTACCTAGAGTTGTCCAATGAAAATGCTTAAACTAATATATGATTTATGTATTCGACAGTATTAAAATGATAAAACCTTTTGTTTCTTAATCTTCTATGATTATCTTGACTGTCTCTCTTACTCGTCTCTTTTGTGTTCCTTTCTAGATGGCCCCTAAGCGATCTCAGCGCTAGAAGGTTACCCCTCCTACCGGAGCAGCTTCTGGAGACGCCACTGCCCAGATGTTAAGGCAGATTCTCGAGCGTCTCACTCGCTTAGAGGGAGATCGTCAAACTCCTGATCCAGCCCTCGATTTCGGCAGCGCAGGGACAGCTAGAGCTACTACTACCTCCGCTCTTGGAGCCACCCCTCCTGCACTTGGTTCGAAAACTGGCTCGCTTGCTGACGCCCTGGTGGTCCCGCTCGTGTCAAGTCCGGCTGCCCCTCCTGTGGCGATGGCAGATACGCTTTCGTTCAAGAGGCTAAATCTGTCGTCCTTCAATGACAGTCGCGATTTCTTCGTCATTTCAAAGTGGCTCTCCCAGATGGAGAAGCACTTCGAGTATGTCAGTGTTACTGATGTACAAAAGGTTCTTCTTGTCGCATACCAGCTGACCGAGGATGCATACACTTGGTGGCTTCAGTGTCACAGTCTCCCCAACTCTTCCGCTATGAACTGGGAGAAGTTCAAGAATGCGCTCATGGAGAAGTTTCCCTTGTCTGTGGAGCGTAACAAGTTGGCCGAGAGATTCCTGTCCCTTCAGCAGCCGGCAGGACCGTGACTAAATATGAGATAAAGTTCTCTCTCCTATCTCTCCTTGCCGCAGAGTTCGTGACTGATGAGTCTAAGAAGATCAGTCGTTTCGTGAAGGGCCTCCGACATGACTTCCGCCAGCATGTGGTAGCCCATGGCGCCACCTCCTACGCCGAGACTGTTGGAGCCGCCTTGCAGGTTGAAGCTATAAAGCTGGATCGTACTGCCAAGAAACTCCAGCATGGTACAAGCAATGCTGCTGCATCTGACCACAAGCGCATGGGTGCTCTACCTCAGGAGCAAGGTCCCAAGTCCCTGGAAGTGTGTCCCTACTGCCACAAGGTTGTCCACATCGCCCAAGTATATCGTTCCCTCATGAAGAAGCAGAAGATGGTTGTGCCTGCACAGCAGGCCCAGGTGACACTTGCCACTGCCTCCTCCGTCTGTGCTTTCTGTAAGAAATCGGGCCACTTGGTGAGAGACTGTCGTCGCAAGCTGAATACCTGCTTCAGATGTGGGCAGGTTGGATATCAGATCAAAGACTGCCCCGCAAAGGAAAGCCTCATCCCCGCTCAGCCTCTGCAGGCTATTTCTGGAGCCCAAGAGAAGGGCAAGGCCGTGCTGAACGTCACCACTCAGGGCGAGGCGCTCGCATCTACCTCTGTCATCTCTGGTATGTTTTATGTAAAGTTTTAAATTTCCTGCATCCTTTTGAATTACCTGCCTATAGTATTGTATAATCATGAAATGTGTTTATGATGTTTAATTCT
This sequence comes from Platanthera guangdongensis, assembly GCA_039583875.1. NCBI lineage: Eukaryota > Viridiplantae > Streptophyta > Magnoliopsida > Asparagales > Orchidaceae > Platanthera > Platanthera guangdongensis. Next base: position 193,618,208 of record CM077163.1, on the reverse strand, counting down.
AGCGAGTTTTAGGGTCAAGAATAAGTGGATGCAAATCCTTTTCGATTTCGGGGCATCTCACTCTTTTATAGCGCACCATATCGTGAATCTCCATAGTTGACTTACTTCACCACTCGACGTCTCTTACGACATTTTTGTGCCCGGTCATCTGCACCTATCAACTAGAGGCATTCTCAATTGTCCGATACTGCTTGGTGAACTGCAAGTCGTCGTCGATCTCATAGTCCTGGATATGACAGAATTCGACGTAATCTTGGGTATGAACAGGTTGGTCGCGTATCGAGCAAAGCTGGACTGTGTGGCAAAGAGGGTCAATCTCAGTATCGATGGGGAGGACTATAGCGTGCATGTTCAGACCACCCGCAGCCACCTGAAGGTAATTTCTGTTGTGCGCGCCACTCGGCATCTTAGCCAGAGATGTTTTGCTTGCTTTGTTTATGCTTCACACTCGGATGCTGTCATACCTCAACTTGAGTCTATCCCGATTTCTTCCGAGTTCCTGGACTTGTTCCCCGCCGAGTTGCCTGGAATGTCTCCCGATCGTGATGTAGAGTTCTCCATTGATGTAGAGCCTGGAACGCGCCTCATATCTAAAGCTCCATACTGTATGGCACCGCGCGAACTAGAGGTGCTTAGATCGCAATTGGACGAGTTGCTTGAGCGTGGGTATATTCGTCCCAGCTCTTATTCTTGGGGAGCCCACGTACTCTTCGTTAAAAAGAAAGATAGATTCATGAGATTGTGCATCGATTATCGGGATTTGAACAAGTTAACCATCAAGAATAAGTATCCCCTCCCGCGCGTGGATGACTTGTTTGATCAACTCAAGGGCAGTACCGTATTCTCCAAGATCGATCTCAGGTCGGGTTACCATCAGCTGAAGGTTAAGGAATCCGACATCTCCAGGACAGCCTTCCGGACTCGGTATGGACACTTTGAATTCTTGGTTGTCTTTTGGGTTGACTAACACCCCTTCTGCTTTTTTGGAGATGATGAACCGTTTCTTCCGCGAGTACCTGGATAAGTTCATCATCGTTTTCATTGATGATATTTTGGTCTACTCTAAGACTCGTGAGGAGCATGCAACTCACCTTAGACTCACTCTCTCCATGCTTCGTCAGCACCAACTCTATGCCAAGTTGGCGAACTGTGAGTTCTGACTGGATCGTGTTGCCTTTCTGGGGCATGTCATTTCAGGTGATGGACTTTCCGTTGATCCTGCAAAGATCTCCGCAGTTATGAACTGTAAGCAGCCTTCTACTCCTACTGAAATCCGCAGTTTTCTTGGTTTGGCTGGCTATTACCGGCGTTTCGTCAAGAATTTCTCCTCTTTTGTTGCTCCTTTAACAAAGTTAACTCAAAACATGCCAGGTTTAAGTGGTCAGATAAGTGTGAGCAAACTTTTTCTGAATTGAAGCAACGTTTATGTTCAGCGCCAGTTTTAGCTTTTTCGTCAAAGGGGTTAGACTTTTCAGTTTATACTGATGCTTCCAGAGTTGGCTTGGGTTGCGTCCTGATGCAAGGAGATCGTGTTATCGCTTATGGGTCGAGGCAGTTGAAGATTCATGAACGCAACTACCTCACTCATGATCTGGAGTTCGCTGCAGTAGTGTTTGCTTTGAAGCTTTGACGTCATTGTCTCTATAGCGTGAAGTGTCACTTCTTCACTGACCATCAGAGTTTGAAGTATATTTTTGTCCAGAAGGATCTCAATCTTCGTCAGAGGCGTTGGCTTTAATTCATAGCAGATTATGACTTGCAGCTCACGTATGTGCCCGGTAAATCCAATTCAGTGGCGGTTGCTTTGAGTCGTCAGGCTTCTGTTTTCATCTGTGCACCTATGTCAGCTTCTCTCGCAGCCCTGGTTGATGACCTCGAGCGGATGGACATATCCTTCTCACTTGGAGGTCAAGGGGAAGTCTCTGGTCCGTTATGGGTAGAACATGTGAAGGACCTGCAGCCATCTGATCCCGCACTCTAGCGCATTCGCCGACAGGTGGAACTTGGCACTCTTCCGGATTTCTCTTTCTCTGACGATGTTCTGCGTTTCCTAAGTCGCCTATGTATTCCCGATGTTCCTGAGTTGATTGATAGTATATGCCGAGAAGCTCATGAATCTCGCACATTTGGTCATCCTGACAACAATAAGATGTATCATGACCTGAAGCAGATCGTGTGGTGGCCTGGTATGAAGAATTATATTGCACGCTTCATCTCTCAATGTCTGACATGCCAGAAGGTGAAAGCTCGGTGTCAGCGTCCTGGTGGTCTTTTGCAACCTCTGCCTATCCCCGAATGGAAGTGAGAAGATATCTCTATGGACTTCATCACGGGTTTGCCCCGCACTCCGAGGGGACATGATGCGATTTGGGTCATAGTAGATCGCATGACTAAAGTGGCTCATTTTATCCCATACAAGGAAGGTCATTCCACCGAGAAAATGGCCCGGATTTATGTTTTAGAGATTGTTAGACCCCGTGAGATTCCTCTGCGGATTGTTTCTGATCGCAATTCGAGATTTGTTTCACACTTTGGAAGGGTTTCCGGCAAGCCTTGGGCACCAATCTCAACCTGAGTACCGCTTATCATCCAACAACTGATGGCCAAACCAAAATGGTTAATTAGATTCTTGAAGACATGCTTCAGTGTTACATTCTGAACTACAAGGGAGCTTGGGATGAGCACCTATCTTTGGTCGAGTTCGCCTACAACAATAACTATCAAAAGAGCCTCAAGATGGCCCCCTTCTAAGCATTGTACGGACGTCGATGTAGGATCCCGCTCTATTGGTCAGAAGTTGGTGAGAAAGTTGTTCTGGGGCCTGAGTTACTTCAGGAAATGGAAGAAGCCACAAAGAAGACTCGTCTTCAGCTCAGTCGTGTCATCGAGAGGCAGAGGAAATATGCTAATCAACGCCGTCGTCCGTTAGAGTTTGTCGTGGGTGATCAAGTATTCCTGAAGGTTTCCCCTACTTTTGGAGTGAAGCGGTTTGGTCGCCATCATAAGCTCAGCCCGAGGTTCGTAGGTCTGTACGTCATCTCAAAGCGTGTTGGAGGATCTTCCTATCGTCTGGAGCTACCCGCTTCGTTGTCAGGTGTCCATGATGTCTTTCATGTCAGTCAGCTTCGGAAATACATCTACGATCCTAATCGTGTTCTTGAAGAAGTTCCAGTGATTCCTGAAGCCAATCTGTCCTATTCAGTCGAGCCCTCGAAGATCGTCGAATATCAAGAACGCAAGATTCTCAAGAGAACCATTCCTATGGTGAAGGTACTTTGGGTGCATGGCAAGTCTGAGGAGTACACTTGGGAACTCGAATCTGACATGCGCAGCAAGTATCCGCAACTATTCTCTTGATCTCGGTATGTCTCTGAGCCTGACTTCCTTGTTATTTCACTATCTTTCATAGTTAGCTTCCATGCGTTATATTGCAAACTGTTGTTGAAGTGCTTGTCGTCTGAATCTTCGTTGTTTTTGGCCCCATTCAGAAAATTCTCAGGAAAGTTTCGGGACGAAACTTCCTAAGTGAGGGAGAATGTAACAACTTGATTTTTTTCATAATAATAATAATAATTATTATTATAATTATAAAAAAAACTATTTCCCTCTTAAAACAAAGCCGAGCCCCCCTCCCCGGTCCAATCCCGCTTTTCCTGTCCCAATCCCGACTCCCAGCGCTGAAATCCCGATCCCGCCTCCTTCGCGCTCCCGCTCCCGCCTCTGGCGCCTCCTGCAGCCCACGAAACCCCTCCCCATGGCCGAATACTTCTTCCTCCTCCTCCAGGTGGCGATTTCCTTCCTCTCCTGGGCCGGCTACACCTCTGGTTCCTCTCCCCTTTGCCGTCGACAACTGCAGAAGGCCCGACAACCTTCTTCCTCTTCTCCTTCTTCGTCTCTCCGTGTGGACATCAACTTCCTCCTCTGGTAGCCCAGATTCCTCTCCATTCCGGCCGGTGAAGTCCAAGAGGAACTCCCAGGGTTTCGAGCGAAACCCTTCTTCGTGGATTTTTTGAGCCCAGTTCGGGTCTCCTTGGGTAAGGAATTCCACCAATCTCTTGTGATTTTGATTTCCCTAATTTTTTTCTTGCAAATTTTCGCTCTCCGCTGTAGGGTTTCCGTCGACCCAACTTATGTCCATCGTTTAACCCTCTAATCCCGGATTTATTTGTGTTTTCCGGTGCATCTCCTTGGATCTAGGTGGTAGAATCGCTCCAAGCCCTCTCCGAATTAGGGCTTATCACATCCAAACGCCGCCAAAAATCCCCGATCCCTCACGGTAGCCTCTTCTCCCCTCACTCTCGAGGGAGGTAAATTTCTAACCCCTCATGTTGTGTATTGCGATTGTCAAACGCATATACGAGCGTAGAAATCTTGTTAATTCAAATTTGAATTACTTTTTTGATCCTGAACAGGTTTAGCTAGAGTTTTTAACTTCGCTTGCGCAACTTAGCTATCACTAGCGTTTTCGACGTCACCTTAAGGCAATTAGAGAACTCCCTCTCACTTGCAAACTTGAGATTTAACCTTGCTACATGTTCCTCATGGTTCTGTTACAAATATTTTTTTTTGTTTTTTTTTGCAAACCTCTGAACCCTCATCATGTTGTCATAAAATAATATGATGAATAACCACCTAAGTATGAAACTCAAAAACAAATTCGTAGTTATAAGCAAATCTTTGAATTGTAGTGTCTAACTGAGCATCTGTCTGCCGTCATGGTCACAACAAGCAGGATTACTTTTCCGACATGACTTGCACGCATATTTGATCGTGAACCATGTGCGCCCGCTATAGCACCTACACTCTTCATCGATCACGACTTACAACATATTACATGAGTAATTTTAGGCTATATCTCGGGGTAGGGTTTCATTTCAGAAATGTCTGTTTGACTTAGATGTTGGTATGTTTACTAGTTTTGTTCAAGATATATTAATGTTCGATTATATATGTTTGTTTTGCTCACAATTTAATTGATTAATTTGCTCATAGTTTAATTCCTATGTTCTGAGGCATTTTTCCTCTGTTTTGGATTTGCCTTAGGGTTCGTGACTGCGTCGCCTGTTCCTTGAGTTACTTCTCATTCAACTACAGTTTTGCCTGAAGGTTTTTCTTTTGTAGTTGCTTACATCAGGTTCTATATATTTGTTTTTTTTTACTGTCAGTGTGATTTATCATGTACTAGTTATTGTAAGTCATTTTCTCTTGTATTGTGGGCAACTCCTAATATGTTTCTGATGTACTAGATCATTTTATTTATGACATATTCATTACTGTTGCTTATTGCATTCACTTCTGTTCAACACTGTGTGTAACATTAAATTTTTCAAAGAAATGCATGTGCATTAAATTCTCACTGTTTTAAAACTTTAAGCGCTTCTGTATATTTATAAACCATAAATTGTTCAACCAAAGTAACTATTTCTAAAACTATTTTCAATATTCTCTGCATCCGTCTTTACAGGCATGGTTTTATTTTTCCTCATGCCTGTGGCATCACGGCCCGCCCGAAGCGCACTCTGACTTTTGTCGAGACGGGTCGTGACAGTGACGCCGAGTTCCATAGCGCGATACTCCGACTCAGCAGAAGAGCGAGATACGATAGGTTGTTTCTTGCTCTGTCACGAAACAAGGTGATCACCATGGAATACACAAAGACATATCATAGACCGTCGTTCAGTCAAAGAGCCAGCAAAATCTGCATCAGTGAAACATGGGAGGCTGGAGGCACTATCAGCCCGATAGAACAACCCAAGACCAGGGGCGCGCTTTAGATTGCGAATAACACGTCGAGCAGCTTCTAGGTGAGATGTCCCGGGAGAATGCATAAACTAACTCAAAACGCCCACTGAGAAGCCGATGTCAGGCATAGTATTGATCAAGTATATCAAGCGGCCAACCAGATGCTGGTACTGAGAGGGGTCTGGTAGAGGATCGCCAGATTCAGCATGAAGACGATGGTTGGTATCCATAGGAGTACTCGCAGGGCGACACCCAAGTAGGCCTGTGTCACGAAGAAGGTCTAAGGTGTACTTGCGCTGCGATATCGAGATGCCCTGTCGTGAGCGAGCAACTTCAATCCCGAGAAAATAACGGAGAGGTCCAAGGTCTTTTACCTCGAAGGCTAAGCGAAGTGTAGCTTTCACCTCAGAGATGCCAGGAAGGTCATCCCCCGTGAGAATAATATCGTGCACGTAGACCAAGACAATAACCCGACGGCCCTCGGGAGTCGCACGAATGAAGCAAGTGTGGTCCGCATGACACTGAGTGAAACCTGACTGAAGAATAATCGCGCTGAATCGTTCAAACCAGGCCCGCAGGGATTTCTTTAAGCCGTATAGAGACTTGAGCAGCCGACAAACTCTCCCTGAATACTCCCCCTGAAGAGCAAACCCGGGGGAGGAGCCATATAGACTTCCTCCTGTAAATCACCATGCAGGAAAGCATTTTTGACGTCGAGCTGGTAGACCGTCCACACGCGAGAAGCCGCAAGGGAGAGCAAAAGAACACTGGTCAACTTAGCCACGAGGAGCAAAGGTGGCACCAAACTCGTCCAGAGTCTGAGTAAAGCCCTCGGTCACCAAACGAGCCTTATACCGATCAATGATACCATCATCAGAGTACTTCACTGTATAGACCCATTTGCACCCAACTGAACGTTTCCCGGGAGGAAGAGGAACCAAAGACCATGTCCCAGTACGACGGAGACCAGACATCTCCTCCATAGCCCGAACCCACCGCTGGTCACGGAGAGAAACGTGACCAGCGGTGGTCGAAGCAGGTAGGCGAACAGAATCAACAGTAGCCACAAAAGACTGGTAAGAGGGTGAGAAACGTTGATAGGAAACAACACTAGTTAGTGGATGCTCAGTAACAGAGGAACGGACACAAGTACGTTTACCCTTGCGGAGGGCAATAGGTAAGTCAACAGAAGATGTAGAGGAGAGAGGCTCAAGAGAGTTACCTGCGTCCGGAAGAGACTGTTGTTCCGGGACTAGAGGAGAAGTGAGTGTAGCGGGTGGAGGGGGCAGATGGCGGCTAGAGTATGTCATCAGGACAGACGGAGCAGCGGGGGGGGGGGGGGGCAGCGGCTGGTGGTGAGGAAAAGACTGGAGAGGTTGCACAACAGTAGGAAGCGCAGGGGGGGGGGTCAAATGTCCAGGATAAAAAGGAATCTCCTCATGGAATGTCACATCCATAGAATAAATGATATGACGCAACTGAGGGTCATAATAGCGATAACCCTTAGTGGTAGTCGAGTAGCCGAGGAAGAGGCAGCGGATGGCCTTGTCGTTGAGTTTGGTCCGATATGGACGTCGATCCTGGACAAAGCACCCATAACCAAAGACCTGAAGAAGGATCGGGTAGGCGGAGACTGGAGGATGGATGAAACTGAAGGGGGTAACGCTACCAAGAGGACGAGAAGGAGTCATATTAATAAGGAAAGCTGCTGTAAGAAGAGCATTACTTCAATAGGACTTAGGGACATTCATTCCCCGAAGAAGGCAATGGACAAAGTCTAAGAGGTGGCGGTTTTTGTGTTCAGCCACCTCATTCTGCTCGGGGGTACCTGGACACGAAAATTGGTGTAGAGTGCCCTCATTGTAGAGAAAGTGATCAAAAGGACGAGAAGTGTACTCACCTCTATTGTCGGATCGGAGGATATGAACATAAGTACCATGCTGGGTCCGTATCATACGTGAAAAATGAGAGTAGACAGAAATGACCTCTGATGCCTTAGTTATGACGGACTGCCCGTGGTTATGATCTTCTGATTATCCCAATATTCTCTTGCTATTTATTTTTCTTCTTCTTTAGATCTCTACACTAAGGAATATCTTTTATGTCAATGCTTTTATGTTTGCTTAGGCTTGTTTTAGTTTTTTTACTTGGGATCTTCTATTTTGCTCATAATATATATTCTGCTCATATTTTTAGTTTTGAACTTGTATTAGTTTAGCAGAGAAATCAAAAGCAATTAAGCTGGAGACAGGTTTTCTTAACTTATGCCACGTTCTAAGTTGAACTTTTTGTTGAGGATCACATTCATTGCTATTGGGAGGACATTCCCTAGTTTTGTGCTTCAGATGGATAATAATCATAATCTATTGCATTGAATGATGATTCCTCAAATAAGTACTTGCATCTCCCTTTTATCTCTCTGATTCTCCGTATCTCTCTTTATATTGGGCATTAAAGGCTTTTGACATGTTTTTGTTAACGTACTTCATTTATATCTGAATGCCTATTCATCCTAAATATATAGAAAAGTCAATGACTCTGTTCCAGCGTCTTTGTGTTCTCCGCATAGATTATTAATTCTTCAAGTTCTGAGTTGTTCCTTGCAGCCCAACTCTATCATCTTGGCAATATCTCCTGCCAATCAAGATATTGCTACATCTGATGCCATTAAACTTGCTAGGGAAGTGGATCCTTCAGGTAAGATGCAATTCCAGTATTAGAAGCAACTTCATCTAAACAAACTATCACTTTTTTGCCTACGTTAATTATACTACTATGCATTATTCTTTTATGAAGAAATACTTTATTGGTCATCGAAGTATCTAGAGTCTATTTATTTTGAAGTCACGTTTCTTTTTACTCCAATGCGGTCCATAAATTTACTGAAATATCATTACTACGACCCTTCTGTTAGTCTAATTGCCAATAATCATTGGAAAAGTTCATTTGAAGCCCACATGTCAGTTGTAATATGTTATTTTTCAAGTCACCGTAGTCCGTTTCTGTATTTACTCCGGGTTGGGGTAGTTTGGTCTTTTCCTTGTTTTAGGTTTTCCATTACTCAAGTATATGTATAAGGGACCTCCTTGATAATTAATCACACATTATTTCCTTTCCACTTGGTATCAGAGGCGGAAAACCCCTCGTGCCCTAGTCTCCCGTTTCCGCCCCCCGACCGTATCCGCACCTTCCCGCCTGATCGATCCGCCGCCAACTCCTTCCGCTCTCTCGTCAGGGATGATGGGCGGCCTCCATGCCACCACCGGCTACTGAGAGGAACGCTGCCGCCGTTCCTCCATGACGCAGTTCGCCTACTCCACCGCATAGTCCACTTCGTTCCTCCTTCTGCTCGTCTGTGCCGTCAACCACCGATTTCTCCTTTTTCTCTTGCTCCAGGTCTTGCGCCAGATCGGTCGTGTCGCCATCCTGTTGCTGCCGTGCCTCTGTCCCGTGCCGCCGTCCTATTGTGCTAGATCGGCCTTGTCGTGCTGCCGTCCTGTTACTGTCGTCTGCCTTGCTGATTAACCTGCTGCTGCTGTCATCTTCTCGCGACACCGACCTCCCGTGTTGTCATCTTCTCCAGTGAATCCGCCGCACCTAGATGGTTGCTACTGCTGTGGTTGCATTATGTTGCCCCTCTCGTGACTCATATATGAGGAATTGGTGTGTTTGCCGCTAATCACTCCCTCTGTTTTTTTTGGTTACCTTTTTTTCGTCAATATGGGTGATCCCGATTCTTCGGTATCCTCTCTGTGTGTGATCCAACCTCAAATGGCTGAGCCTCAGTGGCCCCATGGCCACTCCAACTCCTTGAAGATTACCACGATCCCCTTGGATGACACGAATTATCTTGAATGGTCTCGTGTTGCCCAACATGTCATCTGTAGCCAACAGATGTTTGGATATATCAATGGGACGATCAAGGATCCCCCTGTGACTGATCCCTCCCGGAAGCGTTGGGATTCTGACAACTCTCTAGTTGTTTTCCTGGCTCCTGCATTCAATGTCTCCTAAGGCCTATCAGAGCTATATGTTGATGGACTTGGCTTTCGAGATCTGAACTCGTGCTCGCGAAACATACTCTTAGATTGGCAGTTCCACCCAGGTTTATCAGCTCACTCGCCGCATTTTGGAGTTGCGCCAAGGATCGATGACTGTTTCATCATTCTTCTCGGAGTTTGAACGTCTGTATTAAAAACTAGAGTACTTTGCACATTTCACTCCAACATGTACAGCTGATGCCATCCAGTTAAAACCAAGGGAGGACCGCTTCCGTCTTCATGTCTTCTTGATGGGATTGAATATGGAATTTGATATGGTTCAGACACATGTTCTCCACCGCTCTCCTCTTCCCTCTCTCCGGGAGGCGTTGTCACGACCTGTCTCAACAAGATCAGAGTGCGCTTCGGGCGGGTCGTGATGCCACATGCATGCAGAGAAGAACCATGCCTGCTAAAGCGGGACCAGAAATTCTACAACTAGTTTTTAAATCAGTTATTTTTGAAAAGGGTTTTAAAAGATTTTAAATTTGTGCGGAAGCCATACATAAATAGTTAAAAAGTTGTTATGCATGCATTTTTTTTTTGGGGGGGGGGGTTGTTACAGACGTTCAGTATGGTTCTGGGTGATGAATACCACCGCAAGTCTCTCAGTGTTATGGCTCCTCCAGATTGTTCTGCCTTGACTAGTGTTGGTCGTGGTCTCATTCCTACTCCTGGATCTTCTGTGCCTACCAGTGATTACTGTGGTCGAAGGGGACACTCTCGTGAGGCATGTTTCAAACTTCATCCTCATCTTGCACCTTTTGGATGTGGTCGTGGTCGGGGTCGTGGATCAGGCTGCGGGGGATAAGCATGGTGGCTACCGTTCTCATGATGCTGCTTACACTACTGATGTCTATGATGAGTCCCAGTCTCCCGTTTCTTCCTTTCTTACAACACAGGAATTGGATGCTTTTCGCCGCCTGCTTCACTCTCAGCCCGATCCGGTCACTGGAGGCTTTACTTCTCTTGCCACCATTGCTATGCCCAGTGCTCAGGATGCCACCACCTCACCTTCTGACTGGGTGCTCGACTCTGGTGCCACTCACCACATGACTGAGTCTTCCTCAGGTTTTCTCTCTTATACTCCTTTGTTTGGTAAGTAGAAAGTTATTTTTGTTAACAGATCGTTTACCTCCACTGCGGGCAAAGACAACATCTTTTGTTCTCTGTCCATATCTCTTCCCTCCATTCTTCATGTTCTCTCCTTTCCTCGCACTTTACTTTTCATCAGCAATATTATGAAATCTCTTAACTTCTCCATAACCTTCTTTCTTGATTCTTGTGTTTTTCAGGAACTGGGTACGAAGTTGAACATTAGCAGTAGTAAGTGCAGTGGCGGCTTGTACTACCTGGACACTCATCCAATCTCTCAGGCTCTTTCCAGTTCCACTATTACTGCGGAGGATGTTCTCCGCAGGCATCTGCGTCTAGGACATCCGTCCTCCGTTTATCCGCAAAAATTATTTCCTGTTTTTTACCTTTTCTTCAGAATTTTTCTTGTGATGTATGTGATAGGTATAAACATGTGTGACAGATTTCTTCACATCTTTCTTTCCCTAGTAGCGTTCTCTTTGATGTTATACATTCTGATGTTTGGGGGTCATCCCCCGTTGTATCTTTAACTGGTTTTTGATGGTTTGTCACTTTTATTGATTACTTCTCGCGTACTACGTGGGTTTACCTGTTGAAAAAGAAAAGTGAAGTTTTTCAAAGTTTTCATAAAATGGTGCAAACACAATTTAATGTCTCTATCTGTGTTCTTCGAAGTGACAATGGGGGGAGTATGATGATCGTGGTACCTTTGGCTCTTACCTCACCTCTCACGATATCATCCACCAGAAAACTTGTGTTTACACCTCTACTCAGAACGGAGTGTCCGAACAAAAAAATCAGCACCTCCTCGAGGTTGCTCGTTGTCTCCTATTAACGATGCACCTCACTAAACCCTATTGAGGGTGATGCGGTACTTACATCTGCACACCTTATCAACCGTCTTACTTCTCGTGTCCTTTCCTTTACTACTCCTCTAGCTCGTCTCTCCACCTCTGACGTGGTCCATACTTCCCATTTGCAACCCCATGTATTTGGTTGTCTATTTCGTGCATGTGCACCAACCCCATCGTGACAAACTTGATCCTCGGGCTCAACGTTGTGTCTTGGTTATTCTTCCACGACCAAAGGATATCGCTGTTATCACCCCCCCTCCTGGCGTATGTTCCGTACCATGGATGTCACCTTCTGTGAGGGGGAGCCCTATTTTCTGTCCTCGACTCTGTTTTCGTTAGGGGGGGAGTAGTAGTGATACAGATGTTACTCCTGTCCCTATTCCTCTTCTCTTTTCCATCTCCTCCATTCCTTCCCCTCATTCCACTCTGGTACCCATAGCTCCTATCCCGGTACTGGACTACTCTACTACGATTTCTCCTTTTCCCCATGTATACCACCGTCGTTCAGGTACACAGGCCACCACAGCTCCACCCCTATCAGTGCCGACTCAGATTCTGATGTTGTTGATCTGCATATCCCTCTTGTTTTGCTAAGGAAGGGTAAAAGTACTTGTACGCAACATCCGATTTCTAATCATGTAACTTATCATCATCTTACTCTGATTCGTCACACTTTTGTTTCATCTTTTTCCCTAGTTGTTATTCCTATGACATGGCAGGAAGCTTTGGAGATACCAACTTGGACACAGGCTATGCAAGATGAGATGTATGCCTTGGAAAAAAAGGATGTGTGGGATATCTCCGCTCTCCCTTCAGGAAAGAAAGCTATAGGTTCCCGGTGGGTCTTCTTTGTTAAGCAAAACCAAGATGGTAAGGTGGAACGGTACAAAGCGCGTCTGGTCGCTCAAGGATACACCCAGATTCAAGGAGTTGATTATCAGGAGACTTTTGCTCATGTAGAAAAGATGGACTCTATTCGGGTATTGCTATCGTGTGCTGCTTGCCTGGACTGGGACCTCCATCAACTGGACGTGAAAAATGCGTTCCTCCATGGTGAACTTGAAGAGGAGGTGTACATGAAATTTCCTCCTGGTTTTGTGAAAAAAGGAGCTGAAAAGCTTGTCTGCCGTCTAAGGAAATCCTTATATGACCTGAAACAATCACCTAGGGGCTGGTTCGGGAGATTTCTCATGGCGATGCTTAAGTTTGGGCACAAGCAAGCACAATCTTACCATACCATGTTTATCCGGAGGCATGAACATCGTGTTGTGGTTCTCGTTGTCTACGTGGATGACACCATGATTACTGGAAATGACACATAGGAGATTGTTAATCTCAAGACCATATGGAGGAAAATCACAGGATTGATGAAGATGGTGATGGTGATCACACAAATGTATCACGCTATCAAAGATGGGGCGGAAAACTTATATATTTATCCCACACACGCCTTGACATTACGTATGCAGTTGGTATCCTTAGCAGATATATGCATTCTCCTAAAATCAAACATCAAGAAGCGGTGTATCGTTTGCTGCGATATTTAAAGAAAGCTCTTGGTCGTGACCTCTTATTCTCCAGGAACGACAACTTGAAGATTGAGGTTTTCACCGATGCTGATTGAGCTGGTTGCCGTGATGACAGAAAGTCCACAACAGGATACTGCTTCTTTGTTGGTGGAAACGTTGTAACGTGGCGTAGCAAGAAGCAGAATATGATGGCTAGATCAAGTGCAGAGGCAGAATATCGTGCCATGTCCCAAGGCTTATATGAGGGGTTTTGGCTGCGTACTGTGTTACAGGACCTGAGTTTCTCTGTGACAGCCTCTTTCTCCTTGTTCTGTGACAATAAGGCAGCCATTAATATTGCTCATAACCTGATCCAACATGACAGGACAAAACATGTTGAGGTTGATCGACAATTTATCAAAGATCACTTGGATAAAAAATAGTTACTCCGTTTGTTCTTTCCAAAGATCAGCTGGCCGATGTGTTTACCAAAAGCTTGGGTGTGACATGTTTACCGACGATATTCAAAAGCTTGGGATGATCAACATCTTCCGTCCGACTTGAGGGGGAGAGTTGTAATATGTTAGTTTTCAAGTCGTCGTAGTATGTTTTTGTATTTACCCCGGGTTGGGGTAGTTTGGTCTTTTCCTTTTTTTAGGTTTTCCCGTACTCAAGTATATGTATGAGTAAGGGACTCCGTTACTTACTTGGATAAAAAATAGTTGTTACTCCGTTTGTTCATTTCAAAGATCATCTGGCCGATGTGTTTACCAAAAGCTTGGATGTGACGTGTTTACCGACGATATTCAAAAGCTTGGGATGACCAACATCTTCCGTCCGACTTGAGGGGGAGAGTTGTAATATGTTATTTTTCAAGCCGCCGTAGTCCGTTTTTGTATTTACCCCAGGTTAGGGTAGTTTGGTCTTTTCCTTGTTTTAGGTTTTCCCTTACTCAAGTATATGTATGAGTAAGACACCTCCTTGATAATTAATCACGCATTATTTCCTTTCCACTATGTCAAGGGGAAAAAATGATCTTCCATGGCCCTGGCCTCGTTAAAACTTTAACTTGTTTAACACAAGGGGTGAAATCATCGTGTTTGGTAAAGGCCCGGTTTGGTGTTCGGGCTCTTAACGCCTCATCCCTTTCGAACAACGAATTTTCGCAACGGAACAAGGAACACACAGGGGCTCCGCGCTTCCAGCTGGTGCAAAAACATAATTTCTGCCATTCACGGAGAGAGGAACATAGAACTCTCTAGGCGCGAACACGCTGAACTATGCTCGCACCAAAATGTGCCAAGTGTCACCAGAGCCCAATTTTTTCGGTCTGAGGGCTTTTTCTATTTCATTGGAGATATTACTTTTTTATTTGCAATTTGTTAGGTGAAAGGACATTTGGAGTTTTGACAAAATTAGATCTGATGGATAAAGGAACAGACTCACTTGATGTGAGTTTTACTTTTATTTGGTTTTCTATTATTGATGAGGAAAATAGTTACTTCCGTTCTATTTTACATCATTATTTGATATTATTATACAATTCTTCTGAAAATGTTATTCAGGTCCTGGAAGGGAGATCTTACAAGCTGCAACATCCTTGGGTTGGAATTGTTAATCGGTCACAGGCAGATATAAATAAAATGTTGACATGATAGCAGCCAGACATAAAGAAAGAGAGTATTTTGCAACTAGTCCAGAATATTCTCATTTATCGAGTAAAATGGGTTCAGAATATCTAGCTAAACTTCTCTCAAAGGTATGGTGATAAATAAATAATAATACTAGGACCTTCCCTCTGACTTTGCATAATTATAGGGATCCCTCTGACTTTGAATAATTATAGGGATCCCTTGTGTGTTAAAATTACGAAAAGTTTCCCTCTAAGTTTACATTGTTAACATAGATGTACAAAAAGAATCAGATAATTTTAAAAGATAGATTGGAAGTCCCTATAATTATGCAAAGTTGCAGGGCAGTTTTTTATAATTTTTCCTAATACTAAAAAAACTGTTCAGTTATATGCTCATAATCCCAAAAGAATTCCATATGGTGTGTTCTATTTTGACATTGTTTATTTCAGCATCTGGAATCTGTAATCAGAGTGAAAATTCCAAGCATTACATCGTTGATAAATAAGGCCATTGAAGAACTTGAATCAGAGATGGATCATCTGGGTAGACCTATTGGCGTTGACGCAGGGGTGAGATTCTACAGTCTGATCACCATAGAATTATTATTGCACATTTTTTCATTATGTTCTATGAATTAATTGAGTGATGCTAATTCAGGCTCAATTATACACTATACTGGAGCTTTGCCGTGCTTTTGAGAAGATATTTAAAGAGCATCTCGATGGAGGGTAAACTCAGCTGCCGCTTGTCTTAATGAAAATCAATTGATTTTTTTTCTCAGTTCATTTGCGTCTCCCACTTACGGCGCGGGAATGCCGGGCTGGAGCTCAGGTCTCCAGCCCCAAACGGCCGGCGGAATGGCCCCATTGGCCGCGCGAAACGCAACCGTGCCAGAATGGCTGTTTGTCTCGATCTCGATCTGCCGATGGCTCGCCGGAACTCCGTGGGAGAGTCATATGTGACCTAAGAGTTTAGCTACTCAAAAAATTGACCACGGAGCTCAAACCAAGAGTCATGCTACTAATCCCTTTTTGTAGGTATCATATATGTATATATATATATATATATATAAAGTGATTTAGAAATAAAAGGATAATTAGTTTTTCTGAATCGGATCTTTGGCAGCCGCAAATTTGCTCGAGATACTAGGTTGCTTTATGATTTTTTGCTTAAGCTCAGTGGATGAAGCTGGTGTACATTTTTATACTCTTTGAAAGAATTTTAGCTCCATCTTTGTCCGACCGAGCAACAGATTTCAGGCTCCATCAATTCAATTTCTCAACAATTTTTTGCTACATGTTGGTATCAGTTTCTTGCCATTTCGCTTTCTTGATTATCGGTTCTGAAGTTCTTGCACGTCTTTCGCAGGCGCCCAGGCGGCGATAGAATCTACGGAGTTTTCGACAATCAGCTACCCACGGCTTTGAAGAAACTGCCGTTCGACAGGCATCTCTCTCTGCAGAATGTGAGGAAAGTGGTCTCAGAAGCAGACGGGTATCAGCCCCATCTAATTGCTCCCGAGCAAGGTTATCGTCGTCTTATCGAAGGAGCGCTCAATTACTTCAGAGGTCCAGCCGAAGCATCCGTGGATGCTGTGAGCCATCTTAACCTTTCATTTTTATACTCGCGATCTCTTGATCTCTTTAATGCGAAAACAAGGAACACAACTCTAAACAGCTTTTAAGATTTTTTATTGTAGGTTCACTTGGTTTTGAAGGAATTGGTTAGGAAATCTATTGGTGAGACTCAGGTACGAGTTATAAGTGTTTTCAGTGAGCTAATGTTGACCTACTTTGTTGCTTTGCAATTGATTGAAAATGTTTGGGTATACGTTTTTGAAGTAAATGGAATTGTTATCTGAATCAGAGTTCGTGTAAGTTTAGCTCGGCTCAAAATTAAAAAAAAAATGAGTTTAGCTTGGCTCGAAATCAACTCAAGCTCGAAATCGAATTTGAGGCAGCTTGAAACAAACTCGAGGTGGCTCAAATTATGTAATATTTTAGCTTCCACATTGACTTTTTTCTTAATTACTTTTGATGATTATTGTTCCTCTTATGGGCTTGAGCCAGCTCAAAATCAAAACTATGCCATCTGAAATCATTTTGAGTGAGCCAACCCCGGCTTGAAATTCTATTTAAGCCGGCTTGAATGACTCGAGCTCGGCTTTAATCACTTCGAATCAAATCTGGTTCGAGAAAAATATTGAGTTTTGTTTATTAATCTTTAGCCCTAGTAAAAAAATTGGTTGTTTTTATAGAACTTTCTTGTGAATATTTTGTGTTCATTTGGACGCCAGAGTATTTTATTGATCCAGCATTTCCTTAATTTAAAATAATTGTATTCTTATCAAAAGCAAAATATAATTTGTAGGTTACACATGTCACATAAATTTGCAGGCGAACGTCAATAATTAGAACATATTTTATCTGCCTTCAACAAAACAAACACTTGATCTCACTTATGGAAACGAGATCCAATCACCTCTGGACTTTTGCATTTAAACAAATTTCCCCTATGTGCATAACTCTGCAGCTAACTGGTGCTTCTATGTGCATAACTCTGCAGCTAATTGGTGCTTCTATGTGCTTCACTATATCAGGAGCTGAACAGATTTCCAACTCTCCAATCTGACTTAGCAGCTTCTTGCTATCAATCACTGGAAAGATTCAGGGAAGACGGAAAGAAGACGGCGATTCGCTTGGTGGACATGGAGGCATCATATTTAACGGTGGAATTCTTCCGGAACCTTCCGCAGGAAGTGGAGAAAGGCAGCAATACTGCCGTCCCGACGGTGGACCGATACACCGAAGGACACTTCAGGAGAATCGCCTCGAATGTTTCCTCGTATATAGGGATGGTGTCGGAGACACTGAGACTCTCGGTCCCGAAAGCAGCGGTCCATTGCCAAGTCCGGGAAGCCAAGAGATCCTTGCTCAGCCTTTTTTACTCACAAGTGGGGAGGAAAGAGGTAATTCTTAGCTTCCACTTGGTCTGTTATTTATAATAGAAATTGAGGGCTATTAGAGGAGTTCGAGCCAGCCGATTCTAGATTGAAGATTTTGTTTTCGGTTCTTGTTTTTGTCTTGGGGAAGGGGTATTTTTGGAGTCTAGTTTTAAGATGATTCTAAGTCCAATCTAATAATTTTAAAAAATGTTATTATTCTATTTTTTTCTATATATGACTTACATTCCTTGATAAATATACGAGTGACAAGCACGGGGCTTCGCCCCTATGACCAACTGTGACAGTATCCTAACTGTGATAGTGCACGGGGAACCTCTAGTGCCCCACATGACATTATTCAGATCATGACATTGCCCCGGCACAATGACGCTTCTGTTGCTCGCAAACCTCTGAACGTTATACCCAGCCTGCCTCTCATTTTTGTTGTGTGCACGAGAGATTGCGAGCAACGGGAATGAGTACATTTTTTTGTAGGTTGATGACCTTGCCTATTCTAAAAGTGGAATTTTTTAAAAATATAAAAACACAAAAAATTTTAAAAGTGGAATTTTTTTTTAATTAAGAGGAGTAAAATCGGAAAGGAAATGTTTAACAAAAAAAGTGTTTTTTTCCTTTCATATAGTATAGATATACTATTTGTTATGTAAAAATTCATATATGCATCTTTTGTATATTTTAGGCTATTCTTGTTTAGGAAATTAAATCCCCACGCCCCCCCCCCCCCCCCCCCCCCCCCCCCCACACACACACACACACACACACACTTTGGCCAAGAGTTAAAGTAGCTTATGTACATATGTGTGTGCATAATACGCATGCACATACATATGTGGGACCTCCTCTAGGACTTTCCATAATTACAGTGACCTCCCCTCCTTTCTTAAAATTACAAAAATATCTTCTCCGAGTTAACATATATTACGAGTGCATCCCTCCCACACTCCCACTCCCAGACTGGGTTTATTTTACTAAAAATTAACAATATAAACTCGGGATTTTGTTTGTATAGGAGTGGTCTCTGTAATTATGCAAAATCTCCGGTAATTAATCAAATATACGCACGTGCATGCGCGCCCATGCGTGAATCATCCTATAGTTGGAACACATCAAATTTAATTTGGAGCTGATTAAATTCTCAACAGTTGTAATGGGCTCGTTTCCATTCAGGCTAAGCAGCTTGCGCTACTTTTGGACGAGGATCCGGCATTGATGGAGCGCAGAGTGCAGTGCGCGAAGAGGCTCGAATTGTACAAATCTGCGCGGGATGAAATCGACGCCGTTTCTTGGGCTCGATGAGGTCGACACAATGCGCCCATATTCATTCTCTGCTGGCATTTTTAATTGTGAGATCCCCATTTGCTGCTCTGCTTCACTTTGGCTCCCCAAGTCTTTTATTCTCTTTAGATCATGTATATATTTGCTTGCAGGCTTGCAGTTTGAAACTATATTTAAATATTAGTTTTTTTTATTCACTGACATGGGATCAGTGAATTTATAGAGGATTTGGCAGTTTGAAATTAAATGGTATTATAATATTTATAATTATATAGACACTATTTAAGTTTTTATAATAAAATAGTTAAGCTGGTGAACTGTTGCTGTTGTTCATGGTAGGAGTTTTTCCATTAGAGCTCCTTTCCGAAATCTCGGTGAACTGTTGCGTGGAGGATTGAGCAGTGATAATTCAAACTAAAAAACTAAAAGGGTGTAGTGAGTCCGTTTAAATCCAGCATGATCTTCTAAGAGATCATATTTCCATCTCCTAGAAGATCTACCGGGATTTCGATCCAAAAGAAATTGCCGTTCGTGGGTGGAATTTTCGGAAGCTGCTCCGGATCCAAATTCTTGTCCGGGTAAGAGATCATTTTGATCTCCTTAGGAGATCATTTCGATTTCCAAATTCACTCTCTTTTGAGTGCGATCTCCTAAGGGTAAAATTATCTCGTATTTGTGGACATCAGTCGCAGATTTACGTACTTGCGTGACCTCTCGCAATATTGCGCTTGTCCCGCTTGACATCGGCGCGGAAAAGAATTTTATCTGCTTATGGTTCTTTGTGTGAGACTGTCACACGCACCTGCCCACATCGACACGTAGCGCATAGCTCCATTATTCTTGCAGGACAACACGAGCTACGCTATCTCGCGCCTTTAAAACGGCCTTGCCAATTAATCTTCAATACACAGTGTGCGGTTATTATTCCTGCTTATTATTTGGCTTTCATGTGCCTATTGCGGTTTAATTCAGTCAGCAATTGTTAGCCGACTTGTTTCTGGCAGTTAATTCTTGACATAGTCCGCCGACTTATATGGTACCAATTATACTAGTCGATCCGCGATGTCATCACAAAATTATTTGGCTTCCAGTCCTATTGCGGCCTATATTATCAGAAGCTCAATTATTTCTCTATCTTGTCCTTTCAAAAAGGTTTTTATCAGCGCCCTAGCCGCAATTTTCTTCAATGCGTGTCAAATTTGTGCGCACAAAATGATGGAGAACTTTTTTAGTACAAAATTTTATGTATTTTTATTCATGTTGTAAAAAGGCAATTTGTTATTGGCTAGGACCTCAAATCTCCTATTTTGCGCCTTTTTGAAATATGCCTTAAAATGCACAAAGTTTCTACACAAAGTAGATCTCGACTAGATCTACAACTTTCGTGCTTTTCCTGATATGCATGTACAAGGCGTACTTTGGAAATATGCCCAGATTTTGCGCCTTTGAGAAATACGTCTTGTACATGCAATTTCAGGAAAAGTGTTTAACACGAAAGTTGTAGATCTCATCGAGCTTTACAACTTTCGAGTTGAACACTTTTCCTGAAATTGCATGTACAAGACGTATTTCAAAAAGGCGTGAAAAATTAGGATATATTGGGGGCAACTAGCCAATAACGGGTTGCGCTTAACAATCGCCTGTAAAAGTGGACTGTATATTAATTGTAAATTACAGTCGTAAAAATAGTTAAAAATTTATTTTTTTAGTTGTATTTTTATCTCAAAATATAATATATTGGTGCTTAATATATAAACGTAAAAATATATGGATCAATGTTTCATGATTTATTGTGTGAAAAAATAAAGAATACGGGAGAAATTTACATTTTCTTCACAATCCTCCTGTGTTACATGCACAGAAAATTTGGAGCAGAGGCCGTTTCAAAAATTATCGTTCGTGACCTGGAGAGCGTGAAAATAAATAGGAACCGGCGGGCATTGGATTGATGGATTCTTATATATAAAAAAGGCAATTTATAGTTGTTTCCCAGGGCGAGGGAACTGGGAACTAGTGGGAAGTGGGCAGGAGGACAAATAACTATTATAAATTTTTTTATTTTATGCTCTTTAAAATTTATTATTAATAATATATAGTGTTGTATATTCGTTCGATGAGGCCCATGCAGCTTGTGTTGTCTCTA
This sequence comes from Platanthera guangdongensis, assembly GCA_039583875.1. Taxonomy (NCBI): domain Eukaryota; kingdom Viridiplantae; phylum Streptophyta; class Magnoliopsida; order Asparagales; family Orchidaceae; genus Platanthera; species Platanthera guangdongensis. Next base: position 193,596,952 of record CM077163.1, on the reverse strand, counting down.
GTATATGTAATATTTTATATACATTATATTATAAAAGAATATGTTGATGGACTAATTTTAATTAGTGAATTTAATTGTTCATTTCAATAATTTTAAGAAATTTACTTGGCTTTCGTTTGGGGGGGACTTATTTTCACCGGTCAAGTGGTCACGACCGCATGAGCCGGATCTTAATTTAAGATCCGGATCTTAATTTAAGATCCGGATCATCTTAATTTTAAGCGGTCATGCGGTCACCGTTTGACCGATAAAAATAAGTCCCCACAAATAGAGCTTTATTCTCTCTCTTTTAATTAAAGAAAAGAAATATATTCAAGGATCTCTCGCAAGCTAACTAGAAATAAAGCCAAAAAATAATATTTAAATATGATTATTACTAATCTCTAACTAAGTAATCATTTTCTTATATTACAAATCAAATCATACTCACACAAATTTATTAGACAAGGAAATATATGTGATGGGGTTGTATCTATTTTATAGGCGAACCGGGCCGCGTTCGGCCAAAAGGTCCACTCCCCCACTAACGAAGTGGGGGTTATGGTTTAAACCGATTTGCGCGTAATCCACACGCGCGATCCGCGCCATAGCCGCCTTACACCGAACCCTAACCACCGCGCGCGGGACCCTAACCACCGCGCGCGGGACCCTAACCACCGCGCGCGGGACCCTAACCACCGCACGCGGGACCCTAACTCCCACACGTGGGATCGCCAACCACCACGGGGGATCCCGCTCGTCGCCTTCCTCGCGGGCGGTCGGCGGCCAGCCGCCCCCTCTCCTCTCCGACTGCCCACGGCGTGGCCGGCCGGGGAGGCGCCGACCCCAAAGGGATCGACCGCTCCTCTCCTCTTCGACCGCCCATGACAAGGTCGGCCGGGAGGCGCCGGCCCCAAAGCGCGGCCTCCCCTCTCCCGGCCGCCTAAGGCGAGCCGGCCAAGGAGGGGTCGGCCCCAAAGGGGCCGACCGCTCCTTTCCTCCCCGACCGCCTATGGCAAGGGCGATCGGGGGGACGCCGACCCCAAACGGCTTGGCTGCCACTTTCTTTCCGGTCGTCCGGCTGGGAGGCGCCGACCCCCAAAGGACCGGCCTCCCCCTTTTGGTCGCCCACCGTTTGGGCGGCCGAAGGTTCGCCCGGCCTCCTAGGCCGACCGCTCCCTTTCGCCGCCCGGTAGGAGGCCGGCCGAGGACTTTGACCATCCCCAGACGGCCGGTCACCTCCTCTGCCACCCCGTAAGAGGCAGTCGCCGCCAGTAACCGCCCACTAAGTGGGCGGTTGGGGTGGATACCACACGTAACCACTCTTGTTGCCCGTTGGGCCGTTCCCGAAGTCTGGCAGGTCTATTTTGGGCCCAAGGGTAGGCTCAGTATTTTCCTAAAATGATGATCGTGTGCCTTAAACAAAGCGATCCTATTCGTCTGGTTAGTAGTTACAGACGGAAATTACCGGATTGCCCCTCTCCGAGCATATAAATAGACCCGTAATCTTTCTCATTTGGCCAACTTCGGAACTTGAATTTCTATTGGAATCCTTGTCTCTCTCGCTCGCTTTCTCTCTCTTGTTCCCCCCCCCCCCCCCCCCTTCACAGGTCCGCCGTCATCGTCCTCGCCATCAAGGCAAAGTCCGTGGCCAACGAACTCGCCTCCAAGTTGAAGACCCTTTGCAATATCCTCCGCGCAATTCAGCGTTCATAGGAAGACGATTGCTCTTCGTCCGCAGTTACCGGCATCCAGAGTGCACCGTCTGCAGGGCTTCCGTTGTGCCAGCTCAGTTGTCCGCCACCGATCATCCAGAAGTGCGCGAGCATTCTCCCGCAAGCCGAACATTGTATCTCTCTCTCCCCCTCAAGTTGTAACGAGGCACAACCTGCCGCCCTCATTTCTGCAAGAGAAGTCGTGTAATCTCGACCGATCTAGTGGAGTTTCTGTCGGCACAGCCCCGACCGTGGTTTTTCACCATATTCAGAGGATTTTCCACGCAAAAAAACTTGTCTCATCTGTGATCTATTTCTGTGACTGTTTGCGAAACCGACCGCTCTGAAGGCTAAGACAGTCCAGTTAGTCCGGTCTACCGGGAGCGCAGTCGCAGACCGCAACAATATGAACTCCTTCAAAGAGTTCAGGAGTAATGAGTTTTATAGCTTTTTAATTAAACAATGCTGATTTATTATATAAATTTTAACTAATAATTAATCATTAAACCTAATCAACATTAGGTTTAAAGTTAGTGGAGTTAGGGTTTCAATTAACCTTCTTTTAAAAAATCATGAAAGGGTTCCAAGTGCCTACATAAATGAACTTCAAAGAAAGCAAAGCAAAATGCATCCAGATACAAGAATCAAAAGCATAAAATCATTCAAATCTGCAGGTATAAATTTGTCTCAGCTACCTACACACAAGAAAACTTAAGTTTGCCTAACCATTCTCCTACCAACTTTCTCCATGCACAGATCTTCAAACCAGAGAGTGAGATTCAGCCCAGAACACTAATCTCCCGCAAATCTGTTGCACCTTTTCGATCTACTGACTAATGTGGAAAATTGTCGTCCCGTCGCTTGATTCGACCCAGTCCAAAGAGGCCGCGGCGCCAAAAAAAACATTTGCCCGCCCTCTCGAGGAGAAATACTATAAAATACCTGGAGGGCAAAAAAAACAGTTTTCTGGAAGCTCTGTTCATTGGTCTGGGCCTGGATGTATTGGGGTCAGTGGTGTCATAAGAAGTTGTAATTTTTACACTGGCTGCAGCTCTTGCTCAGGAAAAGCGGCGCCTACGTGGCTGTACGGCGGCAGGCCCCCGTCTTCGCAAGTACCACAACATCACGATTGAAAAGGAGAACAATGTGGCGACGGCGATGCATACAACAACAACTCCGAGTAGATGTGCTCGCCACCATGACCTAGAAAAGATTAATGCATACAAAATCAGACACTCAAAGCCGTTTAGAGGAGAGGTTACGACGATGATGATAAGAAGAGGAAAGAGGGCAGGGATGCGAGTGCATGACTTCACCGCGAAACTTTTTTAGAAGTTTCCAGAGTTAGTGTTTTGAGGGTTTATGGAAATGGGGGTTGTGTAGAAGCTTCTAGATAGTTTAGTATCCAAAAAGTTTTAGTAGTGTGGAGGAGTCTAATGCGGGGAGGAATCTGAAGTTTTCTAGAGAACTCCCAAATGCGTAGAAGCTTTAGTGATGGAATATAGTTTTGAGAGATTCTCTCTATACACTTCACACAATTTCTTGGTAAAGTATGAATTAGCAAAGCTGTGAAAAGCGGTTGAAAGAGCTAAGACAGCTTGTGATCATGCCAAGAGAGCGAGTATGTGTGACAATTGGTATCAGAATTTAGGTAAGTGTTATGCATACAATTAAAAACAAATTTGTCTATAATATTTCAAACAAAAAAGTGAAAATTGATACCTTTTGGGGGGTTCAATGTTCCATTCAACCAAATGATAATTTCCAAAATTTGCAGGAAGTTGAAGGCGGTGTTCAGTTAAACGTGAGATTATACCCTGCAACCAATAACATAGCACTCTCCATTAGGAACTGAAACTTAAAATGTTGAAGATATTAAGAAGATAATATTTAGCAAGCATGTTAAAAGATTTACCACTGCTGCATTATTTGAAAATATACTAGATGCTGAAGGAAATATCGCACATTGTATGAAGGTGCTATTTCCGGCGCTCGTAAAGTTCATCAAATGAACCTGTCAGGTGGTAAAGTTTGCAATTGTTAGGTCTAAAATATGCGAATTTTGAATATGGGCCACGGAAATGGAGATTGTACCACGTGTAATTTTTTAACATTTGTGCGCAGATTCCCGCAAAAACAAACTGATATCTTTGGGGAATCAAAATGATCTCTCTTTCTGGGAAATCAAAATGATTTTTTTGATCTCCCTGATAAATCATTTTGATTTTCCAGGGACAAAATTTTAATTTTGTAGGACTCCGTACGTAAATGTTATAAGGAATTTTAGTTTAGAGGGCACGCGACACAATATCCAGGTCCCGAAAACCGCTTTGATTTTGGAACCCATGTACAAAAGTTTTGCCTAAAATACAATAGGCCGCCGTATAACAATCTCAAACAAAAAAATCATCATATTGGATACAAAAAAGCATCTCAAACCAAAAAAATTCATTTAAAATCTTAACCAAATGTAATAGGTAATATGATCTGCATAAAATTTTGCTCTCAAAAAATAAAATTTATGGTAGAATTTACTCACTTGAGTAATATCAACTTCCAGCTCGTGTGCAATTAGCCGCGTGAATTCTTTGATATGAGGCTTGAGATCAGAATAGTTCACACTCAAAGAGATATCAAAAGTTATAACTCCAACTCGGTAATCGCCTAAAATGGAAATATGTATGATCAATAAAGCTCAAAAAAAGCTTTGAAGACATGGACAAAACAAGCTATTGACAATCTTTATTAATAGTTTTATCCTAATTATTTGGAGGAAGATACATGTACAATTTCTTCTCCATTTAAGCTCTATTTGTTTGGGCGTTTCGATGCTCCGTTTTGAGCAAACGCCGCCGGAAGGAGGGTAAACAAATGAACCTCCGGCGGCGTTTGCTCCGTTTCCACCCGCCCGCCTTGAGAAACGTCCCAAAAAACTCTGTTTGGAGCAGCCACCTCCCCCCTCCGTTTCGAACACTCCGTTTCCACCCGCCGGATCGACCCGCCACCGCCGAACCAAATGAAGCCTTAGTCTTCCTGTAATGCTACATTAGATGATAACTCTATTTTGTGCAATAATTCTTCATAACTACTATCCTTTTACCTCCTAGTTGTTATCACAACATCAATTCAATTGATCTACCTTAAGATGCATCTTCAAGCGTTCTATCATTCACCACTTCAAGTTTACCATCTTTTAGGTGGATACATAGGTTCTAAATTGGTATCAAAGCAGACTTAGTCCCAACTACCCAATATCACACCACCCAATTAAAAATATTTTCATGAAGGAGAATGTTGAGTATATATAGTTCCACTTTGGAAAACAGTGTAGTCTTGTCAAGTTTGAATTATCAAACAGTGCTACACCAGAATGCTTTTCCGGATCAAATTATGGACACTCAAAATATGTTGATAAATCTATAAAGGGGAGAAATTCAAAATCACTTTTTTAATTTCAATTGCACGGTAATGCATGCATAATTTGGATTTTATAAACACGCCATGCAAAAAAAACATGATAAAAGAACTCTCAACATTTCTGTAGATTGTCATACCTGGTAAGCTATAGCTCTGAGGTCCATTAGGAGACAATGCCGGCGAGAGGCCTTGAGATGTATGGCTGTTTTCAAAAGCTGAAGGTGCCGGAGAGGGGGCACCATTGAACTGAAGTCTCTCCCATAATTCAGAACAGTTTGTTTTCCAAAAACCAATTCTTTCATTCCGTCGATCGTAAGTCACAAGTATATTGCGAGCAACAATTCCTATGCAATTTGAAATAGTTTCCATTGATGTAGTTTTAGAGTTTGACAGATAAAAAAGGAACGAAATTTCATTACATAAATTTTTAGAGCAAAGGAAAATCATCACTGGAATATTCAAAAGTATTTTTGGTCATTCAGTCATTACATACCTCCCAATAGCGTGGTACGATCATTTCCATTTTGAAAGAAACCCAAGCAATAAGCACCATGAACCTTGGAATGCTTTATATTCAAATGAAACAACCGAAACATAAATCTGTTAGTGCATAAGAAAATCCAAGGCCAAGCCTAAATCATGAATAAATCATAACTAAACAACAGGTATATATCATCAGTTGCAACAGAAATTCTACCCTGAATAAGTAATTCTCTGGAGAAAGTTGCAGTTCTTGTCCATTATCAAAGACCATGTCCACATTGGGAAAGAATTTTGAGAGTTGGGAAACATCAGTACTGCTCAAGTTGATACACCAACAAATGTTAATTTAAACATAAGAGAAAATTATTCTAACAGAATTATGTATTCTTAATTTGCGAGAACTACCTTCCCGCCCCAGAGAAACATATATCTCTGTAATTCGGATCTGGCCCTGGAATCTGTTTGAGTTTTATTGTTTTCATAATCTACATGAAAAACAAAGATATGTAATTTGTAAAAGATCATCTACAGAGCAACAATTACTTAACAATGGCGCAAAAAGAAAGAAACTTCCTTTCCAATTTACGGCAGTATCATATGGGACAATAACTCTTATTGTACGAAGTTTGCATGGAGTTATGCAAAAGGACTTCAACAAAATACCCTATAAATAAAAAAAGGGCAGCCGGGTGCACAAAGCATCCCAGCGCAGCGAGGGTCTGAGAAAGGGTCCGACAATAAGGGTGAAATGTAGGCAAACCCTACCTTGCATTTTTGCAAGAGGCTGCAAAATTTGTACTACAATATCAAAAAAAAAAGTGTACATAAATTAATCATCGTCATTGCGCTTGATCTCCAAGACCCGTTTGCGTCTTAGTGTGCCTTGAGACTTTAATAACTAAGGATGTTATCTACCAATATCATTCTAAGAAATTGTTTACATGTGATGGTGCCCTATGGCTCTGCTCTATAAGAAAGCAATTGTAAGAGAGAATACAAATAAAAGAATTTACATTAACACTTTTCATATAACAACATTAATGATACAATGATCTGGTTACTCTACTCTAGCAACTATTGTGATTAATATTTAAAAAAGAACTATAATTTATGAAGTGATAAGACAACTTACAGCATCTCTAAATGCAATAAAAACTTCCTTAGGAAGGTAAGCAAATGTCGTTCCACTGTCCAAGACAGTTCCATGCTTTCCATCAAAGACTCTCGGATTCAAATCGAGCTTCTTCCCCGAAACACGCATCCCCTTCAGCTCAATATTGTAATATGGACTGTCAACATTCCAAAGCAAGAGCAATGTGTAATGCATTCAAAAATTGTCTTTTTTTTTTTTAAATTTGCTACACCAAATGCAGAAAGCATGCATACCTACGAACTGGATCGGAGCGCGAAAAAACCATATCATCCGGAAGGGGAATTCCACCAAGAGCCATGGCGCCGCCGCCAACGTCCATCCCTCCATAGCACAGTGAAAACGAATCATTTATGGCACCCTTGTCAACAAGCTGATCCATGATGCTAAGTTCCCCGCGACCCAACCCCATTATGCCGTCGGCATGCTGGTTGAAAAGATCCCCGGTTTCGGAAGTTCCACAGCCAAAAACAGCTCTCTGAGGTTGAAGAGCGCTTTCCATTCCAAATGATACAATGTCATCTCCTAGAAGCCCGCTGCTGGTGCTCATCTCTGCATATTGTCTCTCATATGTGCACTGCTTCTCTTCCACATCACAGGTGCAGCTTCTACTGCACTTCACTGGCTGGTAAGTGCTCGACATATCTGGTTCAAACCTTGGATCCTAAAGAGATGAATCCGGTTTCGTAATCGCCGGAATAAAGAAATCCAGAGGACATTAGGAGAATTTTAGACAGTTTACCTGATGATTGCCGCACTGCTCACAGGAGGAGCAAGGAACGTAGGTGACAGTGCTGCCGGTGTCGACGATTAGGGAAAACTCTTGCGGAGGGGTGCCGATCATTAACCTAGTTGTGTAGTACCTGAACGAATCAAAGGGATGAAGAACATGAATCAGCCATTATTGGATTCGAAACACCAAAGAGATGGGAGGCGGTACCCGTTGGTGAGGAGATTGTCGTGGAGCCTCATGCGGGCGTTGATCGAAGACGAAGACTTCTCCATAAGATCCCGGCGGTGGAGATGTATCGGCGGCGACAAAGGCATTGATCGCAGCGAGGAGTTGGGCGGTGAGAAGAAAAGCGGAAGCACCATTGGAGTGGGAAATCCAACGGTAGGGTTCCACCCCCAAGCGGAACTTGGCGGTGTCCCGATCGCAGCTTCTCCGGCGAGAGTAAAAAGAACGAGAGCGGCGACGAGAAGAGTGATGGAGAAAGTCATCTTCTCCGGCCACCTCGATTTCTCTGTCAATTTCTCGACAGCGCTGTGCTCTATTTTCCCCCAAATCTCCAGTGCTCTGGATTTAGGAAAGAATCGTGGTATTTCACGTGTGCTTGCTATATTTTTGTATATTTATTTATAGGCAAAGCTACAGGCCGTAGCCGGCAATGTGGCGACGAGGAGAAAAAGCTCGCCGCGACGGCGACAGCGAAGGTGTTGAACGAACGGAGCGGCCACGGCGACAAAGCCGCCTCAAATTGCGGAGTTGTGGATCTTCGAAATTCTCGAGATTTTCGATGGAATCCCAACTGCCCTGGGGCATATATATATAAAAAAAAACTTCAACTTTTAAAATAGGGGAGGATCGCAGCAGCAGCAGCAGCGCGGTGGCGGCGGGGATCTCTGCTCCAGAACTCTCGATCCAGAGCTATTTTTAGCCGCATATATTTTGCGAGGAGCGTGAAGAAAAAGTGGACTAGTTGACTGGAGCTCATTCATCGTCATTTATTAATAATAATAATAATAATATATAATACAAAGAGGGACGGACGGTGCAGAGCGCCCACTGACATTCGTTGGATAAAATCGAGCGGCGCACAAACACCTGAGCGTTCCGTTTTTTTTTTGTTTTTTTCGAATTATTTAAAACTTTTTTCAAAATTTCTAATTTTGAATTCTAAATGTTTTAAAAAAAATACACTTCAAGTTGGCTTCCTTTCTCTTCCCAAATCGGAGAACCACTAGACCTTGGTCCTTAAAATAAAAAACTCCTCTCTTATGTTCTAAATATTTTTCAAAACTTTTTTCAAAACGTCATTGAAATTAGAAAAATAAAAAAATGTGTCAAAAATATAGTTTTTTCTGATAATTAACAGCACCATTTATTTGGCTATCCGCATTTTTTTTTCAAAATATGCCTGTTTTTTTTTTGAAATTTAATCACAATCCTAAAAACTAAAACTCCAATCTTGTGCTCATGTTCTCTTCTTCCTCGATGTAGCTGCTCCTCCCGGCTGTTCCACCTCGCTCTGAAGTCGCTCCTCCCGTCACTTCCTCTTCACTCTGAAGTCGCGACCTCCTTGTCCCCTTCCTATTCTTTATCGAATTGCCTCACTTTCTTTCTTGAGTCCCGAATCCGCCGACATTTCTTCCTCCTTCAAGTCTTCAACCAGCTTTCTTGAGTCCTGAACCCGTGCTTGCGCATGCACCCATTGCGCGCTCGGGCGCCCATTGCACTCGTGCGCGACGCACGGATAAGCACACGCACGCCGGCGACCGCCGCTGCCTCCATCCTTCGCCGCCCCTCCGGTCATCATCGTCGCCAGGCAGCCTGTCCGGGCCTCCCGGATCGCCCGGGGGTGGGGGGAGCATGTTCGTCACCCGGTGATCATAACAGAGCGACATCATTCGCCGACTCAGGATTCAGCCAGACGAATTATCAAAATGTCCCTTAAAGAAGGCTATGAAAATGCATCATTGCCTTCATTTGAGGAAAAAATCTTGAGAGGCTAGAAATAGTTCTGAGGTTTTCCGGCAAGAATGTGAGAATTAGTTCATTTATTCGCTTGGAACTCCCTCTGCTCCCTTTCAAGTCCACTCAACACTCATTTTTTATGTTTTCGTTAAGCCCGAGAGAAGACACAGGGGAACACTCTCGTGGACAATTCGTGAAAGCTCCATGGACTTAGCTAATTTTCTCATTTTTTTGTACTCAAAACTCATAATGAAGATGTGTTTTGTCACCCTCTCAAGAACACAAATACTTGTAAATAAATGAAAAATATTGGATTTAGCCTGACACAGAACCATCCACGTCACTTTCACATTTTTCTAGCTTTGCACGTTAAAACGTCTCTTGTCATTATTGTTTGGTTTCATTTGACTGTTTCCACGCTCGGTCCGACTCGGAGTAAAGGCATTCTCCGAACCGAAGGAAAACTGGGCAACCCATAACAGGAATGTTTCCCCTAATGATCAATGTTTTAAATGTCAGCTGACATGTCAGCCGACATGTTTGATTTTAAGGGTATACGATCTATTTTTTTTTCAATTTAAGACAAATAAGTCATTTTTACTAAATTTGATTGAAATTTTGGTAAAAATCTAAAAGTTTGGACGAATCCGATCAATGATGTTTTGGCCGAAATTGATGCAATTCATTTTTTTAGCATAAAATATTGTGATTTGCCCTAAATTTTCACTGAATTCTTTCTGTTGAAGCCTTGTCGAGTTGTTGTGTGGCGTTGTGCATAGAACGAAGTTGCTTCCTACTTCCTCCTCTGTTGGCGGTGAGTAGCGAACGAAGCTTTGCTCCTCCATTCTCATTCGGCAGTGGTGAGAAGAGAACGAATCTCTGCTCTTCCTTCCTCCTTCGTCGGTGGTGAGCAGAGAACGAAGCCCTACTCCTCTGTCATCCTGCTTCGTCAGCGGTGATCAGAGAATGAAGCCCTGCTCCTATCTCCTCCTTCATCGGCGGTGAGAAGAGAACGAAGCCCTGCTCCTACTCCCTCCTCCTTCATTGGCGGTTACGTACGGTGAACGGATAGCCGCATAACTACCGTAACAACCTCCTATAGAGTCTATTAAAAGGCCTCTAGACCTCTCACATTTCTAACTTTCTCTCCTAGCTTTCTTCTGTTGGTGCCACCATGGTGATCTGGAAGTGATCAAACATGTAGCCTCACTGCCAACGCAGTATGAGCCTATGGGGTCGCACATAAGAGCTCTGGATAAGTCGGATATGTTTGTGTTGACCCTGCTCATATGTGATATGAGTGAAAGGACCAAGCCTATGACGATCTGGACGTGGTGGAATTTCATTCCGAGACCCGTATTGTGAATATAGATCGACCGGGATGAAGTCGACAAAATGCTAAGAGAAATTCGTCGAGTATGGGTAAGGGGTGTTGACAAATTGTCTGAATTCGGCGAGTATTGTCGAAGCCTCTAACCGATTCGACGAGTATCATCATGCTTATTCGCCGATTCGGCGAGTATCGTTATGCCCACTTCACGATTCGTTGTGTATCGGCTGGCCCCTCGCCTATTCGTCGAGTATCGGTTTGATACTCGCCGAATACTATGTCGAACCGGTTAATTTCTGCTAAGTCCATTTGGCTGATCTGCGGGTATCGGCTTGGCTAGGTTTTCGGTATAAATAGGATTTATACCGTAAATCGAGATAGATGTAACTGTTCATTCAGACCTAATCCCGCGACAGCTTCTTCTTCGCGACGGAAGTGTTCCGCCCCGCGATTTCGCTGACCGCTGCTTGCTTCCGCCGGCCGCCGCCTGTCCGTCGTCCTCTGTCGTTGCTGGAAATCGTTTTCAAGGAATCTTCCTAGTCGTCGCCGCCTCTCCTTGAATGGATCTAGTAATCCGTGGAGACGTTAAGGGCAAGCCTCTTTCCGACCTAGATCTTGTGTGACAAGACTCTAGGGTTCTCCGTACTCGTGTGGATACTCGTAGAGGCGTGGACAATATTCTACGCTCGGAACTCCGGTCGTTGTCGTTCATTAGAATCAATCAGAGCACCTAGGTTGAGTATTGACTCAATCCCACTAAGGTATAAATATATTTATTGCACATTACTTATTCATTAATGATTATAGCAAGATCCACAACTCTCTTTTGGGTTTTCTTTGTTTCCATATTTCGCTGCGCACAAATGTTGTGTCGATTAGCAAAACCCAACAATGTTATCAGAGGGAGGTTGCGTGATGATCATTGTGTCAGAAGTTGATAAATCCATTGCGTGTAGATCTGGAAATTTTAGAAGCGTTCTAAATGCTCAGGTTTATTCCTGTTTACATCAAGTGTTGATGGATTTTGTGGGGATTCAGTGGTATTTTTTCAAAAATTGGTCGGGGCGCTGCCTCGCAGCCAGTGAGGGCTTTGCCCCTTGACCCCGCTCGCTGATCGGTCAGTCAGACCACCGCCAGGGCGCTGCCCCTGGGAACCCTGCATGAAATGCATGTGATTTCGTTGTGATATCTTTGTTACTCCTTAACAGTAACTGTCCCTCTTGTTGGTTTGTGAAACCAAGTATGTTAGATTTTGAATCTCACATAGAGAGACGGCTTGTCTACTGTATAAGTGGACTTGGTGTTGCTCATGTCCAGTGCATGTAAATCTGAAAATTTAGAAGTGTTCTAGATGTTCAGATTTAGCCCGACTCATCAAGTGTTGATGATACTTCTTGTGTACATCTGGGATGTATTTGGATTATGTTTGATGTTATATGTTTGTGGATGTGCACAAAGGTTAATTGTTAATCATGATTAAAGAGTTAATCAAGAATTAAAAATCCCATAAGTAATATTAAGTGTTCGGATGTCTTCCGATGGATGACACTCTTCCTGCCTCGATCAATGAAGTGTGGGTTTGCCAAAGAAAGTGCATTAATCTATCTTGGTAAGGGTGCGAGCGAATAATTATGATATTCCACTGTCGACATCGGGTCAATCTTAACTGGGTGATCTTAAAGGTTGAGTGCCCAGAGGTATGGAGTTGACATGCACCATATGATAAATGCGAATAAAGTGTTATTCACCAACCATACAGGAATTACATAGCGATACAATTGGCAAGTGTTGCCTACCTAAATAACCGCATTATGAGAGAAAAGCCAAAACTGACTCATAGTGAAAGTGTTTAGTTGCCTACCTAAATCACCTAGAGGGGGGTGAATACGTGAGATGTGCATCTATTTGCGGAATGAAAATTTCAGATCTAAGTACAGAATATCTACCAATCAATCACAGACGAAGCAAGATTTATAGTGGTTCCCCAACCATGGGTACATCCACTTTCTCTCACCGATCTAGCAATACACTAGACTCGGCTACTCCACTATCTCGGATTGAAAAACCAATCATACACCTCGGAACAACGTTCCTACAATCTCGATCCACAAAACGGATCTACACTCGGAAGATAGAACTTCCTACAATCTCGGAGGCAAAAGCTCATACACTCAGAGAAAAATTCTCCTACAAGAATGAAATATAACGTATATAGAAATACAAACAATGAATCTTTGTCAGATCTGCAAGTAATCGGTCTGGATCTTCCTCTTCTAGACTTTGCGGCTTTATCAGAGAGGTGAAGAAAATCTCGGCAAAAACAGATCTGGATCTTCTTGGCTTCACACGATCGAATAGACGATGAAGAGTTGTGCGAAAATCTCGATCTGTAAAACCTTCTTAATCTGAATCCTCTGAAATTGAAAACCCTAGCCGGATGAGAATCGGCGGCGGCGGATTTTGCTTCTTGGAGAGAGAAAGAGGAACATAAAACTTAGATATTAATCGGCTGCAAAAACTTCTGATTAAACTTCTTCTTAGGGTTTGTCGGTTTGACAAGACCTTATATTGGATCAATGATAATCTGTCATGATTAATTCATAATGAGGTACACGTGGACCAATCACGTCAAGGCTCATTAAAAAATCTGTTAATCTGGACTTAACGAAATATTTCAGAAAACTGAAGTAACATACTCGAGTGAAGAAGTGACTACTCGAGTACTTTACAGAACTACTCGAGAGAGATGAAAATAACAACTCGAGTACTTAGAGACAGTTACTCGAGTAACCTGAAGAGAACTACTCGAGTATATTCTTGAAGAAAATTGAGAAGTTGATCAGCTACTCGAGTACCAAAAAGACTTACGCGAGTACTTAAGGAATTACACGTGAAGTGGAGTTAGACTACTCGAGTACAAGTAATACTACTCGAGTAAATGAGAAAAAGCTACTCGAGTGGTAGATGAACTACTCGAGTCAGGGACTAAGAATATTTTCTGGAATAGAATTCTGGATTACTCGAGTAGTGAAGTTGAACTACTCGAGTATATGGAAATGACTACTCGAGTAATTGACTTAGAAATTTTGAGGGAAGAAAATTCTGATTACTCGAGTAACATCTTGAACTACTCGAGTAGTGGATGAACTACTTGAGTACTAGACTTGACTACTCGAGTGAGAAATAATTACACGAGGTGCAGACTTTTGTAACTCGAGACAGAAGGTATAAACTACTCGAGTACTATAAAGTACTACTTGAGTAATTTACTTAGAATATATCTGGAGAAGAAAATCAGTTAACCCGAGAATAAGAGGGAATCTACTCGAGTAGTTGTCTTAACTACTCGAGAGCCATAAATTGACAACTCGAGATCTATCATTCTTACTCGAGTAAGAATAATTTTACTCGAGTATTAACTAAGCTATTCACTCGAGTAGGTATAGAACTACTCGAGTAAAACACTTAGTAAATTCTCTATGACAGAATTCTCTTCTTCTTTGGTGAGACCAGCATCAAGTCTTTTCCAATTAGTCTTATAGCTTGAATATGAAGTGTATCCCAATAGAGAGGCTACACATGAGTCAACACCTTGGATCACACAATGAGGGATTACATTGTATGCTCTTGTGTTTGGTGACCCACTGTAGACTGACATTGGTCTACACTTGCCATTAGAATCCTACAAACACATAACTTAAACAAAGCATCAAATACAACTTAATTCATCATAGTTCAAGGATGACTTCATCAAATCCGGGTTAGTGTGGATACAATACCCAATAATCTCCCCTATTTGTAGAAGTCAGAACCCTTTACACTAAGGTGAATTATAGACATAAAAAGAGAATGTTGAATAGACAACTCAGTGTAAGCAAGCATAAGACTATGAACAAGATAATATGATCAAAAACATAGAATTATATAAATGTGATTTCCAAAGTATCATTTCTACAACAATCATTTCCACAATCTCATATGCCCTTGTAGCTTAGACTTGGTTATGCTGCTTGTCTTGCTTCTCTTGTTGTCTCCTCTGATAGCTGTATGGCTTGGGGTAGTACTTAGGAGGTCTTGGAGGAGCAGCAGGGTTATTTCTCCCAAATTCTCTGTCATACAGTCTCTTCTTGGTCATAGATTTTTCATATAACTTGTTAAAATTCAACAAACCGCAGACGCCCCCTTGGATACCCTGTTGAAAACTCAACAAACCGAAGGAGGATACGCCCACTTATAATGTTGAAAGTTTTCCCGGATCGTGGAGTTAGCAGGGGTTATCTCAACAAAGCAGTAACAACCAGCAACACATGCAGCACAAGCTTCTTTATTGATCAAGAGCAAACTTCTTTACAAGGCGAGACATACATGACGAGACATGCTTCACCAAAACCCACCACCGGGAGAGCAGAGACAGTTACAAAGACAAGAACCAAAAACAAGCCGCGCAGACTCAACCACCACGCCGCCGACCTACTGCTGTGGAGTCCGCTCAGTCCGCCAGGTCGCCAGACCGCAACCCAAGCCGCGCGGACTCACCCCTTATTCCAATGTTTAGCTCTTCACCGCCGATCTGCAGGCCGCCTGACCGCGAGGTCGCCTAGCCGCCAGATCGCACAAGCTGCGTCACCGAATGGAACAGTCCGCCTGAAGCAGGCGACTTCCTGAACCCCGAACCAAGTTGCCAAAGAGAAGACCGCCAGGTCGCTATCCGCGACCTGCTGTTTACCGCCTGTTGCTTAACCGCAGAGTCCGCACTGTCCCTGACCGCAATCAGAGCCAAGTCCTGGCTTTCCAGCGCTATCCGCACAACCTGCACAGCACAACCGGGTCAACTCTCTATCCGCGCGGACACCAAAGTCCAGGCCGCAGCAACTTACGCGAGCTCAAATACTGTTCACTTACTTCAGTTCAGGTTCTCTTACTCCTGATGTGACATGGGTCCTATTTATAGGCACGATGATGAGTATGGTCACCGCCCTAGCCGATAGGATCACCGCCACATCCCGCAGCAAGAACTAGTGTGTCCGCCAGCCCGCGGACACGCATTCCAGTTCGCCGCTCCTGTGCAGATAGCCAGTCCGCCCCAGCTTCTCCAAGGCCGGACTCCAATATCCAGCCCGCCTTGCAGCCAGAGGCCAATCCAGGACCACCACAGCCGGTCTCCGCAACAGCCGTGTCCGCCATTCTGCGGACAAGGCATCAGCCCGCAAAACCCGAGCCCGCAGCCTCGCCATCAAGGCACCTGCCGGACTCAGCGGACACCCGGCTACCATCCGCAACTCCTGAGTCCATTGCCTTATCTCCAAGGCACCTCCGGACTCGGCGGACACGCCGATCCAGTCTGCTTACAACAGACTCCAGTCCGCATGCACTGCAGACTTCTCCAGTCCGCATCCCTGAGTCCATAACCTCATCACAAGGCTATACCGGACTCAGCGGACTCTAGCTTCAGTCTGCACGCTCTTGCACAGGCAATCCTCCAGTCCGCATATCCCCAAGCTAGCAAACAAGGCAACATCACTTCTACTATGCTTGGCGGACTGAGAAACCAGCCCGCGCTCCACTGCGCGATCTCCCCGGACTGAGCCAACCTGGACTTGGTTCAGATCACACCAAGTCCAGTCCACTGGCCACATGGGCCAGTCCGTACTTACTAGCGGACACTGGATCTAGCCCGCCATACCGGGCGACCTCCAGAACCTGTCCGCACTGACTGTCGGTCTCTGCGGCTTCCCGCTGCACCAGAGCAAGACCAAGGCAACTGCCAAACCGGTCTGCCGAGCTCCAGTTCTTCAGTCCGCTTCATGCCGGACTCCGCGGATAGCATTCCTATCCGCCCGGTTACTTCCTGGGAGTCAACCGCCTGCTGAGCATACACTGGCCTGTCAGACCGCTGCTGCTGTCCGCGTATTCCGCGCGAACAGACCGCCCAGGCCGCCACAGAGCAAACCGCCTGCAACATCCCTGCCGACCTAGCAGTCCGCCAACCCTGTCCGCGTAGTCCGCGCGGATAGGTTTCCCAAGCCTTCCATTCACCCACTTTCACATCACAGAATTCAACACTCCCCCTTGAAGTGAGAAGTGGTGAATAACTCCAGCAGCTCCCGTAACCTTGCACCTGGTCCTTCCGATAGCATCTACGAAGAGATGTCAAAGACATAGTCCTCGCCCCGCATATCTTGGACCATGAGGGAGCCCTCCAGCATCTCCAAAACGGAGTCATGCTTCCCTCTGCCTTCTTCAGCTTCAACCTCCACTCATGCATCACAGGAGTATCACCAACTTCCTTGGGCACAAAAGCCCAAGCCTTGTTACCACTGAGAGAGGTCACCTCATCAGCCTTGGTGTCAAACACCTCCTTAATTCTAGTGGGGTCATCACAGCCAGAAGAACCTTGCTCGACCTGAGGGCTAACAAGGAAACACGGGACCAAGTCCGCCGTGTTCCCTTCGCTATATCGAGCTGGTGGCTTACTGATCCTCTTCGATCTCCGAAGAACCTGATCATGGCTAACCACCTCCGCTGCTATTGAACCAGCTCCGTTCCCGGGCAAACCCGGAAAAATGCTTCCTTTGCTCCCTGAACAAGACGCCTCCTTACTGGAACCAAAAGCACCTGGAGCAACGCTCCCCCTGCTACCTGAACCAGAAGACTCCCCTCTTGAACAAGAACTGCCTGGAACATCGCTCCCCCTGCTTCCTGAACTGGAAGCCTCCGCCTTCGAGCCAGAAGATCCTGGAGCATCGCTCCCCCTTTTTCCCGACTCTGACGCCTTTGCCCCGGAGCTAGAACAACCTGGAGCACCTGGTGACTCAGGCAACTCCACTTCCTTAGCAGCAGCCTCCTTCAGCCCACCATCTGACCTGCTTATCTCTAGCTCCACATAAGAGCTACCCCAATACAGCGTCAACTCATCAAAAACAATGTCTCTCGACACTATGAGTTTCTTCGTCGCAGGATCCATACACCTCCATCTTCTTCTCTGCTCATCATACCCAACAAAGACTAGCTTTATCTTGAGAGCACCCGGAGAATGTATATAGCAGGTAGATCCAAACACCCGAAGGAGTTTCACTGAGGGCTTCACTCCGAACATCAGCTCATAAGGAGTCTTCATTATGATCGGACTAAGAGGCATCCGGTTGATGACATGAGCAACACAGACAATTCCTTCCGCCCAAAGAGCCTTCAGAACGCCTTTACTCTGAAGCCAACACTTGCAGGTCTCCGTTAACCAACGGATCATCCGAGCTGCAATACTACCCTGTTGTGAAGTATGTCCACAAGAAAGCTCCATCCGGATCCCTTGCTTCCTGCAAAAGCGTGAGAACTCGGTTGAGCCAAACTCACCACCGATACGTATCCTCAACACCTTGATCCTCCGGCCAAGCTGGCCTTCCACAAGCTTCTTGAACTCCACAAACAAGCGTACCATGTTGGACTTCTTCTTCATAAAGTATACCCAAGTATACCTAGAATAGTCATCAACCAATATCAGCATGAACCTGCTGCCTCCAAGACTGGCCGTGACGGTCGGTCCCACCAGAGCACAATGGACAACCGCCAATGGTGCATTACATCTGGATTGTGCTTTGTCAACCATGAAGCGATAGGCTCCACTTTCCTGACATCCCGCACACCCCCGACCATCGCCATAGGATGACAATCTAGGCAAGCCTCTTACAAGTCTTCTTTTCGCCATTGCTTTCAGCTTGTCCATCCCTACATGCCCCAGTCTTTCATGCCAGATAGCTGCACTATCACTGGCATTCATCTGATCAACTCCAGAACTTGTTGATAACCCAACAAGGTTCTTATCCTTCCTCCCTACATGAGCTACGTTCGCCGAGAGCAAGACAACCTTGCACTCCTTCCGAAGATGACCTTGCTGCTTGCATTTATAGCACCTTGGTCCTTCCTTCCTCTTCCTATCACGCCTAGGAGAAACACTCCTTTCTTCCTGATACGAAGTAGAGGGACCATCGTCAGCAGCAACCTTCACCTCCTTCCTGAACAACCCATCAAGGGAAGTCCAGACCTCCGCAGCTGACCGACATCCACTGATGTGGTTCAAGAGCTCCGATGAGATCACCTGCTTGAGAATAGACTCTGCTTTCGCATTTGCCTCCTTCCAAGCTCTCATCGCCTCAGCATTGCCAGCAGTATTCTCTTGTCTTCCTGCTCCGCATACAACCTCCCAAAGGTCCTCGCCAAGAAGAAAGCTCTTCATACAGGACTTCCACCGTTCACAGTTCGTCTCTGTAAGAAGATCAATTCCAAGACAACTTGCATCCTCCACTGCCATGGTTCTACCACTGGTTTCCTCTACAGAAGAGCAACTACTTCCATTGAGCACTGCTTGACCACTCCAACAACCTGGCTCTGATACCATGTTAAAATTCAACAAACCGCAGACGCCCCCTTGGATACCCTGTTGAAAACTCAACAAACCGAAGGAGGATACGCCCACTTATAATGTTGAAAGTTTTCCCGGATCGTGGAGTTAGCAGGGGTTATCTCAACAAAGCAGTAACAACCAGCAACACATGCAGCACAAGCTTCTTTATTGATCAAGAGCAAACTTCTTTACAAGACGAGACATACATGGCGAGACATGCTTCACCAAAAACCACCACCGGGAGAGCAGAGACAGTTACAAAGACAAGAACCAAAAACAAGCCGCGCGGACTCAACCACCACGCCGCCGACCTACTGCTGTGGAGTCCGCTCAGTCCGCCAGGTCGCCAGACCGCAACCCAAGCCGCGCGGACTCACCCCTTATTCCAATGCTTAGCTCTTCACCGCCGATCCGCAGGCAGCCTGACCGCGAGGTCGCCTAGCCGCCAGACCGCACAAGCTGCGTCACCGAATGGAACAGTCCGCCTGAAGCAGGCGACTTCCTGAACCCCGAACCAAGTTGCCAAAGAGAAGACCGCCAGGTCGCTATCCGCGACCTGCTGTTTACCGCCTGTTGCTTAACCGCAGAGTCCGCACTGTCCCTGACCGCAATCAGAGCCAAGTCCTGGCTTTCCAGCGCTATCCGCACAACCTGCACAGCACAACCGGGTCAACTCTCTATCCGCGCGGACACCAAAGTCCAGACCGCAGCAACTTACGCGAGCTCAAATACTGTTCACTTACTTCGGTTCAGGTTCTCTTACTCCTGATGTGACATGGGTCCTATTTATAGGCACGATGATGAGTATGGTCACCGCCCTAGCCGATAGGATCATCGCCACATCCCGCAGCAAGAACTAGTGTGTCCGCCAGCCTGCGGACACACATTCCAGTTCGCTGCTCCTGTGCAGATGGCCAGTCCGCCCCAGCTTCTCCAAGGCCGGACTCCAATATCCAGCCCGCCTTGCCGCCAGAGGCCAAGCCAGGACCACCACAGCCGGTCTCTGCAACAGCCGTGTCCGTCATTCTGCGGACAAGGCATCAGCCCGCAAAACCCGAGCCCGCAGCCTCGCCATCAAGGCACCTGCCGGACTCAGCGGACACCCGGCTACCGTCCGCAACTCCTGAGTCCATTGCCTTATCTCCAAGGCACCTCCGGACTCAGCGGACACGCCGATCCAGTCTGCTTACAGCAGACTCCAGTCCGCATGCACTGCAGACTTCTCCAGTCCGCATCCCTGAGTCCATAACCTCATCACAAGGCTATACCGGACTCAGCGGACTCTAGCTTCAGTCCGCACGCTCTTGCACAGACAATCCTACAGTCCGCATATCCCCAAGCTAGCAAACAAGGCAACCGCACTTCTACTACGCTTGGCGGACTGAGAAACCAGCCCGCGCTACACTGCGCGATATCTCCGGACTGAGCCAACCTGGACTTGGTTCAGATCACACCAAGTCCAGTCCACTGGCCACATGGGCCAGTCCGCACTTACTGGCGGACACTGGATCTAGCCCGCCATACCGGGCGACCTCCAGAACCTGTCCGCACTGACTGGCGGTCTCCGCGGCTTCCCGCTGCACCAGACCAAGACCAAGGCAACTGCCAAACCGGTCTGCCGAGCTCCAGTTCTTCAGTCCGCTTCATGCCGGACTCCGCGGATAGCATTCCTATCCGCCCGGTTACTTCCTGGGAGTCAACCGCCTGCTGAGCATACACTGGCCTGTCAGACCGCTGCTGCTGTCCGCGTATTCCGCGCGAACAGACCGCCCAGGCCGCCACAGAGCAAACCGCCTGCAACATCCCTGCCGACCTAGCAGTCCTCCAACCCTGTCCGCGTAGTCCGCGCGGATAGGTTTCCCAAGCCTTCCATTCACCCACTTTCACTTCACAGAATTCAACATAACTCACATTCCTGGGAACTGTAATGAATGTTCCTGCTTTCATGAAAGTCCATAACAAGTTTGAGAGTATCCAAGATGAGACACTTAGAGGTAGGAGACCAGATCTCTGCAAATTCTGGAGCTTTCCTCTTATCCGCATCAAAAACTAGAATTGACCTGCTGGCTGAGGGACCCTCACCATATTTTCTTTTCTTCTTTGAAGTCTGGATCTCAGGAGGAGCTTGGAAAAAGATATCTGCAGGGTCATCCTCCCAAAGTTGAGCATAAGAATTTAGAGGAGGACCTTCTTGCCCTTCAGGTCTTGGAGAGAAGGTAGATTGAGGAGCTTGAGCAGGAGCAGCAGCAGCTAAGGGGTTTAGATGATGAGGAATGATATTTGGATCAGCAGCAAACTCAGGAAGGATTTGATTGTGCATCCATACAGTGGTGTCATAGGTATAGAATTTGACACTCTGAATTTGTGCTAAGACATCATCATGAATTTCTTTCATTTTGGCTTTCCAAAGTTCTTGCATGCCAGCATATGACTTCTCAAGATATTCTTTTACTAAACTCTCCCCCTTTCTGACTTCTACAGACAGCATAGAGATAGTATCTTCTTTGAAAGTTGCAACCTCTTCACAGATCTTCATTTTGGTAGCTTCAGCTCGTTTGTCCAATTCAATTTGATTACCAGCAAGGGTTACACCTTGCTCCATCACTTCACCAACACTAGTAATAGTGTGGTCTAGAGCCTTCCCACCAATTTGAAAAAGGTGTCTTAGCTAGTCAGTATTATGCTGGATTTCTGCAAATCCTCTGCTCATCTCAGTCTCCAGAGCAGTGACTTTATCAGTAACGGCTTTAATAGAAGCATCAAAGTAAGTTCTCTGTTCTTGAAGCAGAAGGACAACTTGAGTCATCAAATCATTGGATGAAGCAGCAGTAGTAGTAGGAGGAGCACTAGTAGAGGGAACTGAAGGAGGAGGAGCTACCCATGGAGCTATTTCTGTAATGGTGATATAACTTTTTTCTCTTGTAGTGTGAATCAGGGAATCCCCTTCTTCAGTGACTATGTGTATGGCGAAGTCCAAATTCCTTAAAGGAGCTTCAGCTGGCTCAGGGGATTGCTCATCAGCAATGAAAATGGTCTCAACCTGCTCTTGGTGTATAGCAGGAGACTTTTCTGGAGAAGGAACAAGAGGTGGGGATTGAACTGGAGTGGAGGATGGTGGTATGTCAGTAGTGTGTTCCTTTTGAGACAGAGGAGGAGGAATATCATTTGCAGTCAATTCTTCTATCATCTAACTGATAGCAGCTTCTGTGGAGAGGAGAGCTTCTTGAAGTTGTTGTTTAGATGGAATCTCCTCTGGAGTGTGTGGTGGAGGAGGATTAGGTGCTGGAGGTGTGAATACCTTTTCTAAAGCAGAAGGAACAGGCTCCCCCTCAAGAGATGCACCAGAGGAGCTTGCAACCTGATGTGGAGAGGGAGATGGGATCCTGTCCTCTATAGCTCGAATCTCTTGACCTTTGGCAACTTGGGTAGGATTTTGCAGCTTCAACTCCCATCTGTGAATGGAGGATATAAAAACTTTCTTCATGTGGTGAACAACAGTCCCTTTAGAAAAACTGAAGACCTCTGGGTTGAGTTCATGGAGGAGCAGAGAAATAATTCTGGCATAATTTGGAGCTTTAATGTTGTCTCTGATCTTATCTAAAATCATCATGCCAAATTGGAATTTCTTTCTGCAGACTATTGCTTGCATAATGTCAAAGAACGAGAGAGAGATATCTCCGATGGAATGAGTTTTGCAAAGAAGGACCTTCCCTATAATATCCACAAGCAATTTTCCTTTAGGATTCATCTAAGACCATTTGATGTATTGTTCCTCAGGATAAATGCCACAGAACAGACATGTTCTGTCAGACTCAGCAGGACCTAAATGATCTTCTTCATCTACAATCGGCATTCGAAGAAGTTGAGAAACAGATGTTTTAGTAAGTTTGATTTTGATACCTCTGACCTTTGATTTGAGAACGACACCATTGCGCTTAACCTTGACATTTCTGAAAAACTCGGCAACTTCGGGAAAGAGAATTTTACAGGGTTCTTGGAGAATGAAGGTAAGTCCGACGGTGTCCAAGAGGATCATAAGCTTATGAAAATCATCTGAAAGTTCTGCAATTCCGGTGGCGACAAGTTCGGAACCAATCCCAATCTTCGACGAGGCGGCCATGATTCTGAAACTCTTGGAAAAACGGCGGCGGGGATGAAGAAGACGCGGCTCTGCAATTTCTGGAGGAAGACGAAGAGACAATCGGGGTACTCGAGAGCGGAAATGATTTCGTGTCGAAAGATTATGGAATTTCTTATTTATATAACCCTAGGTTAATGTCGAATGGAAATAGAAATGATGGAATCATACCTTAGAAGTGGCGGCATAAGCCTCGGGTTGCGAATAAGAAAATTTGAATCAAGAAAAAAAAATTGGCTGTCATATACTCGAGTGACTTAGGCTCTATTTGTTTGGGCGTTTCGCAACTCCGTTTTGGGCAAACGCCGCCGGAAGGAGGGTAAACAAATGAACCTCCGGCGGCGTTTGCTCTGTTTCCACCCGCCCGCCTTGAGAAATGCCCCAAAAAGCTCCGTTTGGAGCAGCCACCTCCCCCCTCCGGTTTGAACTCTCTGTTTTCACCCGCCGGATCGACCCGCCACCGCTAAAACAAATGAAGCCTAAATATTACTCGAGTAGATAATTCTAAAAGTACTCGAGTAGATATGTTGAAGTACTCGAGTAGTTGGGTTGAAGTACTCGAGTGAAGTTAAACTACTCGAGTAAGTGATTCTGCTACTCGAGTAAGTTACTCGAGTGGCTTTTCGAGTACTCGAGTAGGTCATTCTTACCACTCGAGTAGGTCATTTTGAACTACTAGTGTACTTTACTGCTTACTCGAGTTAACAAGTTAGAATTTTGTGGGATTCCAACTTTTAACTGATTCTTGATCTCTGAGCCTTCTTGGGAGTCCACCTTTTCTAATCTTCTTTGTTGAGCATTCCTAGTTCTGTTTTGAGAAACGAGAACTTGGTCTCGTCCAGCAGCTTCGTGAAAATGTCTGCAATTTGCCTGTCTGTAGACACATATTGGAGATCTATGTCCCCATGCTCTACATGCTCCCGGATGAAGTGATACCTTAGCTCTATATGCTTTGTCCGGCTGTGCGAGACTAGGTTGTTGGCTATTGCAATTGCGCTGGAAGAGTCGCAAAATAATGGGATATTCTGGAAATTCATATTATAATCTTCAAATTGATTCTTTATCCATAGCAGCTGTGCACAGCAACTGCCTGCAGAGATATACTCTGACTCAGCTGTTGAGATTGCAACACAGTTTTGCTTCTTGCTACTCCAGGAGATAAGCCTTCTTCCAAAGAATTGGCAAGTCCCGAAAGTGCGTTTCCTTTCGTCTTTGCTTCCTGCAAAATCTGCATCTGAAAAACCTTTTAGCTCGCTATCATTACTTCTTGGGTACCATAAGCCAAGATTTGGCGTACCTTTAAGGTATCTCAAAATCCGCTTTGCAGCAGCATAATGAGATTCCTTAAAGTTCACCTGAAATCTAGCACAGACACATGTTGAGAACATTATGTCAGGTCTACTTGCAGTAAGGTAGAGCAAGGATCTAATTATGCTTCTGTACTTAGTTTCATCAAAATGTTTCCCTTTTTCATCCTTGTCTAGAGACATTGTTGAACCCATTGGAGTCCTCATCGAGGTTGCGTTCTCCATTCCGAATTTCTTAATCAGCTTTTTGGTGAACTTGGTCTGCGAGATGAAAATTCCATCTTCAAATTGTTTTACTTGAAGCCCTAAGAAATACTTCAGCTCGCTCATACTGCTCATTTCAAATTTCCCTTGCATAAGTTTTGAAAACTTCTTTCAGAGGTTATCATCTGTAGAGCCAAAAATAATGTCGTTGACATAGATTTGTATTAGCAAAATCTTGCATTTTATTTTCCTAAGAAATAATGTCTTGTCTATATTTCCCCTTATGAACTTGTTCTCAAGTAGAAAGCTAGACATCATCTCATACCAAGCTCGAGGATCTTGTTTCAGACCACATAAGGCTTTATGCAATAAGTAAACGTAATCAGGAAAGTTAGAGTCAACAAAACCTGGAGGTTGTTCCATATAGACCTCTTCCTTTATATCACCATTAAGGAAGGCAGACTTCACGTCCATTTGATAGACAGTGAATCCTTTGAGTGCAGCATATGCTAGGAATAACCTTATTGCCTCCAGCATTGCCACTGGAGCATACGTCTGGTCGAAGTCGATTCCTTCCTCTTGACGATATCCTTTAGCGACGAGTTTGTCCTTGTTCTTTATGATCATTTCATCCTCGTCCATCTTGTTCCTATAGACCCATTTTGTGCCGATGAAGTTTTTATTCTTGGGTCTTGGAACAAGCTTACATACTTTGCAGTGCTTGAACTGATTTAGTTCTTCTTTCATTGTCATTATCCACGATGCGTCTGAGTTTTCTTCCTCAAACTTCTTTGGTTCAACCTGCGAGTGGAAACTTAAATATAGATTCTCATTAGTTGTACTTCTATGAGTTCTGACACCATCCCGGGGATCTCCTATGATCTGGTCCATGGGGTGATCCTTCAGATGTCTGAGCTCTAGAGTCCTTGCATCTGGATTATCTTCAATCACTGGAGTGACTTCTTCATATTGGATGACATCTTCATCTTGATCATCAACCTCTCCAATAGGGGTTGGAGTGGTGATCTTCATGAACTTTTCAACTTTATCTTCAGACGAATCATCCAAGCTGAGTTCTTTCAACTTTGTACCTGCATCTTCAATGAGCACACTAGAGGAGTTGCCTTGCAGCAAGCTCGTCTCATCAAATACAACATGTATTGATTCTTCTACAACCAGGATTTTTCTATTAAATACCATGTATACCTTACTTTGGCTACTATATCCTACAAAAATACCTTCAAAACTCTTTTCGCTAAACTTGATAGTATGATACTTACCATTGTTAAGCACAAAGCATTTACAACCAAAAATTCAAAAATATGAGACTAAAAGACTTGATTTCAAGAGCCTAGACACCTAGAGGGGGGGGGGGTAAATAGGTTCTAATTTTTTCTTCAAAATTCTAGGCAAATATGAAAATCTATCACAGCAAAAAAACAATGTAAATCACAGAACACAGCACAACATACACCTCAAAACAGAAGAACACAACAAACTACAGATTGCACACCAGATTTATAGTGGTTCCCCAAGTAATGGATACATCCACATTCCCCCTTCGCCTATCTAGCAGTACACTAGATTCGGCCTAACTTTCTTCCTTCTTCTCAAATCCGCAGATCTTACAGCTCAGAACCCAATAATGGTTCCTACAACTCAGAGTGAATCCACACTCCTACAACTCGGGCACAAGCCCTACCTCAGCCCGTTCGCAGGCCTACAACTCAGAGAACTGAATCTCCTACCTCAGATTCTTCTCCAATAACCCTACCTCAGGCCTCAGCCCTACCTCAGCCTATGTCACTAGGCTTACAACTTAGAGTGAAACCCCACTCCTACAACTCAGGCAAAAGCCCTACCTCGGCCTTTATAATTACAGGCTTACAACTCAGAGTGAAATTGTTTGATTAAGAGATACAAAAATTTCACCAGATAGATCTCTTCACTGGTGTGAGCTTCTTGATCAGTTCTTGAATAAACTGATCTTCAGATCCAACCCGACTTAGCCGTTTCAAAGCTTCTTGATAGAACAAAATAAGGTTGATCTTCACTTGATGTAGAAGTTGATCTTCAGATAGCTTCCACCTTGAATTCAGAATGAGATCTGAATCTCCCTTCCAGACTGATCTGGATCTGCCTTCGTAAGGGTTTCCCATTTTCTTGTTGTAGAAAACTCTCTCCGAAGGATTCACTTCTTAGTGTTGTGTGTTCTCTTTTTCCTCTCTTTGTCTTTTTCCAATTTTCTATTGTATCGAACCAGTCCTTTTTATAGAGTTTCCTCCTGATTACCGGCAGATCCGGTTTGTAATAGTCTTCTGACAGTTCTGACAAAGGTGTCAGACTGGTTGGTTATGACAGCTGATTCTTCAAAGACTTTCCAACTCAGCATGAACCACTCAGCAAACTGCTTCATATGTGTCGACACAAATGGACTAAGTGTTGACACAAGTCATGATGATGTCGACACAACACTCCATGTGTCGACATAGTCGTTCTTCTACTACTCGACACAGCATCTGTTAAATGTGTCGACACAAGCCCTCTGTGTCGACATAATTCTGCTTCCATTATCGACATAACTCCTGGGTGTCGACACAGCTTCTGCTTTCAGTGTCGACATAACTCCTGGGTGTCGACACAACTTCTGCTTTCAGTGTCGACAAAACTCCTGGCTCAGGTGTCGACTTAAGTCTGAGTGTCGACTCAGCTTCTTTTTTAGGTGTCGACACAATTCTTCACAAGTGTCAACACAAGTCTGGGTGTCGACACAGCTTCTTCTGTTGGTGTCGACACAATGCCTGGGTGTCGACACAATTCCTCACAAGTGTCGACATAATTCTTCACAAGTGTCGACATAATTTTTCACAAGTGTCGACACTTGTACTTAGAAAATTTTCTTCCAATTCTTAAACCTGCACAATGAAACTCAAACTTACATTAAATACAAATTGATGTATATCATTGATTAAGATGAGGCTTCTCCAAATCTGGTACATATTAACAGTGTACCCAACAGAGACAGTTGGTTTCCTGCCCTTTAGAAGTTTGTAAGGTATCTTATCGTGGTTCTTGTTTATGAGTGCTCGATTTTGCACGTGACATGTAGTGTTGACGGCTTCCGCCCAAAAATATTCCGGTAGTTAGGCATCACTCAACATGGTCCTGCATGCCTCTATGAGTGTCCTATTCCTTTTCTCGGCCACTTCGTTCTGTTGCGGAGTACGAGGAGAGGAAAACTCATGAAAGATACCCAAGCTTTCACAAAATTCTGTCATGGCCCCAGACTTGAACTCTGTTCCATTGTCACTTCTGATTTTGACTATGGAGCAATTGCATTCATTCTGTATTTGCCTGACAAAATTAGTAAAGATGTCGAAGGTATCTGACTTGTGTTTCCGAAAGAACACCCACGCAAAGCGCGAGTAATCATCAACAATTACTAACGTATAATCCTTACCTCCCAAACTTCTAATTTGCAGTGGACCGAACAAGTCCATATGCAGTAGATGAAGATATCTATTAAATCTTTGCCAATAATTCTTTTAAAGGTAGCCCTTGTTTGCTTGCCTTTTACACATGCATGACAAGGTCTATCTTTGACGTGCTTGATATTTGGGGCATCACGTACTAAGTTCATTGAAAATAATTTATTAATAGTTTTGAAATTAATATGTGCTAGTCTCTTGTGACATTGGTCACCAAGAGATGAACTATCTTTTGTTAAAAAGCACACTGGTGTAGAAAAGCCTATACAAATGAAATTCAAATAAAATATGTGAAAGATAATAGTTGTCAACCTAAATCACCTAGAGGGGGGTGAATAGGTGAGTTGTGCGTCTTTTGTGGAATAAAAAATCTTAAAACACAACACAGATCTATCTACTAAAATATCACAGACGAGACAAGATTTATAGTGGTTCCCCGATCTTGGGTACATCCACTTTCCCTCACCGATCTAGCAATGAACTAGATTCGGCTACTCCACTATCTCGGATTGAAAAACAATCCTACCCTCGGAACAATATTCCTACAATCTCGATCCACAAAACGGATCTTCACTCGGAAGATAAAGCTTCCTATAAACTCGGAGACAAAAGCTCCTACACTCGGAGAAAATTTCTCCTACAGAAATAGAGTACAAGTATTGAAGAAATACAAACAGTAATATTGTCTGGTTCAGATCTGAAAATGAAACAGGGACTGGAATCTTCTTCTTGGCGTTCGGCTTTATCAGAGAAGTTGAAGAATGATTCTCGGCAACAGTAGATCTGAACTCCTTGCTTCCACGTTCGGATAGAAGATGAGTATGTGATAATCGATCTCGATCTGGAGAGCTTTTTCTGTCTATTTCCTCTGAAGATCGAACCCTTGCCGGAGAAGAACAACGGCGGCGGCGGCTTTCGTTCCGTGAAGAGAGAGAGAGAGAAAATAGCGATTATTTTAGAAAGCGACGGCTGCAAAACTCAGAAGAATTTTCTTCTTGAAAGATCTGTTTTCTCATTAGGGTTTGTCGATTAGACAAGACCTTTTATAGGAGTACTAATAATGATCATAATTGGTTTTAATGACGGACACGTGGACCAATCTTGTCACGGAATTTGAAATTCTGTCAAATCTGAACTTAAAAGAAATTTCAGGGAAAAAGGGGTCATATACACGAGTATGTATAAAACTACTCGAGTAGGTCAAGAACTACTCGAGTAAGCAAAGAAATTTTACTCGGGTATATAAATCACGACTACTCGAGTATGTAGAAGAAAACTACTCAAGTGCATATAGTCAACTACTCGAGTACTTTAGACGATCTACTCGAGTATAAAGAAAAGTTTCTCGGGAGGGAGTAGAGCTACTCGAGTACAAGTTATACTACTCAAGTAGGCAGAATTGAACTACTCGAGTGGTTAGAATAACTACTCGAGACAAACACTTAAAAAAAAATTCTGCACACGGGAAAACAACTACTCGAGTAGTCAGATTGAACTACTCGAGAGGAAGAAAATTATCTCGAGTATATGAAAGACTTACTCGAGTATATCTTAACTACTCGACACAGAGAAGATTGTTACTCGACACAGTGTCGAGACTTACTCGAGTATATAAAGTACCTACTCGAGTAAATGACTTAGAAAAATTCTGGGAAAACTGAATCTGGAACTACTCGAGTATGAACTACTCGAGAGAAAATAAGCTACTCGAGTATGTGACTTGGACTACTCGAGTGATTTACTTAGAAAAATTTGGAAACTGAATTCTGGGCAACTCGAGTAGGAAGAGAGATCTACTCGAGTAGTTAAGTAAGCTACTCGAGTATGTCAGTGAACTACTCGAGTGTTTTACTTAACTTCACGAGAGGAAGAATTTTCTTACTCGAGTATGCAAAACTTTTTACTTGAGTATTTCTCAAGCAATCTACTCGAGTAGTTAAGGACCTACTCGAGAGAAATACTTAGAAAAATTTCTGTCAGCAATTTTCTTCTTCTACTAGAAGGGAATCAGCACCAAGTCTTTATACAGTCCTATAGCTTGAATATGAAGTGTATCCCAATAGAGAGACTATACATGAGTCAACACTTTGGAACACACAATGAGGGATTACACTGTGTGGTTCTGTGTTTGGTGACCCATTGTAGACTGACATTGGTCTACACTTCCCATTGGAGTCCTGCACACATAACTCAAACAAAGCATCAAATACAAACTAATTCATCTTAGTTCCAGGGTGACTTCATCAAATCTGGGTTAATGTGGACGTAGTTCCCAACAATCTCCCGCTATTTGTTGAAGTCAGAACCCTTTACACTAAGGTGAATTATAGATATAAAAAGAAGCTAAGTAGAAAATGTGTAAGCAAGCAATAGACTATGATAAAGGATAATATGAGCAAAAACTTAGAATTATATAAATAAGAATATCCAAAAATTTCATTTCTACAGTCAATCATTCCACCCTCTCAAAGATCCTTGAAGATCAGCCTTGATTCTGTCTGTCCAGTTTCTCTTGTTGTCTTCTCTGGTAGCAGTAGGGTTTTGGATAGTACTTGGGAGGCCTAGGAGGGGCTGCAGGGTTGTTCCTCCCATATTCTCTGTCATAGATTCTTCTTTTATCATGGACTTCTCATAAAGTTCCCATTCAGAGGAGTTGTAATGAATGTTCCTGCTCTCATGGAATTCCATAACTAATCTGAGAGTTTCTAAAATCAGGGACTTGGAGGTTGGAGACCAAACTTCAGCATGTTCAGTGGCTTTAGTAGGAGCAGTCCTGCTAGCAGAGGGGCCTTCACCATACTTCCTTTTCTTCTTGTAGGTTTTGATCTCTGGAGGAGCTTTGAGGAATATATCTGCAGGATCTTCTTCCCAGTCTTGAGCATAGGTGTCTGGAGGGGCAACTGTGTCTCCAGGCCTGGGAGAGAAAGTAGGTTGCAGAGGAACAGCTGGGGCAGGGACATCTGTAGGTAGAGGGTTTAGATGATGAGGAATGATGTTGGGGTCAACAACAAGGTCTGGCAGAATTTGATTGTGCATCCAGACAGCAGTGTCATAGGTATGAAATTTGACACTCTGTATCTGGGCTAGCACATCATCATGAATGGTCTTCACATGAGCTTCTCATACATCTGACTTTTGAGCAACTAATTTTTCTACTTATTCTTTGAGTTCTTTGATCAATCCCTCCCCTTTCTGATTTCAACAGATAGCTTGGTTATAGCATCTTCTTTGAAAAGACCAAATTCGTCACAGATTTTCATTTTATTAGCTTCATTTCTCTTGTCTAGCTCTATCTGATTGTTTGCAAGGGTGACACCATGTTCCATAACATTGCCAACACTAGTGATAGTGTGTTCTAGGGCTTTGCCACCAAGTTGAAATAGATACTTAAGCTTGTCAGTATAATGCTGAATTTCAGCAAAGCCTCTGCTCATCTCAGCCTTGAGAGCAGTTACCTTGTCAGTGACAGTTTTTAGAGAAGTATCAAAATAATTTCTTTGTTCTTGAAGAAGAAGTGCAATTTGTTGCAGCAAATCTGAGGAGGAAGAGACTGTAGCAGCAGCAGCAGGAGGAGCATCAGTTGAGGAGCAGTAGTAGGGAGAGAAGGAGTTACCCATGGAGCTATCTCTGCAATTATCACAGAGCTGTCAGCTCTTGTGGTGTGAATTACAGCATCCCTTTCTTCTGTATCATGAGGGATGGAGAAATCTAGGTTTCTGAGAGGAGCCTCAGCTGGCTCAGGAGAGGGCTCATCAGAAATAAGAATTGTGTCTTCCTTGTCTTTGAGGGCAGCTGGAGATTGTGCTGGAGTCCTGTCTGGAGAATGTTCAGGAGACTGTGGTGGAGTGGAGTCCTTGTGACATTCAGAGGATGGAGCTGGAGGAGATAGAGGAGGAATAGGCAGCACTTCTTCAAAGAGCTCTGCAATCATAGCATCTATGGCAGCAGCTGTGGACAGAAGAGATTCTTGAGGTATCTGATCTGAAGGAGTTGCTGGACTTTGTGGAGTATGAGGTAGGGAAGAAATTGCTGGCTGAGGAGAGGGCTGCCTGACTTGGCTAGAAGGAGCAGACTCCCCCTCACTTAGTGCACTAGAGGAGCTGGCCACATGATGAGGAGAGGGAGATGGAGTCCTGTCCTC
This sequence comes from Platanthera guangdongensis, assembly GCA_039583875.1. Classification (NCBI taxonomy): domain Eukaryota; kingdom Viridiplantae; phylum Streptophyta; class Magnoliopsida; order Asparagales; family Orchidaceae; genus Platanthera; species Platanthera guangdongensis. The sequence goes on along the minus strand of CM077163.1, from coordinate 193,564,507 downwards.
TAGAGCTGGAACCTCTGGGACTTCTGAAATCTTTGCAGCTTGGGCAGGATTCTTGAGCTTGAGCTCCCATCTCTGGATAGAGGAAATGGAGACCTTCTTCATGTGATGAAGAGGGGTCCCTTTGGAGAAGTCGAACACCTGAGGATTTGTTTCATGGAGGAGCAGAGAGATAATTCTGGCGTAGTTGGGGGATTTCAAACTATCCTTGATTTTGTCCAGAATTAGCATCCCAAACTGATATTTCTTGCGGCAGACAATGACTTGCATTATGTCGAAGAAATATAGAGGGATGTCTCTTATGGAGTTGGTTTTGCACAGCAGAATCTTGCCAATAATATCAACCAGAAATTTGCCTTCAGCGTTCATGTTTGACCTTTTGATGTACTGAGCATCAGCCGAAATGCCACAGAATAGGGTTGTCCTGTCAGATTCTTCATCATCTAAATGATCTTCTTCGTCTACTAGCGTCAATCGGAGAAGCTGAGAGACAGATGTCTTGGTGAGCTTGATTTTCATTCCTTTCACGTTTGATTTCAGAACTAGGCCATGACGCTTGACCTTCAGATTTGAGAAGAATTCGGCGACTTCTAGGAAGAGAATCCGGCAGAGTTCTTGTAGGATGAAGGAAAGCCCTGCGGTATCTAGAAGAATGAGCAAGTTGTGAAAGTCATCTGAAAGCTCGGCAATCTCGGCGGTAACGAGTTCCGATCCTACACCAATCTTGGAGATGGCAGCCATGATCCAGAAAATGAGAAGAAATTCTGTCGTGGGGAAGAGGAAGAGTCGCGGCTCTGCAATTTCTCATGTGGAGATGAAGCGGCAGACGAGTACTCGAGTGAGTGGAAGTGATTTCGTGTAGAATGATTTTTGGAATTCCGAATTTATAAAACCCTAGGTTTATGTCTAATCATCGAACAGAAAAGAATTTAAAAGGAAAAGGCGGCATAGGAAAATTTAAAAGCCAAGAGGCATATGCACGAGAGGAAAAGGGAAGTACTCGAGTATATAGGGAATTACTCGAGTAGGTCTATAGGAGTTACTCGAGTAGGTCTTGATAAGGTACTCGAGTAGGTCTAGATAATCTGCAGTGACTCGAGTAGAAGAGTTGACTCACTCGAGTAGGTGAAGTGTACTACACGAGTACTTAATTGCCTTACTCGAGTAAGTTAAAGGACTACTCGAGTAGGTCTATTGAGTACTCGAGTAGGTACTTTGAGTACTCGAGTAGGTCAGTTTTTACTTGAGTCAGAGAAGGAAGAAAACTTTGAGAAGCCAGATTTTGACTAACCTTTTAATTTCCTTTGTGTTCATGAAATCCAAACTGCTCTAATCTTCCTTGTTGAGCATCCCAAGTTTAGTTTTGAAGAATGAGAACTCGGTCTCGTCCAGCGGCTTCGTGAAGATGTCTGCAACTTGCCTGTCTGTGGAGACATATTGGAGATCTATGTCCCCATGCTCTACATGCTCCCGGATGAAATGATACCTTAGCTCGATATGCTTTGTCCGGCTGTGCGAGACTGGATTGTTGGCTATTGCAATTGCGCTGGAAGAGTCGCAAAACTGTGGGATATTCTTGAACTTCATGTTGTAGTCTTCGAACTGGTTCTTTATCGAAAGTAACTGTGCGCAGCAACTGCCTGCAGAGATGAACTCTGACTCGGCTGCTGAGATTGCGACACAGTTCTGCTTCTTACTACTCTAGGAGATTAGCCTTTTTCCAAAGAATTGGCAAGTCCCTGAAGTGCTTTTCCGGTCGTCTTTGCTACCTGCAAAATCTGCATCTGAAAACCCAATTAGTTCGCTGTCATTACTTCTTGGGTACCATAAGCCAAGATTTGATGTACCTTTAAGGTATCTCAAAATCCGCTTTGCAGCAGCGTAGTGAGATTCCTTAGAGTTCACCTGAAATTTAGCACAAACACATGTTGAAAACATTATGTCAGGTCTACTGGCAGTAAGGTAGAGCAGGGATCTAATTATGCTTCTGTACTTGGTTTCATCAAAAGGTTTCCCTTTTTCATCCTTGTCCAGAGACATAGTTGAACCCTTTGGAGTCCTAATAGAGGTTGCATTCTCCATTCCGAATTTATTAATTAGCTCTTTGGTGAACTTGGTCTGCGAGATGAAAATTCCATCTTCATATTGTTTCACCTGAAGCCCTAAGAAATACTTCAGCTCGCCCATACTGCTCATTTCGAACTTCACTTGCATAAGTTTTGAGAACTTTTTGTAGAGGTTGTCGTCTGTAGAGCCAAAATAATGTCGTCGACATAGATTTGCACTAGCAAAATCTTGCCTTTAATTTCCCTAAGAAATAATGTCGTGTATATCTTTCCCCTTAAGAACTTGTTCTCAAGTAAAAAAGCTAGACAGCGTCTCATACCAAGCTCGAGGAGCTTGTTTCAGACCATATAGAGCCTTGTGCAGGAAATAGACGTAATCAGGAAAGTTAGGATCAACGAAAACTGGAGGTTGTTCCACATATACTTCCTCCTTTATGTTACCATTTAGGAAGGCAGACTTCACGTCCATCTGATAGACGGTGAAACCTTTGAAAGCAGTATATGCTAGGAACAACCTTATTTCCTCCAGCCTCGCCACTGGAGCATATGTCTGGTCGAAGTCGATTCCTTCTTCTTGACGATAGCCTTTAGCGACAAGTCTGTCCTTGTTCTTTATGATAGTTCCATCTTCGTCCATCTTGTTCCTGTAGACCCATTTTGTTCCAATGACGTTCTTTCCTTTGGGTCTTGGGACAAGCTTCCACACATTGCAGCGCTTGAACTGATTTAGCTCTTCTTCCATTGCCATTATCCACGATGCGTCTGAGTTTGCTTCCTCAAACTTCTTTGGTTCAACCTGTGAGAGAAACTTAAGTAAAGATTCTCGTTAGTTGTACCTCTTCGAGTTCTGGCACCGTCCCGGGGATCTCCTATGATTTGGTCCATGGGATGTGTTGGATCCCTAGTTGATTTGGGCTAGGTTCACTGACTTAGGATATGACCCATCATGTATAGCCAGGGTCAAGTTGTGTCCTAGAGTCTAGGTCAAGTCCTTAGGCTCAACTCCAGATGGACCAGCTTTCAACAAGACCATCAGAGACTCCAGTCTAACAAGTTTTCAAGACCAAGTAAAGTGAGTTCGACGTTCGTCGAACTCAGCTCGACGAAAGGATTCTACGCTCGACGATCGTGAGACGATTCTTAGTGCTGAGCTAGACGATCTGTGTTCTCTGTTCGACGAAGACTCAGTTTCTACATCAAGCCAAAGTCAGGAGAACTTCAAATTTTTCTAAGTCCAGCTTCAAGCTTCGGTCGACGAATTATATTCTGAGCTCGACGAACTTGAACCTCAAGTTGTCAATTTCTCAGGTCGACGAAGTCAGCTTCTCAGGTCGACAAATGCTGTACTCTACTCGACGATTTCTGGACTCAGACAATTTGTGTCGACACTTAGGGTTTGTGTCGACACCAGACAATTTGTGTCGACACCAGCTTATGTCGACACTAAAGGATTTGTGTCGACACCAGGATATCAGTCGACACCAGCTTATGTCGACACCAGAGGATTTGTGTCAACACCAAGATCAATCTGTCGACACCAACTTATGTCGACACAGCATTTCAGCAGATGCAGAATATTTTGCCTAAGTCCAGAACTTTTCTCAACTCGACGAATTTGATTCTCAGCTCGACGAATGAAGACTGTCTGGTCGACGAACTCTCTCAAGCTCAGCTCGACGAACTCAAGCTCAGCTCGACGAACACAAGTGCAGCTCGACGAATTGTGTTCTTCGTTCGATGAATGCAGACTAGGTTTTCTCTAAGTTTCCCGTCCCATTTCTTGGCGCTGTTTCCTGAACATTTAATGCCAGATCTTCTCGGAATGTTACCGTTAGAACGCACATTGACTATGGACGATTACATACCGTTTTTCCATGGGACTGTTAGGGAAATTTTTGATTGTCGTTTTTTTCCAAAGCCGACTGCAATTACTGCTCGACATTCAAAAGTTTGAATGTTCCTCAGTCAGAAGCATATACACAGTAAGAGAAAAAAGTATCAAGCAGTAATAGAGGAATAGAATCACAGTACAACAAGCAATACACAAAATCAGACAGACACTCTGAGGTTGCAGAGAAGAACAATCATTCTCAAATCAAAAGTTCTTGATTGCAATCAGCCTTGACCAGAGAACATTTTCAAGGAGAAGAAGAACAATCAAATTCTATCAAAAGTCTTCTTCTTCCAACTTACAGGATAACTTCAAAGGACAACAATTATTCAATCTGTCAAAGGAGTTCTTGAAACAAATCCTGGTCCAGGCATTCTAGGTCATTGAATACCTATCACCCTGAAGCAGTGCTCCAGCTTTCCTGACCAATTCAAGATCTCAGGGGGAGCAAGATCTGCTACAATCAATCCACAAGTCTTCTCTCTGATTGTTGACAGAGAAGACACTATCACCTTCTTTCCAATTCCTGTACATGGTTTTAAATCCCTTCAAAATTATTCTGGTTGCAAGTCTCCCTCCAAAAGACTTGAGGTTTGGTTTTTGAGCACCTGAACAAAAGCTCATTGGTGTCAGTCACCTGATCAAAAACCTGAGTGGATTCCTATCAGGGTGGTAGAAGAGTGGATATACCCAGGTTGGGGAACCACTATAAAATTCTTGTGTCGTTTGGTTGCTCTTTTCTTCTATTTTCTGGCTGTGCACTGTGATTGCTCTGTGATTGTTCTGTGTTTAGATAGTTGCTGTGCTTACTCTAGTTTATTTGCTTCCCTGTTCACTTAGGAATACAATAGAAGTTGTAAAAAGTTTTTAGTGAGCACCATACTCTATTCACCCCCTCTAGAGTATATCAGATCTAACCTGCACTTTCAATTGGTATCAGAGGGAGGTTGGTTAAAATACCACACCTTAGTGGTTGCACAGGCTAACACCTGAACCACAAAGATCCCTCTTGTTAGATCTGCTTGTTTGCTCTTGTTATTAGACTTATCTCTTCACAGACATGACCCAAAACAAAGACTATGCAAGCATCAGACCTCCAGTGTGCAATCTTAACAAGTTTGCCATCTGGAAGGCAAGAATCAGATTATACATGAACTCTATTGATGAGGATATCTTTTCTGTTATTCTGACAGGTGTACCTCCAGCACCTGCAGCTCCTACCAGCACTTCTACCAACATGACTGCAGTGCCTCCTCCAAAAAACAATGATGCATACAAGAAAGCCAAGATGACAGATGCTAAGACAATGAATATCTTAGCCCAAACTATGTCAGATGACATATTCCAGAAGGTGGCTGAGTGCACCTTAGCCAAGGCCATTTGGGACTCCCTCAACCAAATGGTAGCTGGCTCTGCAGATGAAAGAAAGGACAGAAGATCCAATCTCATATCCATGTATGAGAACTTTAAAAAGGATGAGAATGAATCAGTGGCAGACATGTACAACAGGCTGAGCACAATCATCAATGAGCTCAAAACTCTGGATAAGGACATCACCTTGACAAAGGTTAATGATAAGATTCTGATGTGCTTCCCTAGCTCTTGGGATTCTAAAATTTGGCCAATCAAAGAAGCCAGAGGCCTCAATTAGATATCAACTGAGTCTCTGTTAGGCAAATTGAAATCCTATGAGCAGCTGATCAAATCAAGAGAAGCGGCAGAATAGAAGGCAACAACTCCAGTTAGAAAGGAGCACAACATAGCCTTCAAAGCATCTGAAGAAAGTGAGACATCAATTTCCAATGAAGAGCTCATGAGCCTCTTTGCCAAAAGGTTCTACAAGATGACAAGGAAGGATTTCAGAAGGAAATCATCCAGACAGGATGATAAGCCCAAGTTTGACAAGACACCAACCAAGGAGGTGGTGTGCTTTGGGTGTAGAAAACCTGGACACTACATTTCAGAATGTCTAGAAAACCAGAAGAAGGACAAGAGCAGAGAAAAGGACTCCAGGAGAAGACACAACAGCAGACCCACTTCCAGCAAATATAAAAAGAAAGACAAGGGATTTGTTGCTGAGACTTGGAGTGACACTGAAGAAGAAACATCCTCTTCCAGTTCAAGTGAAGAAGAGGAAGAAGCCAGATCCAAGGAGGTATGCCTTATGACAATTGATGCCTCCAGGAGCAATTCTGGATCAGAAGAAGAATCAGAAGATGAAGCTGCCTCAGACTCAGAGGCAGATCAGGTTATTTCTAGCTTTGACTTTAGTTCTGATTCATTTAAAACTGAATTCAAAACAATGTGCTTAGACTTAATCAACTCAGAAAAAGAAATAAAAAACTCTTAGAGAGAGATTAGGAAGTCTAGAATCAGTTAATTCAGAAAACATTAAGCTAACAGACCAATTAACCCTAGCTAATGAGCAAATAATTAAATTAAACGAATTTTCATCTTACATCATACCCTCAGACACAATCATGCCAGATGCCCCACTTCATCTGTTATTCCTCCTCCCATTCCATTATCTTTCCCTTCCCCATTTGATCCATCTACCATCATCTCCTTGCTCACTCCTCTCATCAAATCTCTCATCCAAGAGGCCATTACACCTCTTGTAACCTCCATCAACTCCTTATCTGCCCAGATCTCTATCCTATCTGCTGCCCCCTCTTCATTCAGGGGCCTGGCTCCAGGTATTCCTGAACCCAGACAGGGGAGATGCTCAGTGATGAAGTTGCAGCAGATGCAGTTACAGCAGCAACAACAGTCACAACAGCAGTTCTCTCTCCAGCAGATGTAGATTCAGATGAGGATACATCAATTTTGGCAGATTTTGATTCTGAAATGATTGAGTTAATTCATTTTATGGATACTGACAATGATTTGGATGAGTCAGTTGAACAAATAACATCTGTTGGTGATTTTCATTTAAATCCCACAGTGAATTTATCTATTTTGTTGAGTAATTTTGATACTGCACATATGCAATTCTTTCCAGCAGATTTTTCTAAGCCAAGTTTGGCTATTGTACCTTATACCTCTTCAGCTAGTCCAGCAGTTGCTAAGCAACTCTGTGATAATTTTGCTCTCTCAGCTTCAGCTTCCATTTCAGCTTCTAGCCCATAGGTCATTCTAGAAGATACTTCAGTGCCAGTTTCAGCACCAGACTTTGTTATGGATGACTCTCCCCTGCCAGATTTGGATGAGCTTATTCAGGCTGACATTGAAGAAGAAAATAGGGCATCAGCTGAAAGCTCTGTCCCTATTGTTTTTGTTTCCTGTGCAGCTCCCTCCTCTCCTATTGCTGATATTCCAGTTCCTGAACCTTCTGCCCCTCCTCAAGAAAAAGCAGTTTTTTCTGATAAAGCTTTGAAAGCTTTGGATGCTCTTTATGACATCCCTCAAGGTTCCGATTCTGAAGAAGATGATGATGATGACTCAGATGAAGATGCTGCTACTAAGAAAAAGAGATTGTTGTCAAAGAAGAGAAAAGCTCCTCCTCCTCCAGCTCCAAAGCCTAATCCCAATGCTGACATCCCTTACTACATCCTGCACAATGTAACTCCATATAAGGGAATGCCTGGATGGATGTGGTTTCTCCAAAACCAGTAGAAAGATAGAAAGAAAAGCAGGAGATATTCCCCTCCTCCAGTGCACAGATACAGGAAGGATCCTCCTCCTCCTCCTCCAACAGCTGATGCCAGTGGTTCTAGCTCTCAGAGATCTGCCCCAATGCAAACTTATCAGAGACAGTCAGGGAGATCTTCTGGAAGCAGCCAGCAGAGGCCATCCTCCTCAGGAAGTCAAAGTCAACAGCATAAGCAGCAGCAATAACAACAAAGTTCTGAAGTTCAAAAAGCTGAAAGTCTAAAGAGACCTCTATCTCCTCCAATCCCTTTTGAAGATCCTGAAACTGCAAATACAACAATAATGGCTAGATACCAGGAATTGATTGGACTATCTTTGATAAATAAAGCCAAGGCTGAAGGCAAAGATACATCAGGACTTACAACAATGTCAAAGTATAGAAAAGAAGAGCTGAAAAGATTTGACAAAGGAAATAAATTGTTTAATGTTGATTCCTATATGAAACTTCATCCAGAAGCAGTTGTCCCCAGAGCAACATCATTGAATATTATTGGGGCAGCTGATATGACTATGACAATAGCTCAAGCTCGAGATCCTAAGAGAGAAATTATTTTCCAGAAGGCAAGAGAAAAGAAAATAGAAGACAAATCTATGCAGAAGAAGCCAAAGAAGTAATCTTTTTGTGTTATTTCATTTTCTGTCTGTTTTTGCTTCTCAAAACCATGCTATCTGTTTAAACAAAGCTGTGTATATATATATCTGTTGCATGTGTTATAATTCTCTACCAGATATATCTCTTTTCTTGCTTTGTTTTTTATGATTTGAGTCTCTGTTAGTGACCTCACCCAAATATGGGGAGATTGTTGGATCCCTAGTTGATTTGGGCTACGTTCACTGACTTAGGATGTGACCCATCATATATAGCCAGGGTCAAGTTGTGTCCTAGAGTCTAGGTCAAGTCCTTATGCTCAACTCCAGATGGACCAGCTTTCAACAAGACCATCAGAGACTCCAGTCTAACAAGTTTTCAAGACCAAGTAAAGTGAGTTCGACGTTCGTCGAACTCAGCTCGACGAAAGGAGTTCTGCGCTCGACGATCGTGAGACGATTCTTAGTGCTGAGCTAGACGATCCGTGTTCTCTGTTCGACGAAGACTCAGTTTCTACATAAAGCCAAAGTCAGGAGAACTTCAAATTTTTTCTAAGTCCAGCTTCAAGCTTCGGTCAACGAATTATATTCTGAGCTCGACGAACTTGGACCTCAAGTTGTCAATTTCTCAGGTCGACGAAGTCAGCTTCTCAGGTCGACGAATGTTGTACTCTACTCGACGATTTCTGGACTCAGACAATTTGTGTCGACACTTAGGGTTTGTGTCGACACCAGACAATTTGTGTCGACACCAGCTTATGTCGACACCCGAGGATTTGTGTCGACACCAGGATATCAGTTGACACCAGCTTATGTCGACACCAGAGGATTTGTGTCGACACCAAGATCAATCTGTCGACACCAACTTATGTCGACACAGCATTTCAACAGATGCAGAATATTTTGCCTAAGTCCAGAACTTTTCTCAACTCGACGAATTTGATTCTCAGCTCGACGAATGAAGACTGTCTGGTCGACGAACTCTCTCAAGCTCAGCTCGACGAACTCAAGCTCAGCTCGACGAACACAAGTGCAGCTCGACGAATTGTGTTCTTCGTTCGATGAATGCAGACTAGGTTTTCTCTAAGTTTCCCGTCCCATTTCTTGACGCTGTTTCCTGACATTTAATGCCAGATCTTCTCGAAATGTTACCTTTAGAACGCGCATTGACTATGGACGATTACATGCCGTTTTTCCATGGGACAGTTAGGGAAATTATTGATTGCCGTTTCTTTCCAAAGCCGACTGCAATTACTGCTCGACATTCAAAAGTTTGAATGTTCCTCAGTCAGAAGCATATACACAGTAAGAGAAAAAGGATCAAGCAGTAATAAGGAATAGAATCACAGTACAACAAGCAATACACACAATCAGACAGACACTCTGAGGTTGCAGAGAAGAACAATCATTCTCAAATCAAAAGTTCTTGATTGCAATCAGCCTTGACCAGAGAACATTTCAAGGAGAAGAAGAACAATCAAATTCTATCAAGAGTCTTCTTCTTCCAACTCACAGGATAACTTCAAAGGACAACAATTATTCAATCTGTCAAAGGAGTTCCTGAAACAAATCCTGGTCCAGGCATTCTAGGTCATTGGAGACCTATCACCCTGAAACAGTGCTCCAGCTTTCCTGACCAATTCAAGATCTCAGGGGGAGCAAGATCTGCTACAATCAATCCACAAGTCTTCTCTCTGATTGTTGACAGAGAAGACACTATCACCTTCTTTCCAATTCCTGTACAGAGTTTTAAATCCCTTCAAAATTATTCTGCTTGCAAGTCTCCCTCTAAAAGACTTGAGGTTTGGTTTTTGAGCACCTGAACAAAAGCTCATTGGTGTTAGGCACCTGATCAAAAACCTGAGTGGATTCCTACCAGGGTGGTAGAAGAGTGGATGTACACAGGTTGGGGAACCACTATAAAATTTTTATGTCGTCTGGTTGCTATTTTCTTCTATTTTCTGGATGTGCTCTGTGATTGCTCTGTGATTGTTCTGTGTTTAGATAGTTGATGTGCTTACTCTAGTTTATTTGCTTCCCTGTTCACTTAGGAATACAACAGAATTTGTAAAAAGTTTTTAGTGAGCACCATACTCTATTCACCCCCCTCTAGAGTATATCAGATCTAACCTGCACTTTCAGGATGATCCTTCAAATGTCTGAACTCTAGGGTTCTTGCATCTGGATTATCTTCAATCACTGGAGTGATTTCTTCATCTTAGATGACTTCTTCATTTTGATCATCAGCCTCTCCAATAGGATTTGGAGTGGTGATGTTAATGAACTTTTCGCCTTTGTCATCGGACGGTTCATCCAAGCTAGTTTCTTTCAGCTTTTGACCTGCATCTTCAATGAGCACACTAGACGGATTGCTTTACAGCAAGCTCGTCTCATCAAATACAACATGTATTGATTCTTCTACCACCAGGGTTTTTCTATTAAATATCATATATGTCTTACTATGACAACTATAGCTTACAAAAATACCTTCAAAACTCTTTTCACTGAACTTGGTGGTATGATACTTACCATTGTTAAGTACGAAGCATTTACAACCAAAGATTCTAAAGTATGAGACTGTTGGTTTCCTGCCTTTCAGAAGTTCGTAAGGTGTCTTATTGTGGTCTTTGTTTATGAGTGCTCGATTTTGCACGTGACATGCAGTGTTGACGGCTTCAGCCCAGAAGTACTCCGGTAGTGAAGCATCACTCAACATGGTCCTGCAGGCCTCTATGAGTGTTCTGTTCCTTCTCTCAGCCACTCCATTCTGTTGTGGAGTACGAGGAGAGGAAAACTCATGAAAGATACCTAAGCTTTCACAGAATTCTGTCATGGCCCCAGATTTGAACTCTGTTCCGTTGTCACTTCTGATTTTGACTATGGAGCAGTTGTATTCATTCTGCACTTGCCTGACAAAATTAGAAAAGATATCGAAGGTATCTGACTTGTGTTTCAGAAAGAACACACACGCAAAGCGCGAGTAATCATCAACAATTACCAACATATAATCCTTACCTCCCAAACTTCTAATTTGCAGTGGACCAAACAAGTACATGTGCAATAGATGGATACATCTGTTAGAGTCTTTGCCAATAATGCTTTTAAAGGTAGCCCTTATTTGCTTGTCTTTTACGCATGCATGACAAGGTCTATCTTTGACGCATTTGACATTTGGGGCATCACGTACTAAGTTCATTGAAAATAATTTATTAATAGTTTTGAAATAATATATGTGCTAGTCTCTTGTGCCATTGGTCACCAGAGACGCACTATCTTTTGCTAAAAGACACACTGGTGTAGAGGAATCTATACAAATGAAGTTTAAACAGAAAATATTCCTGCTTCGAGTGCCGGATAGAATAGTTTCCATATTGTCAACGGATTTTATCAAGCACTTATCAGCATGGAATTCAATTATGTATCCTTTATCGCAGAGTTGGCTTATGCTTATGAGAATGTGTTCCAATCCTTCGACATAAGCCACATCCGAGAAGGATACATTGTCGTTAGTAATCATACCATAGCCTCTAGTGATTCCACGGTCTGAACCTCCAAAGATGACCTTTGGTCCATTCACGACTGAGGTAAAGTTCTGAATGAGGCTTCTAGTCCCGGTCATATGCCGAGAGCATCCGCTGTCCAAGTACCAGATAGGCGTTTTGTTGGCCTTTGGACATTCCTGCAATCATAATCAGTTTGCCTTAGGAACCCAAACACGTTTGGGTCCTTGGTCTCGGGTTAGAGTACCCCCCCTACGAGTGTTAGCATTATGAGCGGTCTTTCTCATATTGCCGACATGAGGGGTTGCAGCATTTCTGGAATTGAACCAGCAATCTATGGCGAAGTGACCAACCTTGTCACAGCACCAACAGTCAAATCTGTTGTACCTTTGTCTCATGATCTCCTGCTTGACCTTTTGGAATTGTGGTCTAGCAGGGGCAGCATTCTTGGAGGAAGATGCCTCATGATGATGGCAATCACATGACTTCTTCTCCTTTATGGGCTTCTCTACAACAGACTTTGTATTTGGTGCCTTCTTGAAGTTATGCCCATGATTGAAAGGGTCATAGCTCTGAAGAATAACTTCTTCATAAGGAGCCTTAAAGACACTTTCGCCAAAGTCTCTGGGTCGAGTCCATCCTTGATAGCGGGACTTTGGCTCTACATAGGTAGGCCTAGCAAAGTGCCCGTAGGATGAGTCAAAATCAAACTCATTTGATGGAAAGATGACTTTCTTGAATGTAGTTTGATCTTGAGGGGCTTTCCCTTTCTTTTTGGCTAAGGCCTTTTTGGCGGCCTTATTCTTCCGTTGATTCTTGTTTCTCCTAGAGGATTTACTAGGAGCTTCTTCATGGCCTAGTCCAGCTCCCTTGGCCTTTCCTGAGAATTCAGCAACGAATGAAAGCACTGTTTTGGGCTTCAAGAAACTCTCAACAAGTTTCTTTCAGCCGCAAGTTTGACTTCCAATTCTTTGATGATCTTCTCCTTAAGGTCAAGGTGCTCAAGAGCCTTGTTATATTCTTCAATAGCATTATTGAAGTTTTCTTCGAGGGAGTCAGTCTTTGCGACTTTCTCTCTCAAGATGCTCTCTTCGGCTTTTAGAGATTTGATCTCTTTAGCCTGAGTCTTCACGACTCGATGACATTTGTCGTAAGCCATGATTAACTCCTTGTACTGGGCCATTAGCTCTGACTCATCGTCAGAGGAGCTATCCTCACAATCATGCTCAGAGACTTCAGAATCTGAAAGAGGGGTATGAGAGTTTACTTTCCCAGTGAACTGGGGCTCTTGATCATCATCTGTTTGAGTCATTAGCCCAAAATATGCTTCTTCTTCTTCACTTGACTCAGATGAGTCGGAGTCGCTGAGAGTCTTGCTCTTTTTGTCTATGAGGCTCTTCTTTTTCCTCTTCTTGTTGTGTGAGGATTTCTTCTCATCTCTTCTACCACCCTCCTTCTTCTTATGAGGGCAGTCGGCGATGACGTGACCTGGCTTATGACAACAGTAGCAAATGATGTCAGTCAAAGCATATTTGTTCTGTTTAGTATTGTACCTGTCATGGCTGCTTGAGCCTTTTCTTTGTCGATCACCATCGTGTCGTGATCTTCTATAGGAGGCATCCTTGCCTTTCCATTGCTTTTTCTTGTTCAAGAATTTCTTGAACTGACGTGAGAGCAGAGAGAACTCTCCTTCTGATAGCTCAGAGCCTGAGGTGCTTGGCTCTGAAGTTTCTTCTTCTTCACTAATCTCTGGAGCTGGAGCTGGGGAGGCAGCCTTTGTCCTTCTGGAGGTGTCTGCTTTTAGAGTAACGGACTTTTCTTTGAGAGCAGACTTGCTCTTCTCTTCTTCAGCTTTCCTGGTGTTGAGTTGAAGCTCATATGACATAAGCTTCCCGAAGAGATTTTGTGGGTCTGTCTCAGCCAGCTTCCCAAACTCCCTGATGACACAGACCTTGTTGTCCCATTCTTTGGTCAGGGATCTCAGGAACTTGTTATTCAGTTCTCCATTAGTGAATACTCTGCCATAGACTCTTAGGCCATTCACTATCTTGAAAAAGTTCTCAAATGTATCAGCAATGGTCTCTTTGTTTCCCTATCGGAAGGCTTCATACTTCTGATTGAGGAGGGATCTCCGATCATCCCTCACTTCTTCTGTACCTTCCATCAAGGTAACCAAGGACTGCCACATCTTCTTTGCAGATTGGCAGTGGATTAAGTTTTGCAGCATTGAGTCATCAACTGCACTTGCTATAATGTTTTTAGCTTTCTTGTCCAGTGAGACAAGTGAAATCTCGTCCTTGTCTAAATCCATCAGCTTCTTTGAAACCTTCTTGGTAGGGTCTATAATGGAGACAGTCATAGGGACATAAGGACCTTCTTCAACTATCATGAAGATCCTCGGATCCACAGCTTCCATAAAAAATTTGATCCTTTCTTTCCACATGGGAAAGTTGTTCTTGTTGTACAGGGGAAGCTTGGCGAAATCCTTTGCCTTGTCCATGATAGATAGATCTCAAATGACAACTATTTGTAGGACCTGATCAAGGTGTTAACCTTTTGCTGATCAACCTCGCTTTGATACCAATTGAAAGATAATAGTTGTCAACCTAAATCACCTAGAGGGGGTGAATAGGTGAGTTGTGCGTCTTTTGCGGAATAAAAAATCTTAGAACACAACACAGATCTATCTACTAAAATATCACAGACGAGACAAGATTTATAGTGGTTCCCCGATCTTGGGTACATCCACTTTCCCTCACCGATCTAGCAATGAACTAGATTCGGCTACTCCACTATCTCGGATTGAAAAACAATCCTACCCTCGGAACAATGTTCCTACAATCTTGATCCATAAAACGGATCTACACTCGGAAGATAAAGCTTCCTACAAACTCGGAGACAAAAGCTCCTCCACTCGGAGAAAATTTCTCCTACAGAAATAGAGTACAAGTATTGAAGAAATACAAACAGTAGTATTGTCTGGTTCAGATCTGAAAATGAAACAGGGACTGGAATCTTCTTCTTGGCGTTCGGCTTTATCAGAGAAGTTGAAGAATGATTCTCGGCAACAGTAGATCTGAACTCCTTGCTTCCACGTTCGGACAGAAGATGAGTATGTGAAAATCGATCTCGATCTGGAGAGCTTTTTCTGTCTATTTCCTCTGAAGATCGAAACCCTTGCCGGAGAAGAACAGCGGCGGCGGCGGCTTTCGTTCCATGAAGAGAGAGAGAGGAAATAACGATTATTTTGGAAAGCGACGGCTGTAAAACTCAGAAGAATTTTCTTCTTGGAAGATCTGTTTTCTCATTAGGGTTTGTCGATTAGACAAGACCTTTTATAAGAGTACTAATAACGGTCATAATTGGTTTTAATGACGGACACGTGGACCAATCTTGTCACGAAATTTGAAATTCTGTCAAATCTGGACTTAGAAGAAATTTCAGGGAAAAAGGGGTCATATACACGAGTATGTATAAAACTACTCGAGTAGGTCAAGAACTACTCGAGTAGGTCAAGAACTACTCGAGTAAGCAAAGAAATTTTACTCGGGTATATAAATCACGACTACTCGAGTATGTAGAAGAAAACTACTCGAGTGCATATAGTCAACTACTCGAGTACTTTAGACGATCTACTCGAGTATAAAGAAAAGTTTCTCGGGAGGGAGTAGAGCTACTCGAGTACAAGTTATACTACTTGAGTAGGCAGAATTGAACTACTCGAGTGGTTAGAATAACGACTCGAGACAAACACTTAAAAAAATTCTGCACACGGGAAAAACAGTTACTCGAGTAGTCAGATTGAACTACTCGAGAGGAAGAAAATTATCTCGAGTATATGAAAGACTTACTCGAGTATATCTTAACTACTCGACACAGAGAAGATTGTTACTCGACACAGTGTCGAGACTTACTCGAGTATATAAAGTACCTACTCGAGTAAATGACTTAGAAAAATTCTGGGAAAACTGAATCTGGAACTACTCGAGAGAAAATAAGCTACTCGAGTATGTGACTTGGACTACTCGAGTGATTTACTTAGAAAAATTTGGAAACTGAATTCTGGGCAACTCGAGTAGGAAGAGAGATCTACTCGAGTAGTTAAGTAAGCTACTCGAGTATGTCAGTGAACTACTCGAGTATTTTACTTAACTTCACAAGAGGAAGAATTTTCTTACTCGAGTATGCAGAACTTTTTACTCGAGTATTTCTCACACAATCTACTCGAGTAGTTAAGGACCTACTCGAGAGAAATACTTAGAAAAATTTTTGTCAGCAATTTTCTTCTTCTACTAGAAGGGAATCAGAACCAAGTCTTTACACAGTCCTATAGATTGAATATCAAGTGTATCCCAATAGAGAGACTACACATGAGTCAACACTTTGGAACACACAATGAGGGATTACACTGTGTGGTCCTGTGTTTGGTGACCCATTGTAGACTGACATTGGTCTACACTTCCCATTGGAGTCCTGCACACATAACTCAAACAAAGCATCAAATACAAACTAATTTATCTTAGTTCCAGGGTGACTTCATCAAATCTGGGTTAATGTGGACGTAGTTCCCAACAATATGTTTCTGCTTCGAGTGCCGGATAGAATTGTTTCCATATTGTCAACGGATTTTATCAGGCACTTATCAACGTGAAACTCAACTATGTATCCTTTATCGCAGAGTTGACTTATGCTTATAAGGTTATGTTCCAAACCTTCGACATAAGCTACATCTGAAAAGGATACACTACCGTTCATGATCATACCGTAGCCTTTGGTGATTCCTCGGTCTGAACCTCCAAAGATGACCTTTGGTCCATTCACGACTGGAGAAAAATTCTGAATTAGGCTTCTTGTCTCGGTCATATGCCGAGAACATCCACTGTCCAAATACCAGATTGGCGTTTTGGTGGCCTTTGGACATACCTGCAATCATAATCAGTTTGCCTTAGGAACCCAAATATGTTTGGGTCCTTGGTCTCGGGTTAGAACACCCCCCTACGAATATTAGCATTATGAGTGGTCTTTCTCATATTGCCAACATGAGGGTTGCAGTATTTCTGGGATTAAACCAGCAATCGATGGCAAAGTGAACAGTTCTGCACAACACTAACAGTCAAATCTGTTGTATCTTTGCCTTATGTTCTCCTGCTTGACCTTTTGGAATTATGGTCTAGCAGGGGCAACATTCTTGGAGGAAGAAGCTTCATGATGATGATAATCACATGTTTTCTTCTCCTTCACTAGTTTTTCTACAACAGACTTTGCCTTTGGTGCCTTCTTGAAGTTATGATCATGATTGAAAGAGCCATAGCTCTGAAGAATCACTTCTTCATAAGGTGTCTTAAAGACACTTTCACCAAAGTTTCTGGGGCGAATCCATCCTTGATAACAGGACTTTGGCTATACATAAGGAAAGAATTAGTGTCTAACCACCTAGAGGGGGGGGGGTGAATAGGTGTAATTCTCTTTTTTTCTTTTAAGGCAGAAAATCTGTTTAGTTAAATAATAAGAAACTGCAAATTCTACAGCTAACACAGCACATCATTCACAGCAACATTCAATCACAGAGTGCACACAGTCTTTATAGTGGTTCCCCAAGGTCTGGATACATCTACTTTCTCCCTTCGCATATCTAGCAGTGTACTAGATTCGGCCTAACTTCTGCTCTTCACCTCAGATCCTCAGATCTTACAACTCAGAACCCAACAAGGCTCCTATAGCTCAGGCAATCTGCCCTACCTCAGCCTACACAAGGCCTACAACTCAGAGATATCAATCTCCTACAACTCAGGCTCATAACCCTACCTCAGCCTTCAACAAGGCCTATCACTCAGAGATCTAAATCTCCTACAACTCAGCCTTTATAACACAGGCTTACAGCTCAGATCTAGAATAGATCCTATAGAAAATTGATTTAACAAAATGTTTTACCACCACCCTGGTAGAGAGAGAATGGACGGATGGCTTCTTGATCAGTTCTTGGAAGAATCTGATGGCAGGGAACAACCTCTCTTAGCTTTCTTCAAAGCTTCTTGAATTTGAACTCAGTAGGGTTGAACTCTTGAGAAGTTGATCTTCAATCAGCTTCTGACTTGAGATTCAGATCTCAATCTGAATCTTTCTTGGCAGCCTGGTTCAGCAACTGCACTTCAGTGGATGGAGCTCTCTCTATCCAACTTCTTCTTAGATCTTCTAACGAAAATCTTCTGTATTATTATTTTTATCAGTTCTCTTACTTCTCTATTAGTTCATCAATCATCTTTATCTGTTGAAGGAGAATGCCTTTATATAGACTTTCTTCATGGTCACTAGCTGATCCGGTTTCTAACAAACTTCTGACAGCTTTGACAGTTGCAGTAGACCGGTTAGAAATGACAGCTGTCAAGTCATCCAGTCACTTCTTGAAATACTGTCTCTGTCTGAAAGTGTCGAGACTGAACTTTATCATGTGTCGACACAAGTAGACTAAGTGTCGACACAAGTAGACTAAGTGTCGACACAAGTGAACTAAGTGTCGACACAAGTCTTGGTAGTGTCGACACATCTCCTTTGTTGTTGTTAATGCTTCTCGACACAGCCTTATGTAGAATGTGTCAACACTGATTCTGTGTGTCGACACAATCACTTCTCTTCTTTAACATAGTTGAAACTTTGCTGTGTGTCGACACAAGTCCTGTGTGTCGACACAGTTGATATCGACAATGTATTTTGTGTGTCGACACTGCCTCTTGGTGTCAACACAGTTGATGTCGACTAAGTATTCCTGTGTGTCGACACTGCCTCTTGGTGTCGACACAGTTGATGTCGACAATGCTTCACTGTGTGTCGACACTGCCTCTGCATGTCGACACAGCTGATGTCGACTAAACTTCTCTGTGAGTCGACACTGCCTCTGTATGTCGACTTAGTTTCTTCAGGTGTCGACACAGCCTTTCCAAGTGTCGACACAATTAGCTCCAAGTGTCGACACAGCTTTTCTCCAGTGTCGACACAAGCCTTCATAAGTGTCGACACAGCTTTTCCTGGTGTCGACATATGGACTTAGAAATTTTTCTGCATTTACTTAACCTGCACATATAAACTCAAAACACATCAAATACACATTGATGCATATCAATGAGTAGGGTGAGACTTCTTCAAATCTGGTACACATTTTCTAATGTACCCAACAATCTCCCCCTATTTGGAGAAGTCATAACCCTTAGTCAATGATATACACCATTCATAACAAATACACATTATGATGTATAAAAATATTATATGACAGGGTAACTTCTTAAACAAAACATATATAAACAATCATCACAGAATAATAACAATGCTACCACAGAATAAGCATTAATCATGTTTTGCTTCAACTTCAAAAGTTTCTTTAATAAAAGTTTACATAGATTTTAAACACCAAAGTTTACAATGTTATAAAATCAAGTAAATCTATTCTAATGCAGCTCTGGCTCCTTGATGACTATTCATTTGCCTAATTTGATATTGTCTTGGACAGGAGCATCAGTATCATCAGCTGGCTTCTTGCCCTTTAGATCTTTCTTCTTAAGCTCTTTAGCCCTTATTCTTTGTCTTTCAAAGTAATGAAAAGGCTTTGGGAATATTTGCTTGGCTCCTGAGCATTAGGAGGAAGCTTCCTAGCTTTAGCCTTTCTTCTATATTGAACTATGGCTTCTTCTCTGGGCTAATGCTTTTGTCATTCTTGTTCTGAGTACCATTTACCCCTATCATGGGTTTTATCCTTTACAACTTTCCAAGCAGTCAGTATAATGTTCCTGGATGTTGGACTCCACTGCTCAAAATCAGGCTTCAACTCTGCCCGTTCTCTGAGTCTTTTCTTAGACAATAGAGCTTCTTGCTCTTTGTTCAAAACTTCCTCTAGCACTGGCATGTCTACTTTCTCAAGGATAATATTTTTATTACCCTCTGGAGGACTGTACATAGACTGTACTTCTTGATGTATCATCTCAAAATCTGCTGGAGGATAAATTACTTGAGCGACTTCAGCTTGTTCACCTCCAAAATAAGCAAGGTGTATTCCAGACTCAGCCACATTATCATCATCACATAGGGGTGGATATCCAAGTGTGGCTCTGATGCTGTTAGATATCCATTTAGTATGATCAGAGTCATCTTTAACTAATACTCTCTCCCCCTTTATGACTTCTCTGGTCACATGATCCCTAAGGTCATCCTTTTGAAATCTAATTTGTTTATCAAGAAAATTAACACCATCTCTATAGAATGCCTTTAACTTTAGCAGCTGTCCATAAATGGTCTTTTGAGATTGCTCAATAGCTATTTTGACAGCAGCTAGGCCTTCCAGTAATTCCTTATCAAACTTCCCCTTATCAAACTCTGTCTTGGCTTTAGCCTTGTCATCAGTCTGGGCAGTTGCAACATTCTTCAGTTCTGTAATAATCACATTATGTGATTCAGTCAGATTATCATTCATTCTAATTTGATTCTCTAAGATATAGCCTTGCTTCACTGCTATATCATCCACTTGAGTCTTAATTTTCTCTTGATGTGTTACAAGGAAAATCACAGCATTGCCCCTTTGTGAAAGCAATCTGTCATCTCCTTCTTATTCTGATTCACTTCAAATCTTATGGATTTTATATCCTGAGCCAAGGAGAATTGTAGTTCTTTATGAGTTTCATCCAGATACTTCTCCATGGCAATCCTTTGCTCATCTAGCTTTACTTATAATGAGACTAATAAGGAGCTATAATCAGTTATAGGGGCAGGTTGAGGAGCAGTTTGTAAAGCCCTCTTATAGCTTTGACTCCTTTTGAATACCATCAGTTTTCTTTTCTTGGCTTGTACTGCTGCTTCATCTTCAGAAGCTGAGAAACTGGCAATATAAACTCTATCCTTAGGACTAGGATGCAATTCCTTTTCTGTCCTAGGTTGCTCCCCTGAGTTACTTGCTCCTCCTCAACTCTTGCTTTCTCCCCTGAGATCCTATTTACTCCCCTCAAGGTTAGCTTGCTCCTCCTCAAGGTTAACTTGCTCCCCTCAAAATCTGCTTTCTCCCTCTCAAAGTCAGTTTGTACTATATCTAGAAACAACTCTTCAAGGGTGAATTCTTGTTGAGTAGGGACTGGAGATTCTCTTATCTCTGGAGCATAAGCAGCAGTAGATGTATCCTCCATAATGACATCTTGTGCTTGACTGTGTAGTTGAGTTGGCTGGTCAACATCAATCAAATTTTCAGTTAGAGTTTCATCCTTATCATTAAGAATTGATTGATTAACCTCATGTATTACCTCAAGTATAGTTTGTGTAGCAATATCACTTTCCAAGTGTATTGGTTCTTCCTCAACATGAGGCTCCCCCTACACTTGTGCACCATCTGTAGGGTCTTGTACAAGAATATCTTGTGCTGCAGATTGTTCAGGAATCTCATGCCTTTCTTCCTCAGGCATATCCTTAGTTAGGACCCTATCCCATCTTGAGATAATCCTTATGTCCATTCTCCTCATATGATTAATTTTAGAACCAGCAGCTTGTTCCATAACTTCAGGTATTGTTCCAGCTAAATACAAGCTCACAATTCTTCCCAGATTTGGCTTCTTCATACTTTCCTTAATCTTCTCAAATATCACTGCTGACTAATCAGTATTTAGTGTGTAGATGATCCTGGTCATCAGGCTGAACATATAGGCAGAAATCCTATCATGCCCCTGGCTTACAGAGAATCACTTTTCCTACAACTTCAGACAAAAACTTCCCTTGCATATTCATGTCTTTCCTGTTCAAAGCTGAGCCAATCTTTATGGTGGAATCCAGTCCACACCATTGAAGTGCTTCCCTTAGCTTAGATGCAGGTACATCTTCTTCCTCTTATGCTCTTAGCAGGTGAACAACTTTCCTTAAACTCTTCTGGGTGATTTTTACCTTTACACCATGGACTGTGGGTTTAATTTTGAGTCCAGTTTGATCTAGGGTAGCAGCACCAAAGAATTCTAGTGTTTCTTTCTTCCAAATCTTAGTTGGTTCAAAAACTAGAAACTCCAACCCATTCTCAGCAGTTAGGGTTACTACAGCTTTAATTTCATGTTCCGCATGGTCAAAGGCGTTGCGTACCAGCTCATATCCTTCATTGATATTGTCTTCAAGCTTGGGCGTCATTAGGGTTGAGAGAAATCTTGAATTTAGATGAGAGAATTTGTCAACACAAAGATTTGGTCTCGAAATTACGGAGAGCGTGTCGAGAGACAATATTGTTGACCTATTTATACCTTTTTAAAAACGAAGGTGAAAAGACACGTCATAATTCTCTAAATGTGTCGACACTGTTGAAAAGTGTCGACACAGACTTCTCATGTCTCGACATAAGTGTTGACTTCTATGTGTCGACACTTATTCCTTTGCACTCGACGATTAGTCGATACTCCACTCGATGAAATATGTGTTGAACCTAAGTGTCGACACCATCTCTGGATATGTCGACACCACTCCTGCATGTGTCGACACTATTTCTCTGAAGTGTCGACATCAATTTTCTAGATGTGTCGACATCATTTCCCTGGAATGTCGACACCACTTCTATGTGTCGACACAGACAACTCCTTGTGTCGACACAATTTTACTTAGCCAATTTTGTTAAACTAATCTATGTTCAACATTCCTAATTCAATTTTAAACTTATTGAATTTTGTTTCATCTAGAGGTTTTGTAAACATATCTGCAATTTGATAATCTGTTTTGACAAATTCTAGTGAGATGTCCTCTTTCTCTACATGTTCTGTAAGAAAATGGTATCTAATTTCTATATGCTTAATCCTACTATGTGAAACAAGATTATTACAAATAGAAATAGCACTTGTAGAATCACAAAGCAAATGTGTTCTACTTACCTGAATGTCATAGTCTTCTAGCTAGTGCTGAATCCACAACAGCTGTGCACATCAACTTCCTGCTGCCACATATTCAGACTCAGCTGTGGAAATTGCCACACTAGTCTGCTTCTTACTGCTCCAAGACACCAATCTTCCTCCTAGAAATTGATAGGTGTCTGTAGTGCTTTTTTATCTTCTTTACAACCTACAAAGTCTGCATCTAATAGTCTGTCAGTAGAAAATCTCCATTCCTAGGGTACCAAAGGCCTAGATTTGGTGTGCCCTTAAGATATCTCAAAATCCTTTTGACTGCAGTAAGATGAGATTCTTTAGGGCATGATTGGTACCTAGCACAGACACATGTAACATACATGATATCTGGTCTACTAGCAGTCAGATATAGGAGGGAGCCAACTATCCCTCTATACAAAGTTTCATCTAGAAGTTTCCCTGCATCATCTTTGCTTAGAGACACACTTGTCCTCATTGAAGTTCTCATGGTAGTGGATGATTCCATACCATACTTCTTAATTAACTCCAGGGTGAACTTAGACTGAGATATGGACAAGCCATCTTCAGTCTGTCTTACTTGGAGACCCAAGAAAAACTTAAGTTCTCCCATACTGCTCATTTCAAATTTCCCTTATATAAGTCTTGTCTATTTTCCCCCTTGAGAATTTGTTCTCAATGAGGAAATTAGACAGGGTTTTATACCAAGCCCTTGGGGCTTGTTTCAATCCATACAAGACTTTCCTAAGTCTATAGACATAAGAAGGATAGAGTGGATCAACAAAACCTGAGGGTTGCTCCACATATACTTCATCTTTTAAGTCTCCATTTAGGAATGATGATTTCACATCCATCTGGAACTCTTTGAAACCTTGATATGCTGTATAGGCTAGGAATAGTCTGATAGCTTCCAACCTAGCCACTAGAGCAAAAGTTTGATCAAAATCAATACCCTCTTCCTGCATGTATCCTTTTGCAACAAGTCTTGTTTGTTCTTCACAATGATCCCACTCTCATCCAGTTTGTTCCTAAAGATCCACTTTGTTCCAATGATGTTGTGGTCTTTTGGTTTAGGAACTAACTTCCAGACCTTGCACCTTCTGAACTGATTCAGCTCCTCTTGCATGACATCAATTCAATGTGGGTCTAGAACAGCTTCTTCAAATTTCTTGGGTCCTACTTGTGATAAGAAGCTAGAGCAAAGAAATGTGTTCAGATTCCTGCTCCTTGTTTGTACTCCTTATCTTGGATCACCAATTATCTGATTTGCTGGATGATCCTTTAAGTGTCTATTAGCTGGAGGTAGTCTATCTTCAGGTTGAACACCTCCAGCCTCTTCATTATGCTGCACCTCTTGGTTTTCATCAGCATCTGGAGAGTCTTGTACTCCCCCTGGACAGCAGCCACCATTTTCCACTTCCTCTTCTGTAAGGGTAAGCTTGTCCATTCTCTCATTTATACATGTAGAACTGTAAGCACTACTTGGCAACTCACAGTTAATCAGTCTTGTTTCATCAAAGATAACATGTACAGACTCTTCTACAACTTGAGTAATCAAATTGTAGACCCTATAAGTCTTACTATTGTTGTTGTACCCAACAAATATCCCATCTTGGGATTTGGCAGCAAACTTAGTTAGATAAGACTTGCCATTGTTAAGGATATAACACTTGCAACCAAAGATCCTAAAATAGGATAAGTTTGGTTTTCTGCCCTTCATAATCTCATAGGGAGACTTTTTGTGGCTCTTGGTGATAATAGCTCTATTGATCACATGACATGCAGTGTTTATTGCCTCAGCCCAGAAATATTCTGGGAGAGAAGTGTCACTCAATCAATGTTCTATTCTTCCTTTCAGCAATACTATTTTGCTGTGGCGTTCTAGGTGAGGTGAATTCTTGAAAAATCTCAAATTCTCCACACAGTCTTGTCATACTCTCAGATTGAAACTCAGTGTCATGGTCACTTCTGATTTTGACCACTGTACTGTCCAGCTCATTCTGAATTTGTTTGACAAAACTATATAAAATACTTGGGGTTTCAGATTTTTGTCTCAGAAAGAACACCCATGAATATCTAGAATAGTCATCTACCACCACAAAAGTATAGACCTTCCTACCTAGACTATGAACTGGCATAGGACCAAATAGATCCATATGCAAGAGTTATAGACACCTCATTGAATCCTTATTTTCAAGGCTATGAAAAGAGGATTTGGTCTGCTTGCCTTTTTGACAAGCTGAGCATATCCCATCCTTTATACACTTAACTTGAGGATCATTCCTCACTAACTCTTTGCTAAAGAGTTGGTCAATAGTCTTGTAGTTAAGATGAGCCAGCCTCTTGTGTCATTTAACATACTCAGAGGCTCTCTTATCAGCTACAAGACAAATAGGAGAAACATTGTTCTCACACTCAAAGTTAAGACAGTACACATTTTTTTCTATATCCTATCAATATGACCTTTTGATCAATTGACCTTTTGATATGACAACCATTCTTGACAAATGAAATGTCATAACCTAAATCACTCAGCTGACTTATGCTAATTAGGTTTTGTTTCAAACCCTTTACATAGGTCACTTGAGTGATTGTAACTGAGTTATTAGAAATATTACCAAAACCTTTGATGACTCCCTTTTTAGAACCACCAAAGATTACTTTAGGCCCATTCAGCATAGGTGAGTAGTCCTTCAGCAATCCCCTTGTTCCAGTCATGTGCCTGGAACATCCACTGTCCAAGTACCATATAGGGGCATGGCAACTTGGACTCACCTGCAACATAGATTACTTAACCTTAGAACCCAAATAACTTTTGGGTCTTTGATGCAAGTTAGTCTGAACTTTAACAAATCTGCCTGTAGCTTTTCTGACAGGCAGACTGCTACTCTCCTTGACACTGATATTGTGCCAACAATCTAAGACAAAGTGGTCTATCTTGCCACAACACCAGCACTCAAACTTATTATACCTTTGTTTAGGTACAACTTTAGCTGAATTATTTGCAGCAGGTCTGTTGTTTTGTGCTGGGGCTTTGCCTCTAGAATTGAACTTAGCAGTCCATGCAGTTTTCTTAAACCCTAACCCAGCCTTACCCTTTTGAGATACAAACTCATCAATCAAGGGTAATACAGATTTTGGTTTAGAAAAACTAGCTACAATCTCCTTTTCTTTCTGAAGTCTATTCTCCAGACTTTTAATCTGATCATTCTTAAATGTGATAGTATCCATCTGAATAATAATAAAGTTTTTCAGTCTGGCTATCTCATTCAACTTCTGATCCAGCAACTTCTCTGAATCAGATGCAGCCATCTTAAGATCTACAATTTCCTTAGCCAGATTTTTGGCCAGGTTTTTGTTTTTCTTAAGTGTCTGTAACAAGTCCCCATATTCATCAATCAGCTGATGAATATCATCTTCAGACTCAGACTCATCCACATCACTTGAGCAGAAGTTGCTGACTCTGACCCAGTACTACAATCTGAATTTCTTGAAAAAAATTATACCTTACTAGAACCAGGCTGATCCAGGCACTTGTCTTCTTCTGACACAACCATCAGTCCCTTGCACTGATGGTCTTCTTGTTCATAGATAGAGTTCAGCACTTGTAGAAACTCATCTTCTTCATCTGCTGCATATAGACCAATGTATGCCTCAGCTTCAGATTCTGACTCTGAAGAAGATTGGTCTGTCAAGCTCTTCTCCTTCTTAGCAACAAAGGATTTCTCCTTCTTGCTCTGCTGTTGAATCTTCTTTTTATCAGCAGACTCTTTTCTTTTATTTGGACACTCAGCCACAACATGTCCAGGCCTATTACAGCAGTAGCAAACTATCTTTGATGTTGTAGATTTGCTTGGCTTATACCTGCTATTATCCTTCCTAGATGACTTCCTCTTTTGATAATAATCATCCTTAGGCTGAGATGTGGAAGGCTTAGACTTCCACTGCTTCTTCTTCAGGAATCTCTGAAACTGTCTTGTAAATGCTGCAAAGTCTTCATCTGAGTCACTGCTGTGTGAACTTTGGTTGTCTGAATTATCTGAAGCAATTTCAGCAACTATCTTAGGAGGTGATGGAGACATCCTACTATTCTTCCTAGTGGCTTCAACCTTGAAGGCCACACACTTTTCTCTATGCTCCCCTTTTGCACTTTTCTCTTCCTCTTTCCTAGACATCAACTACATCTTATATGACAGCAATTTTCCAAACAAAGTTGGAGGTGAGATATTTGCAAGTTTGGCCACTTCCCTAATGACACAAATCTTAGTGTCTCAATCCTTTGTCAAGGATCTTAGGAATTTATCATTCAGTTCATATGTACTGAAGATTCTTCCATAGGACATCAGCTCATTTACTATTCTATAGACCTTTTTATAACACTCAGTTATACTGTCAGACTTTCCTTTTCTGAAACTCTCATATTCCTAGTTCAGCATAGACTTTCTATCTTATCTGACTTCTTCAGAACCCTCCATGTAGACTATCAAAGTATCTCACATTTCCTTGGAGGTCTTACAGTGAATCAAATTCTGGAAAGTTGCATCATCAATGACACTTACTATGATATTCTGGGCTCTTTTATCCATAGTTGCCAGGATGATCTCATCCTTAGTCATCTCTGAATACTCCTTGGGAATTCTTTGGTTTGCATCTAGAACTAAAATCTTCATAGGAATATAAGGACCTTCCTTTACTGTAATTAGATCCTTGGATCAGAAGCCTCCATAAACAGCCTGACCCTTTCTTTCCAGATTCCAAATATCTCCTTCCTGCATATGGGTAATTTCATGGAACCCAGTTCCTTATGATTTTCTCCTGAACCCATTTTTTTTGATCTTGAATCTTCCTTATGGATCTAACACAGACTGTTAAGTCCTTATTTGAGTAACCTCCCTCTGATACCACTTGAAAGAACTAGTGCCTAACCACCTAGAGGGGGGGGGGGTGAATATGTGTAATTCCTTTTTTTCTTTTAAGGCAGAAAATCTGTTTAGTTAAATAATAAGAAACTGCAAATTCTACAGCTAACACAGCACAACATTCACAACAACATTCAATCACAGAGTGCACATAGTTTTTATAGTGGTTATCCAAGGTCTGGGTACATCCACTTTCCCCCTTCGACTATCTAGCAGTGTACTAGATTCGGCCTAACTTCTGCTCTTCACCTCAGATCCTCAGATCTTACAACTCAGAACCCAACAAGGATCCTACAGCTCAGGCAATCTGCCCTACCTCAGCCTACACAAGGCCTACAACTCAGAGATATCAATCTCCTACAACTCAGGCTCACAACCCTACCTCAGCCTTCAACAAGGCCTACCACTCAGAGATCTAAAACTCCTACAACTCAGCCTATATAACACAGGCTTACAGCTCAGATCTAGAATAGATCCTACAGAAAATTGATTTAACAAAATGTTTACCACCACCCTGGTAGAGAGAGAATGGATGGATGGCTTCTTGATCAGTTCTTGGAAGAATCTGATGGCAGAGAACAACCTCTCTTAGCTTTTTTCAAAGCTTCTTGAATCTGAACTCAGTAGGGTTGAACTGTTGTGAAGTTGATCTTCAATTAGCTTCTGACTTGAGATTCAGATCTCAATCTGAATCTTTCTTGGCAGCCTGGTTCAGCAACTGCACTTCAGTGGATGGAGCTCTCTCTCTCCAACTTCTTCTTAGGTCTTCTAACGAAAATCTTCTGTATTATTACTTCTATCAGTTCTCTTACTTCTCTATTAGTTCATCAATCATCTTTATCTGTTGAAGGAGAATGCCTATATATAGACTTTCTCCATAGTCACCGGCTGATCCGGTTTCTAATAAACTTCTAACAGCTTTGACAGTTGCAGTAGACCGGTTAGAAATGACAGCTGTCAAGTCATCCAGTCACTTCTTGAAATATTGTCTCTGTCTAAAAGTGCCGAGACTGAACTTCATCATGTGTCGACACAGGTAGACTAAGTGTCGACACAAGTGAACTAAGTGTCGACACAAGCCTTGGTGGCGTCGACACATCTCCTTTGTTGTTGTTAATGCTTCTCGACACAGCCTTCTGTAAAATGTGTCGACACTGATTCTGTGTGTCGACACAATCACTTCTCTTCTTTAACATAGTTGAAACTTTGCTGCGTGTCGACACAAATCCCGTGTGTCGACACAGTTGATGTCGACAAGGTCTTCTGTGTGTCGACACTGCCTCTTGGTGTCAACACAGTTGATGTCGACTAAGTATTCCTGTGTGTCGACACTGCCTCTTGGTGTCGACACAGTTGATGTCGACAATGCTTCACTATATGTCGACATTGCCTCTGCATGTCGACACAGCTGATGTCGACTAAACTTATCTGTGAGTCGACACTACCTCTGTATGTCGACTTAGTTTCTTCAGGTGTCGGCATAGCCTTTCCAAGTGTCGACACAATTAGCTCCAAGTGTCGACACAGCTTTTCTCCAGTATCGACACAAGCCTTCATAACTGTCGACACAGATTTTCCTGGTGTCGACATATGGACTTAGAAATTTTTTTGCATTCCTGCATTTACTTAACCTGCACATATAAACTCAAAACACATCAAATACACCTTGATGCATATCATTGAGTAGGGTGAGGTTTCTTCAAATCTGGTACACATTTTTCAATGTACCCAACACATAGGTAGGCCTAACAAAGTGTCCGTAGGAAGAGTCAAGATCAAACTCATTTGAAGGAAATATGACCTTTTTGAAAGAGGTCTGATCTTGAGGGGCTTTCCCCTTCTCTTTGGTCAAGGCATTCTTGGCGGCCTTATTCTTCCGTTGGGCCTTATTTCTCCTAAAAGATTTGTTAGGTGCTTCTTCATGGCCTAGCCCAGCACCCTTGGCCTTTTCTGAGAATTCAGCAACGAATGGAAGAACTGTCTTGGGCTTCGAAAAACTTTCAACAAGTTTCCTCTCAGCAGCGAGTTGTTCTTCCAACTTTTGATGATCTTCTCTTTTAGTTCAAGGTGCTCAAGAGCCTTGTTATATTCTTCAATAGCTTTATTGAAGTTCTCCTTGAGTTAGTCGGTCTTGGCGACTTCCTCTCTCAACATGCTCTCTTCAGTTTTTAGAAACTTTATCTCTTTAGCCCGAGTTTTCACGACTCGGCGACATTTGTCGCAGGCCATGATCAACTCCTTGTACTGGGCCATGAGTTCAGACTCATCATCAGAAGAGCCATCCTCACGATCATGCTCAGAAGCTTCAGATTCTGAAAGAGGAGTGTGAGAGTTTACCTTCCCAATGAACTGGAGCTCTTGTTTGTCATCTGTTTGAGCCATGAGCCCAAAATAGGCTTCTTCTTCTTCACTCGACTCTGATGAGTCAGAGTCACTAAGAGTCTTGCCCTTTTTGACTATTAGGCTCTTTTCTGTCCTCTTCTTGTTGTATGAGGACTTCTTTTTCTCTCTTCTTCCACACTCCTTATGGGGGCAGTCAGCAATGGCGTGTCCTGGCTTATTACAGCAGTAACAAATAATGTCAGTGGAAATATGTTTATTCTGTTTAGAAGCATACCTGTCGTGGCTACTTGAGCATTTTCTTTGACGATCACCATCATGGCGTGATCTTCTATAAGATACATCCTTGCCTTTCCAGTGCTTCTTCTTGTTCAAGAATTTCTTGAACTTTCGTGAGAGTAGTGAGAACTCTCCTTCAGATAATTCAGATCCTGAAGTACTTAGCTCCGAAATTTCTTCTTCACTTACTTCTTATGCTGGGGCAGGAGCAGCAGCCTTTGACTTCTTCGAGGTGTCTGCCTTTAGGGCAATAGACTTTTCTTTGAAAACAGACCTGCTCTCCTTTTCTTCAGCATTTCTGGTGTTCAGTTGAAGCTCATATGACCTAAGCTTCCCGAAGAGATTCTGCGGGTCTGTCTCGGCTAGCTTTCTAAACTCTCTGATGGCACAGACCTTGTTATCTCATTCCTTAGTTAGGGATCTCAAGAACTTGTCATTCAATTCTCTGTTAGTGAAGACTCTGTCATAGACCCTTATGTCATTTACTATCTTAAAGAAATTCTCAAATGTGTCAGCAATGGTGTCCTTGTTTCCTTGTCGGAAAGCTTTATACTTTTGATTTAGAAGGGACCTTCTATCATCCCTCACTTCTTTTGTACCTTCCATCAAGGTAACTAGGGACTGTCACATCTCTTTTGCAGACTGACAGTGGATCAGGTTTTGCAGCATGGAGTCATCGACTGCACTTGCTATAATATTTTTGGCTTTTTTGTCTAATGACACAAGTGCAATTTCGTCCTTATCTAGATCCATGAGTTTCTTTAGAACTTTCTTGGTTGGATCTATTGTGGAGATTGTCATGGGAATGTAAGGACCTTCTTCAACTATCATGAAAATCCTTGGATCCACAGCTTCCATAAAAAATTTGATTCTCTATTTCCACATGAGAAAGTTGTTCTTGGTGCACAAAGGAAGCTTGACAAAATCTTTAGCCTTGTCCATGTTTGGTAGATCTCAAAAGACAACTATAGAAGGATCTGATCAAGGTGTTAACTTTTTAATGATCAACCTCCCTCTGATACCAATTGAAAGTGTTTAGTTGCCTACCTAAATCACCTAGAGGGGAGTGAATAGGTGAGATGTGCGTCTATTTGCGGAATGAAAATTTCAGATCTAAGCACAGAATTATCTACCAATCAATCACAGACGAAGCAAGATTTATAGTGGTTCCCCAACCTTGGGTACATCTACTTTCCCTCACCGATCTAGCAATACACTAGACTCGGCTACTCCACTATCTCGGATTGAAAAACCAATCATACGCCTCAGAACAACGTTCATACAATCTCGATCCACAAAGCGGATCTACACTCGGAAGATAGAACTTCCTACAATCTCAGAGGCAAAAGCTCCTACACTGAGAGAAAAATTCTCCTACAAGAATGAAATATAACATATATAGAAATACAAACAATGAATCTTTGTCAGATCTGCAAGTAATCGGCCTGGAACTTCCTCTTCTAGACTTTGCGGCTTTATCAGAGAGGTGAAAAAAATCTTGACAAAAATATATCTGGATCTTCTTGGCTTCACACAATCGAATAGACGATGAAGAGTTGTGCGGAAATCTCGATCTGTAAAACCTTCTTAATCTGAATCCTCTGAAATTGAAAATCCTAGCCGGATGAGAATCGACAGCGGCAGATTTTGCTTCTTGGAGAGAGAAAGAGGAACAGAAAACTTAGATATTAATCGGCTACAAAAACTTCTGATTAAACTTCTTCCTAGGGTTTGTCGGTTTGACAAGACCTTATATAGGATCAGTGATAATCTATCATGATTAATTCATAATGAGGTACACATGGACCAATCACGTCAAAGCTCATTAAGGAATCTGTTAATCTGAACTTAACGAAATATTTCAGAAAATTGAAGTAACATACTCGAGTGAAGAAGTGACTACTCGAGTACTTTACAGAACTACTCGAGAGAGATGAAGATAACTACTCGAGTACTTAGAGACAGTTACTCGAGTAACCTGAAGAGAACTACTCGAGTATATTCTTGAAGAAAATTGAGAAGTTGATCAGCTACTCGAGTACCAAAAAGACTTACTCGAGTACTTAAAGAATTACACGTGAAGTGGAGTTAGACTAATCGAGTACAAGTAATACTGCTCGAGTAAATGAGAATAAGCTACTCGAGTGGTAGATGAATTACTCGAGTCAGGGACTAAGAATATTTTCTGGAATAGAATTCTGGGTTACTCGAGTAGTGAAGTTGAACTACTCGAGAGGATAAGAACTACTCGAGTATATGAAAATGACTACTCGAGTAATTGACTTAGAAATTTTGAGGGAAGAAAATTCTGGTTACTCGAGTAATAGCTTGAACTACTCGAGTAGTGGATGAACTACTCGAGTACTAGACTTGACTACTCGAGTGAGAAATAATTACACGAGGTGCAGACTTTTGTAACTCAAGACAGAAGGTATAAACTACTCGAGTACTATAAAGTACTACTCGAGTAATTTACTTAGAATATATCTGGAGAAGAAAATCAGTTAACCCGAGAATAAGAGGGAATCTACTCGAGTAGTTGTCTTAACTACTCAAGAGCCATAAATTGACTACTCGGGATCTATCATTCTTACTCGAGTAAGAATAATTTTACTCGAGTATTAACTAAGCTATTCACTCGAGTAGGTATAGAACTACTCGAGTAAAACACTTAGTAAATTCTCTTTGACAAAATTCTCTTCTTCTTTGGTGAGAGCAACATCAAGTCTTTTCCAATTAGTCATATAGCTTGAATATGAAGTGTATCCCAATAGAGAGGCTACACATGAGTCAACACCTTGGATCACATAATGAGGGATTACATTGTATGCTCCTGTGTTTGGTGACCCATTGTATACTGACATTGGTCTACACTTGTCATTAGAATCCTGCAAACACATAACTTAAACAAAGCATCAAATACAACTTAATTCATCTTAGTTTAATGATGACTTCATCAAATCTGGGTTAGTGTGGATACAATACCCAACACATAGTGTTGGTGAAATACAGATCTTATCCACTAAGAGAGTTACTCGCATAAACTCTTCAAATTGATATCGAGGGTTATCAGTTTGATAAAAATAGTGGGAGTTATTTTAATTAAAGTCCTAAATGAAATAAAAATGTATTTTGAAATGTAGTACTAATTTTTTTTTGCGTGTACCCTTGTAGAATATCCATGGTAAGTGGTTCATATTCCACCATGTCCCTCAGAGCGATCCTTGAGAAGGAAAAGCTGAGCAGGATGAATTAACTAGACTGGTACAAGAACTTGAGAATTGTTCTCAGGCAAGAGCGCAAGCTCTATGTTTTGGAAGAGGAATCCCCTGAAGAGCCTGCCGGGAATGCTTCCCGAACTGATAAGGATGCTTATAATAAGTATCTCAATGACTCCTTAGACGTCGAATGTCTTATGCTTGCGACCATGAACTCTGAGCTCCAAAAGCAACATGAGAGCATGAGCTGCAATGAAATTGACGAGCATCTTAAGAAAATGTTTCAAGGGCAAGCTCGTCAAGAAAGATTCGATGTCACTAAGGTGTTGTTCCAGTGCAAAATGGGAGCTCGGGACCTAGTAGGAAGTCATGTACTCAAGATGATTGGGTATATCGAGGACCTTGAAAGACTAGGGTTCCCTCTGGGCCAAGAGTTGGCCACAGACCTGATCCTGTAATCATTGTCAGACAGCTATGAGCAGTTTGTCTTGAACTATAACATGAATGAAATAGACAAGATACTGCCCGAGCTCCTAGGCATGTTGCGAACTACCGAGATTAACATGAAGAAGGCTAAGCCTGCTGGCCCCATATTGATGGTGCATAAAGGCAAGGGCAAGGCCAAGGGCTTTAAGAAGATGAAGGTGAGACCTAAGTCCGCTCTGGAGCCCAAATCTTCTGCATTGAAAAATAAAGGCTCATGGAAAGAAGGAAAGTGCCACCACTGTGGCAAGGCTGTTCATTGGAGGAGGAATTATCCTTCGTACATTGAGGGTCTGCAAAATATGAGGGAAGGTATGACTTCCGCTTCAGGTATATATGTTATAGAGATAAACCTTTCCGCTCCTTCATCCTGGGTATTGGATAACAGATGTGGTTCTCACATTTATATAAATGTGCAGGAACTGGGAAGGAGAAGAATGCTGAGTAAAGAGGAGGCGGACCTTCGTGTTGGCAATGGAGCAAGAGTTGCTGCTATCGCCGTCAGAGTTTACCGTCTTTCTTTGCCTAGTTGGCTTATTTTGGAACTTGATAACTATTATTATGTTCCTGCAATAACTAAAAACATTATTTCTATTTCATGTTTGGACATGATTGAATTTTCTTTTCTTATTAAGAACAAATGTTGTTCTATATTTAAGAATGATATTTGTTATGTTGTAGCTCAAATGTTTAATGGTTTATATATTTTGAACTTAGACCATCAGATCTATAATATAGAAAATACTAAAAGACTAAGAACAAATGACTCGAAACCTACGTATCTTTGACATTGTCGTTTGGTCCATATAAATGAGAAACATATATCCAAGCTCCATAAAGATGGACTGTTGGATTCATTTGATTATGAATTATTTGAGAGATGCGAATCTTATTTGTTAGGCAAGATGACTAAAGTCCCATTAACTTGCTTCAATGAGAGGGCTGATGATCTCTTGGGTATAGTACATAGTGATGTATGTGAATCCATGAGTTTCATGGCTAGAGGTGGGTTTTTTTCTACTTTGTTACGTTTACTGATGATTTCAGTAGATACGGATACGTGTATCTTATGAAGTACAAATTCGAAATCTTTGAAAAATTCAAAGAGTTTAAAAACAAAGTAGAAAACCAGCTGAGTAAGAAGGTTAAAGTACTCTGATCTGATCGAGGTGGCGAATACCTAAGTCGTGAGTTCCGTAATCATCTGATAAAGTGTGGTATTGTATCACAGCTTACTCCATCTAGAACACCACAACATAATGGTGTGTCTGAGCGGGGGAATCGTACTTTGTTAGATATGGTGCGATCGATGATGAGGCATGCAGATCTGCATGTTTCCTTTTGGGGTTTCTCTCTAGAAACTGCTGCTTTAACACTAAATTGTGCTCTAACAAAAGCGGTTCTAAAGACACCATATGAGATATGGACTGGGAAGCGTCCCAGTATGTCGTTCATTAAGGTTTGGGGCTGTGAGGCATACATGAGACGTCAAATGCCCGATAAGCTGGAACTCAAATCAGATAAGTGTTATCTTGTGGGGTATCTTAGGGAAATCAAAGGGTACTAATTCTACCTACCGTCCGAGGGCAAAGTGTTTGTTGCAAGGACAAGTGTATTTCTTAAGAAAGAGTTCTTAAGTAGAGAAACAACTAGGATAGAGCTTGAAGAAGTTCAGGAACCACAAACTATAAATGAACCAGAATTGGGACCTGAGTCAGGACTACAAGTTGTTGTAGCTGGAGAACCTGCTCAGGAAACACAAGTTCCACGTAGATCTGGTAGACCAACGTTTGAGACTGAGAGATATGGATTTCTCGTGTCTCAAATAGGTAATGCGTTGTTTATGGATCATGATGATGAGCCTGCAACCTACCATGAGGCTATAAGTGGATCGGACTCCAAGAAGTGGCTTGAGGGCATGAAATCTGAAATGGACTCCATGTATGAAAACCAAGTTTGGACCTTGGTGGAACCACCTGAAGGGGTAAGACCCATAAAGTGCAATTGGGTCTTCAAGAAGAAGACCGACATGGATGAGAATGTACAGACATTCAAATGGCGACTTGTGGCTAAAGATTTCAAGCAAATTCATGGTATTGACTATGATAAGACCTTTTCCCCTGTTGTCATGGTTAAGTCCATCAGAATTCTGCTTGCTATTGCTGCGTATTATGACTACGATATCTGATAGATGCATGTCAAAACGTCTTTCCTTAATGGAAACCTCCTTGAGGGAGTGTATATGACACAACCCGAGAGTTTTGTATCTCTAGGTGAAGCCACTAAAATATGCAAGCTGTAGAGATCCATTTATGGATTGAAACAAGCTTCTCGAAGTTAGAATCTTCATTTCGATGAAAAGATCAAAGAGTTTGGTTTTATCAAGAACGAGGATGAACCGTGTGTTTACAAACGGATTAGTGAGAGCATTGTTGTCTTCCTGATATTGTATGTAGATGACATACTGTTGATCGAGAATGACAAATCGACCCTGCAAGTTATTAAGAACAACCTAGGGAACTGCTTTTCTATGAAAGACTTAGGGGAAGCGACTTATATACTTGGTATTAAGATATATAGAGATAGATCGAAGAAGTTGCTGGGTTTGACCCAAAGTACATATATTGATAAGGTGTTGAAACGGTTCAACATGCTTGAGTCCAAGAAAGGATTCTTACATATGTCTCATGGTGTGAGTCTCTCTAAGGACCAATGTCTCAAATCTTGTGAAGATAAGGACCGCATGAAGTTGATTCCATATGCCTCGACAATTGGGTCAATCATGTATGCTATGATATGTACTAAACTCGATGTCTCTTATGCCTTGAGCATGACTAGAAGGTATCCGTCTGATCCCGGTGAGAGTCACTGGATCACCATCAAGAATATCCTGAAGTACTTGAGAAGGACTAAGGACGATTTCTTGGTTTTCGGCGGAGAGTAAGAGCTCGTTGTAAAGGGTTACACAGATGCTAGCTTCCAAACTGATAGGGACGATTCAAAATCTCAGTCAGGGTTTGTGTTTTGCCTAAATGGAGGTGTTGTTAGTTGGAAGAGTTCCAAGCAAGATATAGTTGTCGATTCTACAACTGAGGCTGAGTATATCGTCGCTGCAAATGCAGCAAAGGAGGTTGTGTGGATTAGGAAATTCATCGGCGAGTTAGATGTAGTTCCTAGCATTGTTCGTCCCGTAGATCTCTACTGTGACAATAACGGTACAATTGCACTTGCTTCGGAACCTAGATCTCATCAGCACTCCAAGCACAAACTTTGGCGGTTCCATCTAATTCGTGAGATTATCGATCGAGGAGATGTGAGCATATGCAGAGTGCCGACTGAGGAGAATATTGCGGATTCACTAACAAAGCCTCTCGTACAGAGAAAGCATGATGGTCATGTTAGATCTATGGGTATATGATACCTGAATGATCAACTCTAGTTTGAGTCTTGTGGATTGTATGTTTGTTGGCTGTAATTTTTCATTTGATGAATAAAGTACAATATGCATTTCATTATATATATATTTGGCAAGTTCTTTTATTATGTTATTTATTTCTACTGTGATAGAGTAGTTAACTAGAATAAATGCCCTTAGAGTGTTTGCTTCCATAGGTCAGGTAGTGACTTAATGTGAGAACCTATGATCTCGGAAGCTTCATTCTTAAAAGATCCATAATCATTGTATCATCTTAGAAGCTAAGGGCGATGATGATATCTTTAAGACTAGCATGCGTGTTGACCGATGACCCGTCCTCACAGGTCATGATATTGTGATATTAATTCATCACATGGGTACTTGTTATGAACAAGTTGTACTAGATAGACCCACCGTGAGACTAATTTGTGGATTGTTATATGAATGTGTCACAAGTATGACTCTAGTGACAATGGTGTTTGTGGTTCTTTGACTTGAAGTCACAACACTCACTGAGTGAGAAAGAGCGTGCTTTGATGTTATCAAAAGTCCAATCTTGAGAAAGTTGGATGATAAAGATGGTTATTGGGTACGTTACGAATCATTTGGGTGTTTGCGTGTGAACAGAGATGTGATTTGTCCTCCTATATGACAAGAGTTGCATCCATGGGACCCATCATGGAATGAGACTGAGAAATGCATGACCATGCTTTGTTGAGTCAATATATGATATTGGACTCATCAATTTCTGGAAGTCCATTCTAGATCAAGAAAACTAGGATTGAACAATTATGAGGGTGACATGATCTGTACCTCTAGTTCTATCCGGATGTAAGGGACGAAGGGACATGACAACACTGATACATTGTTCACAATGGCTTTTGAGTTTTAAACTCTTATTGTTTGGGGAACAATGATGCATTGCTAGATGCCGCTCATTGTTTGTGAAGCTTTTGTTTGATACTTTCCAGATCAAGTGAGAGACTGTTGGTGCTACCATGGTGATTTGGAAGTGATCAAGCATATAGCCTTACTGCTAATGCAGTATAAGCCTATGGGGTCACACATAAGAGCTCTGGATAAGTTGGATAGGTTTGTGTTGGCCCTGCTCATATGTGATATGATGGAAAGGACCAAGCCTATGGCGATCTGGACGTGGTGGAATTTCATTCCGGGACCCGTATTGTGAATATAGGTCGACCGAGATGACGTCGACAAAATGCTAAGAGAAATTCGTCGAGTATGGGTAAGGGGTGTTGACAAATTGTCTGAATTCAGCGAGTATTGTTGAAGCCTCTAATCGATTCGACGAGTATCATCATGCTAATTCGCCGATTCGTCGAGTGTCGTTATGCCCACTTCACGATTCGTCGTGTATCGGCTGGCCACTCGCCGATTCGTCGAGTATCGGTTTGATACTCTCCGAATACTGTCTCAAATCGGTTAATTTCTGCTAAGTCCATTTGGTTGGTCTGCGGGTATCGGCTTGGCTCGGTTTTCAGTATAAATAGGATTTATACCGTGAATCGAGATAGATGTAACTGTTCATTCAGACCTAATCCCGCGACGGCTTCTTCTTCGCGACGGAAGTGTTCTGCCCAGCGATTTCGCTGACTGCCGCTTGCTTCCGCAGACCGCCGCATGTCCGCCGTCCTCTGTCGTTGCCGGAAATCATTTCCTAGGCATCTTCCTAGTCGTCGTTGCCTCTCCTTGAACGGATCTAGTAATTCGTGGAGACGCTGAGGGCAAGCCTCTTTCCGACCTAGATCTTGTGTGACAAGACTTTATGGTTCTTCGTCCTCGTGTGGATACACGTAGAGGCGTGGACACTATTCTACGCTCGGAACTCCGACAGTTGCCGTTCGTTAGTTCAATCGGAGCACCTAGGTTGAGTATTGACTCAATCCCACTAAGGTATAAATTTATTTATTGCACATTACTTCTTGATTAATGGTTATCGCAAGATCCACAACTCTCTTTTGGGT
Source organism: Platanthera guangdongensis (assembly GCA_039583875.1). NCBI lineage: Eukaryota > Viridiplantae > Streptophyta > Magnoliopsida > Asparagales > Orchidaceae > Platanthera > Platanthera guangdongensis. The sequence continues at coordinate 193,525,316 of CM077163.1, read as the reverse complement.
TTTCCTTGTTTCCATATTCCACCGCGCACAAATGTTGTGTCGATTAGCAAAACCCAACATCTTCTTCCTCGGGTCGGAGCTCTTCCGAAATCCTCCTATGAGCTTGCTCCTCCCGACAAACCACCCGAGAATTCACCGGAGTTCACAACGCCCTAGTGATGAAGACGTCTAGCCGCCCACTCCTAGTGGCCTCCTACGTGTGTGGCACCTCGCAAGCTCTCGCCAACGCATCTCTATACATCCCGCCACAGTGCTCGACATCTGAGCAGCATTAAGGGTGTTCGCCACCACCTGAAGGTGATATAAAGTATGCTTCAAGTGAGGCGACATGTCACCCACCGAGCACACATGCAATCTCCCGTATCTCAAAGCTGTAACGAGGAGCGGCCTATCGCCCTCATTTTCACAAACAATCCATAAACTGTTGTCAATAGTAAAGTTTGACCGCACCGAACCGATCACGTGATTTTTACCCGATAGTGAAGTTTGCGCGCTCGATGACTGTAACACACATGAATTTTCGATAATTACTTTAATCTTCATAATGATGTAATATTGACGTAAGTGTGTTACGTTTGGGCGGAGTTAACGATATGTCGTATTTCATATGATTTTGTGTCCGTTCGGTCAAGTCGCATGTATTTTGAAATCTACCGAAATTGAAATCTTTAACGTTAGAAAATTAAATTAATTAATTTTAAGAATGTTTGTCAAGTTTCGTTGTGACCCGAGTTATATTTGAAGTCCGGTAAAATTTCAAAGATTTAAAGAATTATCGTTTGTTGTAAACTTTGGAAAATTATAATTCGATAACGGCTCGTCGAACTCTATTTTCGGCTTCCCCGCTAGATTCGTAGTGTCGGCGTTTACCTTCGGTGCGATTTTTGTCGAAAGAAAGCGAGTTCCGTCATATATTGCTAAATGAGATTTTGAGTTTATAATGATATTTCTTATATATATATATATATATATATATATATATATATATATATATCACTATTATAAGGGAAAAGTTGTCTTTGGTGAAACATTCAAAAATATCAATTATGTCCTCATTTTTATATTTTAATGACTTGACATATATTATAATCTATTTCAAAGAAATTAAAATATAATGTCCATTAAAGTAATTACATTATCAAAAAATTAGAAGTAACGATAAAAATTCATTTAAACTTAAAAAAAATTTTAGTAGATCTCCTACACCTACTATGGTAGGTTGTCATTAGGCATGTCAGTGGTCTATTCAAGAAAGGTTGTCATTAGGCATATCGGTCTTTTCAAGGAAGGTTGTTATTAGGCATATCAGTTGTCATTAGGCCTATTATATATATTATATAAATATCAAGATTTTGAAAACCGGACCGGAGATGGAACCGATCTTAGGAGAGGTTCATGGTTCAACCGGTTGGATCGGTTGAACCGGGTTTGAACCGGATTGAACCGTTTAGACAAAATTTACTAATATAATTATTTCATAATATTTGTGATATGGATATTAATATATCAAAAATAAAACAACTAATGTAAATATATGATAAATAAAGTCACTGCCTCGCTGGTATACGTGAGGAAGAAGACCACATATCTACGTTCTGGACGCTCGCCTCCCCGTCGAAATCGCCGGCGCGAGCAAGAACTTTTTTCTTGGCTCTACGCCGTCTGAATGGAGCAGAATAGCAGATGCAAAATTAAAAAAGTAAAGGTTCAAGTGTTTAACCTAAAGGCTAAAACAATCTTAACAGTCCGATACCAAATCAGGGGTGAAATTTGCCTACTTTGTTGAACCGTCCGGTTCCCTAAAAACCGGTCCGGTTTCCGATTAACCGGTTCAACCGTCCGGTTAACCGGTTCTGGGCCGGTTTTAAGCAGGAGCGGTTTTAGGGACTAGACCGGACCGTCCGGGGAACCGGTCGGCGGTCCGACCGGTCGAACCGGCCGGTCCGGTCCGGTTTTTAAAACATTGATAAATATATATTATATTATATTACATATGCGCGAAGCCCTCCGCCGCGACTAGGTACTGTCGTGCGGGGCACGAGGGCTGGAGGCCCGTGCCTGTCACTCGTATATATATATATATATATATATATATATATATATATATATATATATATATATATATATATATATATATATATATATATATCTACCACTATAATAGATATAGTGCGGTCTACAAATATCCTGAGTTCGAAATTATGACTAATTACATGAGACGTCGGATTAAACTGTTTTGATCATCAGCCGTTGGATCTGTTCCACTCAACCAACCCCCTCTCTCATTTTTTTTCGTAGGGGTCTTAAACCTACTAAAGGGAGCCTAAACTTATTTGCAATTACGATTATACCCCTACATAAGGGATAAATAAATTCAAAATAGAAGCCCAAAACAGCAACGGGCCGGTTAATGCAATAATAACACAAGCCCACACGTATGTACCCGCGAGACGCTGACCCGGTGACTGTCAGCCCGCCAGCCCGCGGACCCGCCAGCCCGCCATTCCTGTGATTTCAAACACCATTTCGGTGAGGCTATATTTAAACCCCTGAAGCCCGTCATTATAGGCAGTGTTGGACTAAAGGCGGGTCGGGATAATTATTATAATATGAATAATATTAATTCTTATATATTAATTCTTATATATAATTATTATAATATAAAGCAGGCGGGTGAACAGTGCTCCCGCAACTGTTCACCCGCCTACTCTTTAGTATTTCTTTTAATTAATTCTTTAATTATTTAAAATATAAAATCTATTTATTATTTATTTTTATTAATTGTTTTTTACTAATTATAAAAAGCAGATGTTCGATACTTTTGCGAAGCCCGCCGGGAGGCGGCGAACCCCCGACTCAAATTTATTTATTTTTATTAATTGTTTCTAAATATCAAATTTACTTTTGCGAAGCCCGTCGGGGGGCGGGCGAAGCCCGCCGGGAGGCGGGCGAACCCCCGACTCAAATTTATTTATTTTTATTAATTGTTTCTAAATATCAAATGTACTTTTCCGAAGCCCGTCGTCACCGGCCGGGTACTGTGGCGCGTAGCCATCGGGCCGGAGGCCCGTGCCTGTCACTCGTGTATATATATATATATATATATATATATATATATATATATATATATATATATATATATATATATATATATATATATATATATATATTTATACAAGCATTCATGCACGGGGGATCCCGTGCAGGGCGGCGATATTGATCGAGGAGGCGACATTGGTCGGGGACGGCGACATTGGCCGGGGACGACGATATTGGTCAAACGACGTCATTGAATGTGGGTGACGATATTGGTCATGAGTGCGACATTGGTTCTGGGCGGCGACATTGGATGTGGACGACGATATTGGTTGTGGAGGCGACATTGATCGTGAGCGGCGACATTAGTCATGGGGGGTGACATGTGTCGTGGGCGGTGACATTGGTCATGAGCGACGACATTGGTCGTGGGGGCGACATTGGTCATGAGCGGCGACATTGGTCGTGGGGGTGACATTAGTCATGGGTAGTGACATTGGTTTTGGGGGGTGACATTAGTCATGGACGACGAGATTGGTCGTAGGGTGACATTGGTCGTGGGCGACGATATTGATTGTGAGCGGACACATTGGTCGTGGAGGCCACATTGGTCAAGGGAGGCGGCATTGATCGTGGGGGTGACATTGGTCGTGGGGGCTGACATTGGACGTGGGCGGCGACATTGGTCGTGGGTGGCGACAGTGGTTGAGGGCGGAGACATTGGTCATGGGGAGCCATGGTTGTGGATGACGACATTAGTCGTGGGGAGGGAGTCAGTGGGAGACATTGGTTGTGGACTGCGACATTGGTCATGGGGACGACATGGGTAGTGGGCGGCGACATGAATCGTAGGCTACGATATGGGTCACGGGCGGCGACATTGGTGGGGGGGCATCAATCATGGGCGGCGACATCAGTGGTGGTGGCACTACAACTATATCCTTAAATTTATGCACAGATTATGCAAAATATTCAAATCAGAATAAAAAGCGAGATTTGTTTCATACTTCAAGGGCCAACCCTCAGGAAGAAATATTCTCATTTATAAGAGAATAATTCTTTATTTCAAAGTCTTTCTTTAATCAGATTTTGACAACCTTTGTTTATTCCAAAGGAGGATTATTTTTTAAAGTGCCCGCTAGCCGTTCGAAAGACAATTTGCCAAGAATGAGTTTATTCTGAAAGTCATCCTTATACAAAAATTATACTTGAGCCGTTGAATTTTCCTAATACATCATTTGCCAAAAAAAAAATCAATCTAATCGTTGGAGAATTCAACTTAACATCTATTTTTCCTATAGCAACCAAGTCAAGTATAAAAGGACTTAGAGATTTCAAGAATAAGTTTTTCAACTGAGTACTAGTCTTTGAAATTTTCTCAAGTCTTCTTTGAAAGTTCTGTAGCAGTGATCAAGTCTTCAAGTATTTTCATCTTCAACCACTGCTGCATCATTCAAAAAAAGTTCCTTCTTGATTTTATTCGGCAACATCTTTTGTGAAGGACCCTTCTCTGCCACAAGTTTTTCTTGATCAAGCAAGCTATTTCAAAGGAGATATTTCAAGTGCTGATCAAGATAAAGAAGAGGAAGCCTGCTATGAGGACTTCTAGTAGAAGACTCAAACTACAAAGTGTTGAGTCAAAACATGCACTCTATTATCTCTGTAGGATTCCTTGTGAATCTGAGCTGTAGGATCTCTGATCTAAGTGTAAATCTCTGTGTGTGGAGATTGAGGTAGGGCTTGTGTTATAGCCTGAGTTGTAGGGCTTGTGTTATAGCCTGAGTTGTAGGGCTTGTATTATAGCCTGAGTTGTAAGGCTTAATATCTGAGTTGTAAGGCTTAGTGCTTGAGCATGTAGGGCTATTATGTAGCCTGAGCTGTAGGACCCGGAGAAAGGTTTGAGGTAGGGAACCTGTGTTCATGAGTTGTAAGATCTGAGAATCCTAGGAAAGGTTGGAGAAGTTTAGCTTAAGCTAGCCCTCTGCTAGATAGTTGAAGGGGGAAGTGGATGTATGCTTTCTTGGAGAACCACTATAAATCTCTGTATGTTGTGGCTTGTCTATGTGTTTTACTATTCTTCTGTGCTAATTGAAAAGAAAACAACAAGAATCAATAAACTTAATAAATCACATATTCACCCCGCTCCCTCTAGGTGAGTAGCAACCCTTGACTTTAAGTATACATATAATTAAACACCATCAATTATATGTTGCTTCAAAACTAAAAGTAAGCTTGTATTTTCTTGTCCTTTTACAATTTTTAACACAATAGTTGATCCTGCTCAATTATAAAATTTATAAAGATAATATGTTGTCGGGTTCATTGCCTACAATGTCCTAAATTTGAGTAAGTCGATCTTGTTAATGATATACATATATCAGTAGATGACAGTAATGGGACAGATAGCCTTTGTGGCTAAGTCAGGAAAACTCTTACCTAAGATTTGGTTTGAGAAAATTGACTAAGTCCAAATTCGTCGAATTAAGTTCAGAGTTCGTCGAGCTGAGAAAATCATTCGTCGAACTAAGCTCAGAGTTTGAGAAATTTGAACAAGTCTAAATTCGTCAAACTGAGTTCAAAATTCATCGAGCTGAGCTCACTGTTCATCGAATTCAGTTCAACATTCGTCGAACACAATTCAGAGTTGAGTGAGCCTAGATGAGACATTCTACGCCTAAGGTTTAAGAGGCAGAAAAGTGGCTAAGTCCACAGACATTGAGTGAAGATCATTCACTCTACGTCATAGCCTCTTCAATGTTGAGTAACACTCAGTCAGTCAAAGCCGTATTTTTAAAGAATACAAAAATTTGGCTAAGACAAAAAGTGTTGAGTGAGGCGTGGTCACTCAACGCTCTCAATTCCATGAGGTGGAATTTGTTAAAGCAAAAAATGTTGAGTGAGGCATGCTCACTCAACGCTATCAACGCATAAGATGCTGAAGAAGCAGAAATGGCTAAGGCAGAAAGCGTTGAGTGAGGCATGCTCACTCAACGCTCTCAACGCCTTACATGCAGAAATATGCTGCAGAAAGGGTTAAGGCAAAAAGTGTTGATTGATGAAGACACACTCAACGCTCTCAACGTCTAGTAAAGACAGAATTTTGTCTAAAGTGTTTGGCGTTGAGTGATGCTCACTCACTCAACGCCAAGCAATAGAAATCTGAGAAAACAAGTTGGCGTTGAGTGAAGCTGAATCACTCAACGCCTAGAAACAAATTTATTATCTACATAGTTTGACATTGAGAAAAGGTAACTCACTCAACGCCAAGAGACAGTAAATCTGTGTAATTCTCATTCACTCAACGCCTATACTACTGATGTTTGAATTTTGACTAAGTCTTCAGGTGCTTGATGTCAACATGTCAAAAAGTCAACCATATTCAAATTATTAGCGATAAAACCACAATACACGATAAAAGGCGTCGTAAGTCCTACTGTACGATAGATAGATGTTAAAGCAAGATGCAGCTGGAAGCTTGCAGGTGAGGCCCACTGCTCTCTAAGAGACGTTGATCAGCGGACTACAAAAGGAGGAGATGGGCCAAGACGCAAGAAAACTTTTTAGGGCTTCATCAGCAAAAAGAGTTAGTAGCCGACTTCATCTTCCTTGCCATTGTTGTATGTAAAAAGCTTGAAGCACTCCAGAAAGAAAAGTTTAGATAGCTGAGCCGTCTCCAGCTGGCACAGCAGGATCAGATATAGTTTTGAAGAAAGAAGAACCTTCAGCCTGAGGCAGGTTAAGTTAGCTGCTTGAAGACTCAAGATCAACAGATCTTTAGTCTTCTACAACAAGTTCAGGAGTAAGCTTCTGAGTTCCTCCAGTAAAGTTTTCTCTGCTGTGGGGAGAGATAGAGCATAAATTCTCGGCTCTAGTTATTGACACACAGAAATTTCTCTGTGTCAAAGTTAATTAAATTTTTTTTCTTGTTGTAGGATCCTTCTGGATCTGAGCTGTAGGGCCTTTTGGCCTGAGGTAGGTGACAAGTGTGTCACTGAGCTGTAGGTGCCTGGAAGGGCACTAAGGTAGGTACCTGGAATGGTACTGAGCTGTATGAGTGCTGCAACACTCTGAGAGTAGGGCCTTGTGCCTAAAATTGTAGGGCTGAAAAACCTGAGTTGTAGGCCTTAGAGATAAGGCTGAGGTAGGTGCTTTGAGGACCACTGAGTTGTAGGAGCACTGTAGGGCTCTGAGGTAGGAACCTTTGTGGTTCTGAGATAGGGTTCTGAAGAGAACCTGAGTGTAAAGGCTGAGGGCCTGAGGTGTAAGCACTGATGAGCATTTTGGAGGAGTTTGGGCCTTGATTAACAGGAAGTTAGCAATGTGGGAGAAGAGTGGATGTACCTATAATTTTGGGGAACTACTCTAAAATACTTGTGTGCTTTTCTGTGTGTGTTTTCTATTTGCAGGGTACATGAAAATCTCTAAATCACATAGTAACTCAAGAAAAAATAAAAAGAAAAAACAAAAGACCTAGACAAACCTATTCACCCCTCTAAGTTGCTAGCTACCTTGTAAACAAGAACTTTCATATGCGTATAGCCCTAGGGTGCATGGGCCTAGATTTGTCCCTTTGCACAGAAGAGCCAGCATTCCCCATGGAGCAAAGCTCTCAAGTTGATTGTACCTTATATGAGTAATGTGAGAGATCCAATCGTCTTAGTATGATGGTTATCAAGACTCACATCAGTCGGAGCATACTGGGATCTATCCCTGAATGCAAAACTACTAAAGAACCAATGAAGATCATTGATGAACAGTTTGTTAACTCTGATAAAGTATAGGCCAATACTCTAATAGCAAACTTTATTCCACGAAGCTAAAGGGAACAAAGAGCGTAAGAGGACACATAATGGAGATGAGAGACATAGTTTCTCGGTTGAAGGCATTAGATGTCGATTTCTTAGAGTCATTCCTGGTCCATTTTATCTTAACTTCTCTGCATGTTGATTGCACTACATTTAAGGTGTCTTACATGACACATAAGGAAAAATTGTCATTCAATGAACTACTGAACATAAGCAGTCAAGAGCAAGGTAGGCTGAAGCAAGAAAAATTGGAATCTCGCTTCATACAAGAAAGGGCAGTCCGACAAGTCTATGTATGATCCAAAAGATAAAGGCAAGGGAGTAGTTTTCCCATAAAGAAACTGGATGATAAAAAGCTGTCAACTTGTTTTTTCTGCAAGAAAAAGGGTCACATAAAAAGGACTACATCAAGTATAAGGCATGGCTCAAGAGAAATGGAGATATGTCATCTCTTGTGTGTTATGAATCAAATTTTCTGAATTATAATAATTTTCATAACACATGGTGGATTGACTCAGACTCTACAATCCATATGTCTCTACTTTTTTGCAGGGGTTTCAAAACCTAAGAAAACCTAGTAATGGAGAACCCTTCGCCTATTCTAAGAAATAAGATGGTGTATGATGCTGTAGGTGTTGGGACATACATGCTCATCCTACAAACCGAATACATGTTGAATCTAGAGAAAACTTTCTATATTCCAAGTTTTTTAAAGAATTTAGTCTTTGTATCAAGACTGGCACCTAAGGATTTTGATTTTCAATTCAAGAATATATCTTTTATGATCATTAAAAATTTAGTACATGGTGGCTCTAGTAAATTAACAGATAGCTTATATAATCTTGATCTAGATTTAAAATATACGCAATCACTAATTACAATGCATAACAATAAAACTAATATCGTTATAAACACTAATCACTCATCTAGCTTATGACATAGGAGATTAGGTCACATCTCCATAGAGTGCCTAAGAAGGTTAGTGAAGGATGGTGTCATTCTAACACTTGACTTCATTAACTTTAGTACTTGTTTAGGATGCATAAAGGTAAAACAAACCAACAAGTCTAGTAAAGGAGCTTAGAGAAGTGATACAAAATTAAAGATAATTCACATTAATATTTGTGGATTATTCACCACCCTATACATGAATGATCAAAGATATTTTATTATCTTCATTGATGATTTTACAAGATATATACATTCTGAATGACAAATCTGAAACATTAGATGCTTTCAAAGTCTACAAGGCAGAGACAGAGAAACAATATGGACTAAATATCAAAATTGAAAGATTTGATAGTGAGTATTATGGTAGGTTCATGGATTAAGGCCAAAGACCTAGTCCATTTGCTAAATTCCTTAAAGAACATGAAATTATAGCTCAGTATGCGATATCTGGCACACCATAACAAAATAGTGTGGTTGAAAGAAGGAATCGTACACTGTTAGAGATAGTAAGGAGCATGACAAGTGTCTCAAATCTCCCTCATCATGTGGATGGAGTGAAGCCTAGAAAACAGCCATGCACATCCCGAATAAGGTTTCATCCAAGTTAGTTCCTAAAACACCTTTTGAGCTATCGAATAGATGAAAGCTTAGTTTGAATCATGTGCACATATAAGGCGGTCAAGTAAAGGTTAGGGCGTACAACTCACATGAAAGGAAACTAGACCCAATGATCGTTAGTGGTTTCTTCATCGGCTATGTAAAAAATCCAAATGTTATAGGTTTTATTATCCCTCTCACACACACATAAATTTGTAGAAGCAAGGAATGTAAGATTCCTTGAGGATTATAATATTGACGAGAGTCATTCTCATAGAGTTATGATAGAAGAGGTGCAAAATTCTGCATTTGTAGGTAGTGGTTTTGAACATAGTGTACGCATACCTACTATGACTTAACAACTACCTATTCAGATCACAACCTATGAAGGAGGGATCATTGATCCTCCCATCCAGAACTCTCATGAAGATGTGGTTGGTGAAGCAGTCATTCAGGAACCACAACCTATGGTTCAGACTACACCACAACTACTAGATCAGTTAGACTTAAGGAAATCCTTTAGAGTCAAAAGGTCGGCAATTACATCTAATTATGTAGTATAACCAGATGTAATTGCAAAGGCCATGAGTCACACTGATTCTACAAAATAGTATGATGTTATGAAGGATGAATTAAACTAAATGACAAACAATCAAGTATGAGATCTAGTAGAGTTACCAGAGAGTTCTCGTGCGGTAGGCTGTAAGTGTATAAGACCAAAACTAATGCCACTAGTAACATCAAACGATATAAAGCAAGACTTGTTGTCAAAGATTTCCTTCAAAAGGAGGGCATTGTTTATCATGAAATCTTCTCTCCAGTTTCAAAGAAAGATTCACTAAGAATAATCATGACCCTCATAGCTCATTTTGACTTGGAGCTGCATTAAAGGGATGCCAAAATGACATTATTGAATGAGGAAACTGAAGAGCAAGTATACATGAATTAGCCTGAAGGATTCATTTTAGAGAAAGGTAATAATCTTATCTGCAAACAAAAAAAATCAATATATGGGCTAAAACAAGCCTCACTACAATGATATATAAAGTTTCATAATGTCATTATCTCATTTGGTTTCGAGAAAAATATTATGGATCACTGTATATACGTCAAGGTCAGTGAGAGCAGATTCATGTTTCTAGTCATGTATGTTGAAGATATTTTGCTAGCGAGCAATAACATGGGAAATGAAGATATTTTGCTAGCGAGCCAAACAGAGCCTAAACGGGGCATTGCATTGTTAGTTTCTTCCGACATTCAAATATTTTAATCACCCATTATAACTTTACTGTCATCATGTGGTGGTGGTCATAAACACAATGATTATAAAAATGTAAGCGTTGTTTAAATGGTGCAATTGGAAATGAAGATAAAATAGTGTTATTGAATGAAGTTCCCTCCTTGCAGTTGAAATCAGGAGCATTTTGAGATTGATGGTTCCAAATGGAGGTCATTCAAACAGGTAAGAAAATAATGTGTGTTCTCTAGAAAAAACATAATAGAGAAGAAAAATGCCCCAAAAAATAGTCATAATGTAATAGATAATAAGTTGCAATCTTAAAATGTTCCTCGCGACGTGTATGTTCTACAATCATTTTAACAATTAGTTATGTTTCGTTAATGTAAAGGTAAGATTAATGTAATGTTACATTGATATCAAGATAAGATTGATATAATGTTACTGTTGGCGTTCCTCCCGGTGGGAGCAGTAGGCGTTGACCCTGTACTCCTAGACTTTATTCTGATGGCAGACGTCATTACATGGCCCGTGTACAGTATTAAGATCCGCTTCATACGATTGTAACTGTTTGACTGATAAAAATAAGCCCCCCCCCCCCCCCCCCCGAACGAAGCGTTTACATGACTATCGGCGTGTGGGGGCTTGTTAGCAGTACTTAGCCCATCGATTTTGACCGTGTATCGCTGGAGTTTATCCCGGTAGGGTCCACCATTATGTGGCCCATGTATTGTTGAGCTATACTAATGCATAGTTGACAACATTAGCCTCAAATCAGGTTTTCTCCTTGGCTATATAGGACTTACTGGGCCTCTCTACATTGATGACTGTGGATGCACATGTAATATCTACATAATGATGCTAAGAACTAGAATCTCATTTTAAGGGAGACAGAAAGCTCAAACAGACAGAACAAAATAATTGCAGATTCTTCTACGCTTGCTGCTACAAAATTATAGTTTCTTTAACTATATCATAATAATATTTAGCACTACACAAACACTACATATTCGTCGGTGAAAAGAGTCATCGGGAGGGGGGTACGACGACAAGAACATTAAAAATTAAAAATAAGAATGTCTCTCAAATGTAATGGATTTGACTTCCTATGCACAGCAGACATCAAGGAGATGACATTAATGTTCATCTACAACCATATTAGAAATTTGATGCCCTAGTCTTCATTTTTTCTACTTCACATTTTTCTCAGCAAGTAGGGAAAAAAGTATGAATATATAACAATGTTTATAGCCTTTGTTACTAGAACTCGAGCATCGAATCTAAACTTAATGAGGCACTACATTGGAGTTCAAGGAACAAGACGCCGCCTCGCCCTCACATGACCGTGGTGAATATGGGGGATGAGGGAGAGGGGCAATGCGCCCAAGTCGCAACTCTGATGTCATGTTAGAACTAAAGTATCGAAAAAAAAGATCAATTGGTGGCAGGATACAAGTTCGTCACTGCAACAATGCAACAATGCGGGAGAATATCAAGTACAGCAGGAAAAAAGTCATCACTAGCTGAAGAGGCTCAAGAAGGCAAAGCGAAAATCCCAATATTGGAATAAATATTCTAACATTCGTAATTTACATCACCATGCATCAAGGATGAAAAACTCAAACCCCATCGAAAGCAATAAGGTGACAAATGAAGAGAAAGACGAGATCGTTACCTAGACAAAAATGATGTCATTTTCTTTAATTGTGTCAAGAACAATGCCAAGTTTGCCTTCGATCCTCTCGTTCTTCTTTGGCTCGTAAGCCATGGCGAATACGTCAGCTTCCTTCGATCTTTCGGCAATCAGCTGCCCGACGGTTCTGCAGGCGTCGTGATCGGTTAAGGAGGGCAGCGTGTTCCTGAGATCTTTGGCGTTTGTGCTTGCGACGGAAACCACCTTGCTCGTGCCCCGATGCATCACCTTCGCATGTATGAATCGCTTGGAGAAGAAGACACTGAGCAGAAACGGGCGCATGTACATGTCGGTTCTCTGACTCCATGATTTTTCTGTTCGGTCGCTTTGCCGCTCACCCCGAGATCTACGCGTCCAGGCAGCTTGAACCACACTGACCTGGAGGCTTTGTTCAAGATGCATCATATACAATTGTTTGATCATTGAGAGAAATTTTTTTTTATTTGGATTACATGAATCAAGGCTCTTTTAGCTTTACAATATTCAAAAACACTAAGAACAGTGCATATATATATATGTACACACACACACACGAATAATTACCAAGACTTCCCCTGAAAGATAACATAATTACAGCTTGCACCCCTCTTATTATGGAAATTACAAAAATCTCCCCTTAATGTTACAAAACAAAACATTTACCTCCCTTGAAGTTTACATTTCATAACATCGGTGCACAAAATACCCCCCTTGAAAATGTACTCCGAGGGGGGTATTTTTGTGCACGGAAGTTATGAAATATATATATATATACGAGCATCTTCGCACGGGCTACGCCCGTGCTCGATGCTCTTGGGCGGCCTTCGGCAGCATCCAGGCGGGCTTCGCCCGCCTCCGAACGGACTTCTCCAGTGCTCGATGCGTCGTTGCGGGCTGCGCCCGCATCAAAGCGGGATGCACCCGCATCAAATCGGATGCACCCACATCAAGACGGACAGAGACCGCAATATATACATATGAGTACTCAAAATGACGTAAAAAAATATAAATCAATATTACAATTTTTATTTTATAAAAAAAACTATGTTTTGTCGTAAAAACATTAATTTCACGCAATCTTTCTCTCCCACTTCTTTCTCTCCCTTCCCCATCTCTCTCCCTTTCTCTCTCCCTCTCTCCTCCCCCTCTCTCCGCCCCTTTCTCCTCCACCTTTCGTCATCTCTCTCCCTTTCTCTCTCCCTCTCGCTCTCCTCCCCTCTCTCTCTCTCTTTCTCTCTCCCTCCTCTCTCTCTTCCAACTCTCTCCCCCCATCTCATGCTCTCTCTCATGATCCAATGGCTCTTGTTTGATCTATGGTGTGCCTCCAAATACCTATATTGCTTTATATAATATACGAGCATCTTCGCACGGGCTACGCCCGTGCTCGATGCTCTCGGCGGCCTTCGGCCGCATCCAGGCGGGCTTCGCCCGCCTCCGAACAGGCTTCTCCCTTGTTCGATGCGTCATTGCGGGATGCGCCCGCATCAAAGCGTGATGTGCCCGCATCAATCGGGATGCACCCACATTAAGACGGGCAGTTCCCACAATATATACATATGAGTACTCAAAATGACCGTAAAAAAATATAAATCAATATTACAATTTTTATTTTATATAAAAAAATTATGTTTTGTCGTAAAAACATTAATTTCACACAATTTTATCTCCCACTTCTTTTTCTTCATTCCTCATCTCTTTCTTCTTCTCTCTCCTCCTCTCTCTCCTCTTTCTCTCTCTCCCTCCTCTCTCTCTCCCAACTCTCTCTCCTCATCTCATGATCTCTCTCATGATCCAATGACTCTTGTTTGTTCTATGGTGTGCCTCCAAATACCTATATTGCTTTATATAATAAGATATATATATATATATATATATTATATATATATATATATTATATATATATATATATATATATATATATATATATATATATATAATATATATATATATATATATATATATAAATAAAGAGAATGTTAGCTCACGCCTAAGCTAACTTGTATTTTTATAGCGCGAATCATGTTTTTCGGGATTTTGAGCCCCAAATGTATTTCATTTGAAAAAGCGATCAACATGAAAGTCGTATATCTCATCGAGATTTATAACGTTCATGTTGATCACCTTTTGATTTAAAGCCGTTTAGAATCCCGATTTGGGCCCCGAAAAAAGTCATGCTGAAAATATGTACCGATGTCTTGTTGCGGGCGTGACTTTATTCGGGCCCCAAATTGGAAGCCTAAATGACTTAAAATCAAAAAGTGATCACCATGAAAGTTGTAGATTCCGATGAGAAACATTTGGGATAATGAAGACCATCTTATAATTTGAAACATCTTATCATTTTTATGTTCTGACCAAATTATTGATATATTTTGTAGAGTGTTGCAGCAACTTGGTCACTAGGCAGTGAAGTTTTTATGGCAATGGATTTGCTGCTCGCTACAATACAAATAAAGACACTTATGTACTTCGCAGGTAGTCTATAGAGTTATGTTTGGTTGGATGCAGTTAGATGAACAAATTTGGATGTTCTCTATGATGTATAATTTCTGCATTGGAAGATCAAACTAGTGTTAGTTATCCTGTATAATTTCTGCATTGAAAGATCAAACTAGTGCTTAGAAGTACAAAGCTTTCTTCTAAAATAATTATCTCTGCAGCGGAGAATCAAACTAGTGTTAGTTATCCTGGATATGCTATAATATTGGATATTCCTATGGTTGTGATGACACGCATTCTGTAGTTTAATTAGTAATGCAGCTTGTGCTGAACAGGATTGAACGGAATTGCCACACGGCCATAATCGTTGTCATGCAAAACTAACATTCTATGGCAGTGGTGCCTTTTCCCAAACTCACCGGAGCAAATGCCGCATCAAACTGACATTCTACGGCATCGACACTACCGTCCCTGCCTTGCCCCGCGGCAGCAAAAAGAATTTTGTAGAGCAAAATTTTTTCCCAGCCCCGGCGCCGGCCGCTGCCGCACACGCCGAAGATTCCAGCCACGGTGTGCCCGGCGAGCCCACATATGCGGGCGCCGGGCTGGAAAGGAGGCATCGGGGCTGGGAAAGGAGTTGCCGGGGCTGGGAAATTATATCGCTGGCAGCAAATCTTATTAAATCAGCAGGATCCATGATTTAATCAGAGGGCGATACACTCATGCTAAAAAACCTTGTTTTAACACGAATGTTTTAGCCCTATATATATATAGGAATGAATTTTTATATTCACTATGAACAAATGTAATATATATACAAGTACAAGATAGGGTGATCCAAACACCCGATGTGACTCTAAGTTAACTCTACCACTCATAATGAATATCGTACCTAACACCACTCCCCACCCCCCACCCACCCCCACCCCACCCCACCCAACACAAAACTCAAGTGGGATCATACACCGAGAGTTTGGACAATAGATAGACATGTTGGATCCTCATTTGCAACTTTGTCATCAAATTTACAATTTGCTGCTCGGAAGGAATAAATGGGGGAGCAAGAGTGCCTCTACCATAATGCTCATGTCGGAAGAAGTATCCACCCTGATATGCTTGGAGAGAGAGTGCTTCACCGGGTTTAAAGTAATCTGAATGACACCGGTGTTTATCACAATAGAGTGGAGTGGGATTAGGAGAAGAAACATCAAAGTCCTCAAGAAGCCAACGAAGCCAAATAATATCCTCAACGGTATCATCCATGGCCCGAAGCTCAGCCTCAGTGCTGTAACGAGAAACATTAATCTGTTTCTTGGATTTACATGCAATGAGTGAAGAGCCCAAGAACAAACAGAAATCATTGACAGAGCGCGGTCAACGGGATCACTGGCCCAGGTAGCATCTAAATAAGCACAGAGCTGTAGAGAACTACTGCTGGAGAAGAAGAGACCATGAAAAGTCGTCACCCGGAGATAATGCAGAGAGTAGCAGCAGGTGATTGTAATGCACAGAGGTGAGCGCACTAACGAACTGGCTCAACACATGAACAACATGAGCAATATCAAGCCGAGTAATGGTGAGGTACACGAGACTCCTAATGAGGTGACAGTAGCAAGTAGGATCAGATAGTGGAACCCCATCTTGACGTAACTGAAGGTGAATCTCCATAGGAGTGTCCACTGTGCGAGAGTCAGAGAAAGCAGCCCAAGCTAGCAGATCTGATGTGTAACGCTGCTGAGAGAGGTGAAAACCACGGTCTGTAGAACTGACCTCAAGACCCAAAAAGTAGCTCAACTGTCCAGGTCAGTCATCTGAAACTGTTGTTGAAGGTGATGTTGGCAAAGGCCATATGAGAAGAATCATCACCAGTAAGATCATATCATCGACATAAAGTAACAACAAAGTCCGACCACGAGAAGAGGAGGCACAAATAGAGTTGGATCATGTGTACTTGGCTAGAAACCAACGGCTAAGCTGAAACGTGCAGAGACAAAGACTAATGACATGAGTGGCAGGTTGCTATGTCTGCTTGAGCCCAAAAAGAAATCATCTCAAACGACAGAGAGGCTTGAAGAATAAGATGGACCGGGAGAAGGAAGAATGCATACCTCCTGCTGAAGATCACCGTGAAGAAAGACATTCTTCACGTCGAGGTGAGACAGAGACTAATGACGAACAACTGAAACTGCAATAAGAGTCCGACCCATAGTGATATGCGCGACTGGAGCAAAGGTCTCGTCATAATCTCTCCCCTGCTCCTGCTAAAAACCACGAGCAACTACTGAGCCTTGTACCTCTCCACAGAACCATCAGAGCAAGTCTTGACCTTGAAGGCCCACTTGCAAGTAATAGGAATAACATCACGCGGAGAGGAACAAGATCTCATGTACGAGTGTGCTCAAGCGCCACCAACTCAGCAGACATAGCAACCTGCCACTCAGGTATCTGAACAACCTCATGAAAGGAAGTCGGCTCTGGAGTAGTAAAAACAGTAGCAGGAAGGGCAGGTAGGTCCAGTGGTAATGTAGCAAGGCTAAGGCGGTCAGGAGGACGTCGCTCACGAGGTGGGTTGCGACGCACTGGTGGATCATCCACAGGGCCCTCGCTAGAGGAGCAGGAGCCGAGTCTGGGGGCACTAGAGACGAGGGAGTAGGAGGACGACGAGTGTAGTGATATGGAAGGGGGAGACGAGCGCATCAGAGGGATATGTAGGTGACGAAGGGGAGTGAGAAGATGACAGAGCAAACTGCGACACTGTAGGAGAGGGTGACAGAGTAGACTGTGGTAAGGGAAGAGGAGGTGGACATACCATAGGGGAGGATGCATGAGGCGGGGAGAGGGGAAGAGTGAGAAACTGCACATCAGAGGGAGTAACGGATGAGTGTGGGGTCGAGGGAACAGAGGACATGAAGAAAGGTGAGGCTCGTTCAAAGTGACATCACGTGAGATGCGGAGTCGACGTGCAACAAGGTCATAACATTGATAGCCTTGTGCTCGATACTGTATCAAGAAAGGCACAAGGAACAGACTGAGCATAGATCTTGGTACGCTCGCGTGGAGAGAGAAGAACATAACACTGACAGCAAAAAAACACGAAGATGATGTAACGCGGGGGTCTAGAGTACAGACACTCACCCGGACACTGACCCTGAAGGAATGTGGAAGGCTGCAGGTTAATAAGATAGACAGTGATGGAAACAGCCTCATCCAAAAATGAGGAGTAATGTGAGAGGAGATAACAAGGGCGCGGGTTGTCTCAATAATGTGGCGATGCTTTCTTTCAGCGGATCCATCTGAGCGTGAGCACTGGACAAGCAAGCTGAGGGAGAGTGTCGTGGGTAGCTAGCAGAATTCAAAAAGCATGAGAGAGATACTCCCCCCTGAATTGAATGAAAATATGTATGAAAGCAGAGAACTGTGTGCGCACCATAGCAAAAAGGTAACATAAGTATGAAAAACTCTGAGCGAGAATGCAAAAAGTACACTCAACTATAACAGGAATAATCATCAATAAAAACAACATAATACTGGTGTCCGTCCTTGCATACAAAAGGTGCGGGACCTCATACATCAGAGTGAACTAGATCAAAAGGACGCTGAGACACTAGACTTACTCGACAGATATGAGAGTTGTAAGTGTTTACCAAGCTTACAACTCATGCAAGAGTGGGACCGATCAACAGGAGCACGACAAGGAAGCCATAGAATAATGAGGAGTCGCAAGACGCGAACCACTAGGATGACCAAGAAGATGATGCACTGAGAGGAATCTCATTGAAGGAAGACAGTAGAAGTTGTCGGTGACGAGGTAGTGGGTGGAAGATGGAGGGGATCAAGGGCGTACACCCCACTACGACGATGACCAGTTCCAAGGAGTGCCCCAGTTAGATGATTCTGCACACTGCATGTAAACTCATCGAAGGTAACAAGACAACCGTGAGATGTGAGCTGACTGGCGGATATGAGGTTCATAGATAACTTGGGTATGTATACAACATCAGGAACATGAAAGTGGCTGGTGCGGAGACCACGGTTAGTGATGAGGTGAATGGTGTCATCTGCTACCATGATACTAAGGGCAAAGGAGACAGGCTGACAGGATAGGAGGTGGGTGACATCATATGTCATGTGAAAGGAGGCTCCAGAGTCAAGCAACCAATCGAAGGGGGAGATACCTGCAGGGGCGGAGGCAGCCAACTGAGAGGAGCGAGGCAGTGAAGTCTGCTGGGAGAACTGCTGGGCAATCAGCTGAGTAAGCTCAAATACAGAGAAAGACTGCGCTATGGCCGAAAAATGAGCGGAAGGTGCACCATGAGCACGTTGTTGACCGGACTGCTGAGCCAGCTGAAGCTTGCGGAACTCAGAGTTGATGTGTCCAAAACACTGACAGTAGTGACAGCGGACAGGCTGGCGATGAGGCGCACCGGACTGAGAGTGGATGGCGTCGGATGACGAGGACAGGGCGCACCGATGAACTATAACCCGACGAAGGCAGTAGATTGCAACGAGAAACAGTGGGCTGCAGAGAGTAAAGTGAGGCCATCGGGGCTGCAGCACAGGGAAGAACGAGCAGCAGGTAGAAATCAAGCGCAGGTGCACTGGATTGCAGAAACAGGCGCACTGGCGGCAAAGAGAAGCACTGAATCGCAAAAAATAGGTGCAGGCTCAGGCGAGGAAGCACGAGATCGATCAGGCAGAGCGGAGCAGCGATCAATCGAAACGGGTGCACTGGATTTCAACCTCAATTGATAGGGGCGGGCTGGAAGGGTCGCCGGAGTTAGTACCCGGTCGACGGCAACCGGGCAGGTGGAGAAGACGACACTGAGTGTCGAACTGGCAGGAGATGTTAGGGTAAAGAGGAGGAAACTCCACTAACTGCTGGAAGCTTGCGATTGTCGGAAGTTTGCGACGGGCGGAAAACTGGAATCAGACTTGTCGGAGTCGACAACGACTGACCGGGGAAGGGAGAACGAACGACAAAGTTGATTCGATCGAAGAGATCGGGAGCAGCGATGACGGGATCAGCCGGGGGCAGGGATCGCGATCGAGCGGGAGCGACGGGCTCGATAAACGGGATTGTTTGGGAAGAGCGGCTAGGGTTCCTCAAGCTCTGATACCATGATATGAATATGAATGAATTTGTATATTCACTATGAACAAATGTAATATATATACAAGTACAAGATAGGGTGATTCCTACCCGAGGTGACTCTAAGCTAACTCTATCACTCATAATGAACATCATATCTGTTAGAAAAGCCCAATTAAGGGCCCATGTTTTCTCCTCCTTTCTCTCTCCTTTTATTAGTCTCACATCTTGTATTAAGATTTCTCTCTTCATTCTTCTCCAATATAAGTGTATTTATACTTGTAAGTAACTATTCATTCAAGGAAGTATATACAAGTTTTGAGAACTCTCTTTACATGGTATCAGAGGCAGGTTGGTCTCCTCCTTGGGTATCCGGCCTAACCATATTTTTTAGCCGCCTCTCTTGGCTGTCCGCGCGGCTTTCCCTTAGTCGCGGACTCTTGAGGCCTGCTTTCTTTCTAACCGCCTCCACTCTGCTTCTCTCGTGGCTTCCACCTCCTCCTTCCTACCACCTCTCCTTTTATAATCCTCTCTCACGTGGGTCCACTTTCTCCTACACCTTCTCTTCCCGCGCGGACTCTTTCTATCCGTTGCGGCCTCTCCTGTACACCGGGCGGGCTTGTGGTGCAAGACTGCTCGCTGCTCCCTCTCCCTGCTCGCTTGTTGATCGCTGCTCGCTACGACCTGCCGCTCCTGCTCGCCGCGACCTGCTTTTCCTGCTTGCTGCGACCTGCCTCTCCTGCTCGCCGTAACCTGCCTCCTGCTCGCTGCTGCTCCTCTCCCTGCTCGCTTGTTGATCGCTGCTCGCCGCGACCTGCCTCTCTTGCTCGCCGCGACCTGCCTTTCCTGCTCGATGCGACATGTCTCTCCTGCTCGCCGCGACCTGCCTCTCCTGCTCGCCGCGACCTGCCTCTCCTGCTCGTTGCGACCTCGCCTACCCGCAGCTGGCTTTCCTGCTCTCTACTCGCCTGCGGCCTGCCTTGTTGCTAGCGCTCTCCTCTCTGTTCTTAGCCGCATCTGGTCGCGACCTCGCTTGTCGCCGGTGTACCCGCCGAGACCGTGCGGCTATCTTCTCTGCCGACTTCTCCCTCTCACTTCGGCCTCCTTCTACTAGTCGCATTCTGGGCGCGATCTCCTGGTCGCGATCTCCTGGTCGCTGTGTGTCCGTCGAGACCGTGCGACTACCTATTCTAACCGCCAGGTCCCTTCTGCTGGCCGCGCATGGCTTCCGATACTTCCGCTGCTACTTCTGCTCCACCAGCCCGTGCGGCTGCCACAGCTTCTGAACTCCGTGATGAGTTACATATTACTACTGTCTCTCTAACTGGAAAAAGGAATTTCGTTGAGTGAGTTCACTCGGTTCGCCGGGTTCTGCAGACGAAGGGTCTTCTTCACCACTTGACCCGCGCTACTCCGACTGCTCCCTCCGATGACTGGCTTCGCGATGATGGTCGGGTCCAGTCCTGGTTTCTCAACTATATGGACACCGAGCCCTACAAGATGGTCATGTATCATGACACAGCTAAGACCATGTGGGAGGAGCTTCACTCTTTTTACTCTGGCCATGACACCTACAGCACCTATATTATATCATTTCCGATCTTCAGAATCTTGCCCCGGTGCTCCTGGCGATATGCTCTCCTTCGTGGCTAAAGCCAAGAGTTTGGCAGAGGCTTGGATTCAACATCAACCTCCTGCTACCGATCTAGCCACTCAACGGAACCAGAAAGAAGCTGTCGCCATCGTCATGATGATGTCCCGAGTTCCTCCCCACCTGCATAGTGTTCGGGCCAAGATTCTATCATCTGCCACAACTCCTTCACTGTCTGATGTCTGCTCCATGCTGCTAAAAGTCACGCCTCTCTCCGATGCTCCACCTGCTTTTGCCCCGGCTCTTCTTCAGCAGCCTCTCCTTTTGACCCCTCCTACTCGTGGATCTTCCACTCGGGGGGGGGGGGGGGGGGGGGCAACCCCCGTCTCGGGGACGAGGACGTGGTGGTCGCTCTTCTATGAAATGCACCTACTGTGGCCGGGATAATCATCTTGAGGCTACCTGTTACCGCAAGCATGGTTTACCTCCTCACCTTACTGCTACTACCACTGCTGCTCCGACTCCCACTGGGTCTTCTGGCCCTGATCCGGCCCCCACTACCCGCCAAGACATTGATGAGCTCCGCACCCAACTCCAATAGCTTCAGGGTGCCCTCAGCCGCTCCTCCGGCTCCGTTGCGTCCTTTTCTGCGGAAGGTATAACCTGTCTTTCACGTAGTCCTTGCTGGATCGTTGATTCCGGCGTTACACACCATATTACCTCCCAGAAGCCCACAGAGTACCTACGGACACCTCATCCTCTTTGCATCACTGTGGCCAACGGTGACACCCTACCAGTCTCTGGCACTGCTGCTCTTCAGCTTACGCCGAACCTTTCTCTTTCCTCGGTTCTTCACGTTCCGGGGTCTCATTTCAATTTATTGTCTGTTAGTCGTCTCATACACGACCTTGATTGTTGCATTACCTTTTCACCTTCATCTTTTCTTATGCAGGATCGCCGCACCCGAGGTACCATTGGTAAGGGGCAGCTGTTGAATGAGCTGTACATCTTGGATATCCCACCCACTCTTCTCTCCGCCGTCTCCACTGTTGATTGGCATCGCCGCCTTGGGCATGCTCCCCTTCCGATTCTCAAGCGGTCTCCTCCTGATGTTCCTCTGCGGGAGTTCTCTTGTGAATCTTGTATCTACGGCAAACAACATCGTTCTTCCTTCCCCCCTGTCTGTACCAGGAGTAATACTCTTTTATCTTTAGTTCATTCTGATGTATGGGTCCTTATAGAGTCCCCAGTATTTTTGGCTTTCGTTATTTTGTCACGTTTATTGACGATTACTCGCGTACCACATGGCTCTATTTACTACATGATCGAACTGAACTTACCTCTGTGTTTCACATCTTTTTAATTGAGATGCGTACGCAGTTCGCCACCCCCCTCAAAGTCATTCGCACTGATAATGCTCGCGAGTATACGCGTCGCACCTTCTCCAATCTCTGCACCGAGTTTGGTGTCATCCATCAAACTTCATGTGCGTATACCCCTCAGCAAAACGGGGTGGCGGAACGGAAAAATCGACATGTTCTCAATGTTGCGCGCTCTCTTATGTTACAAATGCACATTACAATCGAATATTGGAATTTTGCTGTCTGAACAGCCTGTCATCTCATCAACCGCCTTCCCTCGTCTGTGCTTAATTTTGCCTCACCAATCCAACTCCTCTATTCCTCCACCAACCTCACTTCTCTCCACCAACCGCCTTCCCTCGTTCTTCCTTCCCCCCTTGTGTTTTGCTATGTCCATCTTCTTGGCCCTCCTTCCGGCAAACTTGCTCCTCGGGCCGCCAAATATATGTTTGTTGGCTACTCCCGGACTCAAAAGGGGTATGTCCGCTACTCTCCTTCTGACGGCAAGCTGGTCGTTTCTGCGGATGTCACCTTCTGCGAAAACCAGCCCTTCCACTTATCTTGCCCCACCTCGTCTTCTGCTCCTCTTCCTCGGCCTGCCGTACCGGTCACACCATCTTCTCTGTCGTCTTCTTCCTCCTCTCACAACGCCCCTCCTCGGGTTCCTCCACCCCTTATACGTGTCTACTCTCGTCGCCCATCCAAGGATGCTCCGTGCACCAGCTCCCCTCTACCAGCGATCCCTTATTTACAGCTCATCCCTTGGCCAACTACGTCTCTCTCCATCGGCTGATGCCGTCTCTCTACGCATTTGTCACCTCTCTTTCCTCTATTTTTATTCCTAACACTGTGCAAGAGGTGCTTCAACACCCAGGGTGGCAGACAGCCATGAACGATGAAATGCGGGCTCTCTGGGCTAACCAAACCTGGGATCTGATTCCTCTTTCTACAGGCCACGCCTCCGTTAGCTGCAAATGAGTCTTTGTTATTAAACATGCGAAGGATGGCACTGCTGAACGTCTGAAGGCCCGCCTCGTGGCACGGGGCTTTACTCAGCAACATGGCCTTGATTACGAGAAAACCTTCTCTCCCGTGGCAAAATTGAACACGGTCCGTGTTCTTCTCTCCTTAGCTGTTCATCGTCACTGACCCCTTTATCAGCTGGATATTAAGAATGTCTTCCTCAACGGCGATCTACAGGAGACAGTTTATATGCAGCAACCTCCCGGGTTTGAGACCACGGGGGAGTCTCTGGTATGTCACCTTCGGAAATCCATTTATGGTCTCAAACAGTCCCCGCGCGCATGGTTTGAAAAATTCAGTAAGGTTGTATGTGCTAGTGGCTTCACTCGGAGCTCGACTGATTTTTCTCTCTTCACCCGACACCGATCAACCGGGACTGTGA
The DNA here is from genome assembly GCA_039583875.1 of Platanthera guangdongensis. NCBI lineage: Eukaryota > Viridiplantae > Streptophyta > Magnoliopsida > Asparagales > Orchidaceae > Platanthera > Platanthera guangdongensis. Next base: position 193,501,133 of record CM077163.1, on the reverse strand, counting down.
TTCTTCTGGTCTACGTTGACGATATCCTGATTACTGGCAACGACACGACAGGAATACAACAGATCAAGGAACAGTTAAATTCCGCCTTTCAGACCAAAGATCTGGGCAACCTTCAGTATTTTCTTGGGCTCGAGGTTGCACGACGCTCTGATGGTCTTGTGTTATCTCAAAGGAAGTACTGTATGGACCTCCTTCATGATGCCGGTTATTCTGGGTGCAAACCTGCGAAGACTCCTATGGACGCCAATCACAAGCTCTCGGCCCATAGCTCTGACTCTGACAAGCTGCTTACAAATCTGGAATATTACAGACGCCTGGTTGGGAAGCTGATCTACCTTACGGTAACTCAACCGGACATCTCGTTTACTGTGGGAGTTATGAGTCGGTTCATGCACACTCCTCGGACATCTCATCTTCAAGCTGTCGAGCGCATCCTTCGATATCTCAAGAGCGCCCCCGGACAAGGACTTGTATACAAACCATCCACATCTCTATCTCTTGTCGCGTATTCTGACGCTGACTATGCAGGATCTATTAATGATAGACGCTCCACAACTGGGTTTTGTACTTACTTTGGTGGACATCTCATAACTTGGCGTAGCAAGAAACAGACCGTGGTTGCGCGTTCTTCTGCTGAAACCGAGTACCGGGCTATGACTGCGGTTGTTTCCGAGCTAACCTAGCTTGAGGGCCTTGTGGGATACTTGGGTGTTCGTCTCTCATCTCCGGCGACCTTATTTTGTGATAGTCAGGCAGCAATTCATATTGTCAAGAATCCGGTTTTCCACGAACGCACAAAACATATCGAAGTTGACTATCACTTTATCCGAAAAGGTTCAGTCAAAGAAGATAGATTTGGAGCATGTTCCTGCTACAGACCAAGTTGTGGACATCCTGACGAAAGCTCTCTCCAGGCCGCTATACTATCAGTTTTTATCCAAGCTTGGTGCCTACGACTTGTACGCTCCAGCTTGCGGGAGTGTTAGAAAAGCTCAATTAAGGGCTCATGTTTTCTCCTCCTTTCTCTCTCCTTTTATTAGTCCCACATCTTGTATTAAGATTTCTCTCCTCATTCTTCTCCTATATAAGTGTATTTATACTTGTAACTATTCATTCAACGAAGTATATACAAGCTTTGAGATCTCTCTTTACAATATCTAACAATATATACATATATATATAGGAAAAAATGTGATTACTTACAAAAACACTGTCAAAAAAATATCAAAATCTGGAATTTATCAGTCTCCACATCTCCATATACAAATGTAGCGCAAATAACTACACCATAAAAGCTAAACTGAGAGGTGAGAGCTAAGTGAAGGAAGCTGTGATACAGGACAGCTATGGAACTAGGGATTATGATATAGATATAATATCGTCTAAAGTTCCTATGTAATGGGTGATTTCAAAAAAAAAGGCAGCCAGTGCACAAAGCATCTCCGCACAGCGAGGGTCCGGGGAAGGGTCCCACCACAAGGATGAAATGTAGGCAAATCTTACCCTAAATTTTTGCACAAGACAGCTTCCAGGACTCAAACTTGTGACCTTAAGGTCACACGACAACACCTCAACTGGTACGCCAAGGCTCACCTTCTTCAAAAACACGATATATTGATATTTAATAATTATCCTCTTCCATTAATGAGAGACTAGAAGCATAAGAGGGCAAATTTGATAAATAATTTTATGGTCTTCTACAAGAAATTAACAGTTGTATATTAAGGATCGAGAAAGCCGTGCAAGAAGTTAAAATTTCGTACGAGCAACAAAAATCAAAATTTAAGTATGACTAAAGTATAACGCTTCAAATTTATAAGAAGAAAGAGGAAACGAAAAAAATTGGGGGAAGTCACAGAAAAATCAAGAAGATGATGATATTTAAGTATTGTCATGTAGTGTCTTTGTCCTGTAATGAGGGCTTCATCTATATAAGGAGCCCCTTAGGAAGTGAGAGTTGTCTTTTGAGTGTAGTCTTTGGTCTCCCTTTACAGAGGGGAGTGTTTTGAAGGACCCAATCTTCGGGTGCTTGACAAGAGTTTGTGACGCATGACGAATTTATAGGAGGCGGATTGCCCTAACCTTGCATGCAATGCAAATGAGCCCATGACAAATGTAATGAACCGAAGCACCAGCTAATAAAGGGTTAGAGTCTTGATGCGTGACTACTAGAATGCAATCCTAAGTGACGTGTCGGAGAAACAACTCAACAACCCTAAATGATTATATGTAAGATGTGAGATCCGAAGACGAATTCAAATTAAGTAATAAATAATCAAATCACAAGTATGTAATTTTAGCAAAAGAAAAATAATTTCTTTAGACAAACAAGCAATGGTTTTCCTCTGCGTGCAGGACCAAAGCAAGAGCGTGCGGCAAATTGATCCTGCAAATCACAAGAATAATTCAAAACAAACAACTAATATTCAAGAGATTCAAGCCAACATGAAATCACAACACCAGATATTAATAATGTGAATTAAAGTTTCATACAGCAAATAACAACTCACAACGCATGTGAGCTACTGTAGGAGAGCAGACTCGGATATGTGCGGCATAATAGGGACGATCTAGAGAGGAACCGGTGGCTGCAATGATGGGACAGCAACTGGATATGACAGATTGAGATGGGATCGGAACTATAGGGCTGAGATCTGGGGGCTTCCTGGGAGGTTCACAGGAGAGGCAGTGAGATTGGGGTGGTGTTGGGACTGTGGAGGAGGGTAACAGAGGGGCTGGCAGGCTGTTGGGAGGGCTTGGGGAGGTGGTTGTATGAAGAGAATAACAACATGGAGGCGGCAGGAGCGGGGTAACAGGGAGCTGCGATAGGTGCACTAACAGTAAACCAACGATATTCAAGCCGCGAAAACAGGAAATCAGCAATATTGAAGCTGCGGGAACGGGACATCAGTGATATTAAAGGTTGCAGAAACAGGAACAGCTGCTGGGAAGAATGGCAATCGCTGGAATCACCAACAGGGCTGCAGGAGGGGGATTTGGAGGTGGAGGAAGGTGGCTAAAGGTTAGGGTTACCTTTGGGGAGCAGGAGAGAGAGGATGAGTCGTCACCTAGGGTTCCACGGAGTCGGTACTGTGGAGTAATCACAAGATTCCGGGAATTCACTTCTCCAAAATCTGCAATGCCTTCCAACAGCCCCCTACACCTCTATTTATAATTAAAGAGATACTATGGAGTCTCACTATCAACGACCATGATTGGTCAGAGATGGGGTAGCTCGATTACATCAAAATAGAAGCCAAAAATAACAATATAATATATGAAATCATGTGCAAAACCGGGCATCTGTGGAGTCAATTCATCAATCCGGATACATCATATATGGTAAATAGCCAATCGGATCATAACAAGCTCAAAACTCGTCCTCCACCAAAAGTCCGCCTCTCCGTTCCGCGTCAGTTTTCTCTCGATTGTAGATGATGACCTATCATTATTAGTAAAGATTAGAATCCAGAAGAAAAAGGTGATTTGCACATAGGAAAGCCACTGGATTATTTCATGTATATGTCTCATACACAAAGGAACTTCTTGCGCCTATTACTAAATAATATTGTGTTTGTCTGTTACAGTTTTGTATGCCGACGAGACGCCATGGAGAATTCACACATGGAGGAAGACAATGACGGGTCCGTTTGGAGGAGAGAGACCAAAGACGTGCTGCCGACATGATTATCTTATTTGCACTTTATTATGTTACATTCTGTTATGTGTACACTTTATTTTTTACACCGCATTTACGTTATCACCACGCGCCTAAAAGGAGTTGTGATGTACTCTTATTTATTATGCTTGGATGTATAGAATTTAGGGCTGCTCCCTGTAGGGAAATGAAAGTGTTAGCCTCAAATTAGGAGAGCTAGCCAATATATATTATCTCAAGTGTGAAAATTTACAAATATGTCCATACACAGTAATTACAGAATATATATTAACAACCCCAATACTCCCCCTCAAGCTAGTGCAAAGATGTCAATCATGCCCAGCTTGGAAATGGTCAAATCTGAACGAGTAGGGCCAACAACTTTAGTGAAGGCGTCGCCCAGTTGGTCGGCCGAGAAGACGTAAGCTGGAAGAATAGTCCCAGTATGAACGTGATCACGCAGAAAATGAACATCCATCTCGATGTGCTTGGTGCGCTCATTTAGCACCGAGTCCTAGGCAAGAAGAAGAGCTGACTTATTACACAGTAGAGAGTCGAGCCAGTAGCCAGGGGTAGGCCAAGTTCAGTCAGCAGCGATCGAAGCCAAACCAACTCAGTGACACTGTGTGCCATGGCCCGGTACTTTGACTCAGCAGACGACTGGGATACGATGGGTTTTTCTTACTCCGCCACGAAACAAGATGATCACCATGGAATACACAGAACCCTCACGTAGAGCGCCGATCAGTCAAGGAACCAGCGAAATCAACATCAGTGAAGCAGGAGAGGCTCAAGGCACTATCAACCCGATATAATAGCCCAAGGCCAGGAGAGCGCTTAAGATAGCGGAGAACACGTCGAGCAGCCTCTAGGTGAGATGTTTTGGGAGAATGCATAAATTAGCTCAACACGCCCACAGAGAAGCTGATGTCGGGCCTAGTATTGGTCAAGTATATCAAGCGCCAACCAACCGCTGGTACTAAGAAGGGTCTGGTAGAGGATCACCAGATTCAGCATGAAGGCGATGGTTGGTGTCCATAGGAGTACTCGCAGGACGACACACCCAAGAAGACCCGTGTCCCGAAGAAGATCCAAGGTGTACTTGCGCTGCGATATGGAGATGCCCTGTCGGGAGCGAGCAACCTCAATCCCAAGGAAATAACAGACGTGTCCAAGGTCTTTCACCTCGAAGGCTGAGCGAAGGGTAGCTTTCACCTCAGAGATGCCCGAAGGGTCATCCCCGGTGAGAATAATATCGTCCACATAGACCAAGACAATGGCACGACGTCCCTCTGGAGTGGCGCGAATGAAGCAAGTGTGGTCTGCACGTCACTGAGTGAAGCCGGATTGAAGGATAACCAAGCTAAACCGTTCGAACCAGGCACGCGGGGACTACTTTAAGCTGTACAGGGATTTGTGCAGGCGACAAACTCTCCCCGAATACTCCCCCTTAAGGGCAAACCTCGAGGGAGGAGAAATATAGACCTCCTCCTGTAAACCTCCGTGCAGGAAGGCATTTTTGGCGTCGAGTTGGCAGAGAGGCCACGCCCAAGAGGCCGCAAGCGAGAGCAAAGGCGAACACTGGTCAACTTAGCCACAGGATCAAACGTGGCGCCAAACTCGTCCGGAGCCTGAGTAAAGCCCTTGACCACCAAACGAGCCTTGTAGCGGTCATTGGTACCATCACCTGAGTACTTCACGGTATAGACCCATTTGCACCCAACCGTACGCTTCCCGGGAGGAAGAGGAACCAAGGACCATGTCCCAGTATGACGGAGAGCAAACATCTCCTCCATGGCCAGAACCCATCGAGTGTTAAGGAGAGCCTCCGTAGTCGAAGTAGGAAGCCGGACAGAATCAGCAGCAGCCACAAAAGCCTGGTAAGAGGTGAGAAGCGCTGGTAGGAACAACACTAGCCAACGGGTGCTCAGTAACAGATAGATGAACACAAGTACGTTTACCCTTGTGCAGGGCAGTGGGTAAATCAATAGAAGAAGTAGAAGAGGGGGGCTCAAGAGAGGTACCTGCGACCGGAAGAAGCTGGATGG